>JAJPUD010004063.1:1497-52675 GCA_023553655.1 Myrmecobius fasciatus
TTTTTTTTTTTGATTTGTTCATTGGAACCATAATAAATTTTGCTCCAACCCTTTATCTTCACTCTGTATGTATCACTATGCTTTAGATGTGTTTCTTGTAAACAACATATTATATGATTCTGGCTTTTAAAACAGTCTGCTGCTTTCATTTTATGGGAGAGTTCATCCCATTCACATTCACAATTAAAATAACTAATTTTATATTTTCTGCCATCTTATTTATCCAAAGTTATGTATTTCTCTTTCCATTACCTGTTCCCTCCTCCCCAGTATTTTGCTTTTAATGGCCACTTCCCTCAAACAGTCCTACTCCTTTAGAGCACCTCTCTCTTTTTTACACCTTTCCCCTAATTCTTCTATTTTCTCTTCTATTATTCTTTTCCTTCCCCCCCTCCACCTTTCCCTCCCAATTTCCTATAAGATGAGACAAGTTTCTCTGTGAAACCAGATATACCTGTTATTCTCTCTTAGAGATCAATCTGATAAGAGTAAGATTCATACAATGCTCACCTTCTTCCTTCTTTCCCTGAATTATATTAGATGTTCTTTGCCTCTTTCTAAGATGTTATTTCCCTTATTTTACCTTCTTTCCCTCTTTTTCCAGTATAACTTCCTTTCCACCTCTAGTTTGCTTTTCATATTATCAAAATAAAATCAAATTATACCCACATTCTCTAAGTATGTCCATAATAGAAATACAGTTCTCGAGAGGTTTTTTTTTTTTCTTTTTTACCTGTTTATGTTTCTCTTGAGTTCTGTGTTTGGAGGTCAAATTTTTTGTTCAGCTCTGGTCTTTTCATTAGAAATAGGTAAAATTGACATATCATTGAATGAGCATCTTCTTCCCTGAAAAATAATGCTCATTTTTAGCAGAATAGCTTATGCTTGGCTGTAATCCAAGTTCCTTAGCCTTTCAGAATATCACATTACAGGCTCTTCAATCCTTTAATGTGGAACCTGCTAGGTCCTGAATGATCCTAATATTGGTTCCTTTGTATTTGAATTGTTTTTTTTTTTCTGTCTATTTATAATATCTTTTCCTTAGTGTGATAGTTATGAAATTTAGCCACTATATTCCTTGGGGATTTAATTTTGGGATCTCTTTCAGGAGGTGATTGGTAAATTCTTTCAATTGACTATTTTATCTTCTGATTCTAAAATATCAGGGTAGTTTTCTTTTATTATTTCCTGTAAGATAGAGTTTAGGTTCTTTTTTTTTTTCATCATGGTTTTCAGGAACCCCCTTAGATTGTCTCTCCTAGATATATTTTCCAGGTCATTTGTTTTTCCTAGGAGATATTCATATTTTCTTCTATTTTTTCATGTTTTTGTTTTTGTTTGACTGATTCTTGAAGTTTTATTGAGTCATTCACTTCCATTTCTTCATTTCTAATTTTTAGTGTATTATTTTTCTTCAGTTATCATTTTTAGCTACATTTATAATTGGCCAATTGAATTTTTTTGTTCATTACACTGTTTTCCCATTTCACAAATTTTGTTTTTCAGTGAATTGGTGTATTTTTCATATCTCTTTTGTAGGGCATTGTATCCTTTTTCCATTCCTTCTTGCAATGATCTCATTTCATTTCCCTATTTTTTAAAACTCTCTTTTAAGATTCTTTATGCAATCTTCCAGGAAAGCCTTGTGAAATGGGGACCAGTTCATATCTCCCTTTGCGGCTTCCTCTGCAGTTGCTTTACCTCTAGGAACCTCAAGATCTGAGGTCTGTTCTTCTCTCTCTCTCCATAAAAGCTGTCTATGTAAGAGTTCTTTTTTGTTTTATATTCATTTTTTAAGGCTTAAGGTCTTTTCAAAGCAAAGTAGAGACAGCTGCTTTAATTTACTCTGGGACAGTTCTGCTGATTAATTTCCTATGCTGGGTAATCAGGGTTAGGTCTTATGTTCTTCCCGTGCTCAGTGGTTTATAATTTACCATTTATAAAAGGCAAATCTGCCAAGCTATCTGCTTGCAACAAGGATAGAGTAGGTTAAGAGGCTCACTGAAGATTCCCAGGTGCTTAGAAACTGCCATGTTCTGAATCATGGCCTGGTTTCCTGCCCTGGTCTCTTTGTGCTGCAGTCTAGGTGATGTAAACTGTTCCCCTGCCTGATTGAAACAGACCTGTTCTGAAGTTCTTCCAAGGTTACTTCTTCTAGAAAATATTTGTGGGTGCTTTGACTCCAAAACTAGTTTAGAAGCTTAATCTGCTGTTGGTTTGAGAGAAGGTCTGAGAGACTTTATAGGTCATAAAGAATAGTGTCTGCTTTCCACCATCTTGGCTCCACCCACCCCCAGGTAGTTTTTCTTGATAATTTTTTGAAAGATGTTTAGCCATGTTTCATCATGGCTTTTAGGTGGTACAATAATTCTTAGAGTGTCGCTCCTGGATCTATTTTCTAGGTCAGTTGTTTTTCCAGTACATTTCCTTTTCTTTTTTTCCTTTCCTTTTTTTTTGGGGGGGGGGGGGTTGTTTGACTGATTCTTAATGTTTCATTGAGACATTCACTTCCATTTTTCTAATTTTAATTTTTATTGAATTATTATTTTACCTCCTTACCTTTGTAGGAGTTGTTTTGTTGTTGGATTTTTTCCCATTTCACCAATTCTATTTTTCAAAGACTTGTTTTATTTCTCCATTTCACCAAATCTATTTTTAGACCTTTCCTGAAGTCCTTTCCAAGATATCTTATGCTGGAAGCCAAAAAGAAGTCAGGCAAAGTTTTATCTTCTTTCCAACACTTTGACTCCACCCATTAATAATAATAATGTTAAGTACCTTATACTCCATTCTAATCCTGATGCAGTATGTTTTATTATATGGAAATCACATCATGGATAAAGTTTGCTGATGGAAGTAACAGAAGGATCCATTATCAGACTTTTTTTAAAATAATGTTAAATCATGTCAGAGCAAAGACTCTTAAAGTTGCATTAAATTCTTCTTGAAAAATTGGACAAAATAGTTTTCTTTTTCTTCTCTCTTTCTAGGCTCTGGATTGGCAACAAGATTCTATTGAGACAAGTAAGTCTCTCTAAAGAGAGAATAGATGGGCACCTTCTCAAACCATGGCTCTGATTGACAAATAAAGCCAGGAAAATTAAAACAGGATAGAAGATTTATTAAAGGAAAAAGAAAAGTCAAATCAAAAGAGTAATATGAAGTGTATAAGCAAAGATTACAGCAATATAGATATAGATGTAGCGATAGGAAACTTTCTTCTCCTTTTTGCTCTCCTTCTCCTTCTTCTTGTCAATATTTTCCCAGTCTAACAAAGACAAATAGACTTTATGTATGTTTTTATTCCTCTTCAAGCAGGAAAAAATATATGAGAACTACAGTGAGAACAGAACTGAATACAGGCTCAAGAAGCAGGAGTTATAAAGATAAACAACACAATTCAAGGAGTGGGGGATAATCACATAGGAGTCTAGTCAGATTTGGCCATTGGTCCCCTGGGCTGGGGGAAATTGTATCTTAGTTTAATCAGGTTCAGTCACTGGACTGGGATGTTCTTAGAGATTACAAGACACCTTCAAGGTATAGAGAAATGAATTAGATGGAAGGTCCATGTGGACTCCTTTGTTCTTTGAGGGTCAACATGAACCAGTCTGAATTGGTTATGTAGTTGCTGGCACAACAGTAGGAGTTACTATTCAGAAGGTAAATATTGAGTCCCTCAAGCCTGAGGGACTCTCAGTGTGCCTCCTGCTTGGCTGATTCTGATTGCCAGGTAACTCTGGCCTCCTCTGGACAGTAAGGAAACTTGAGCAAATCAAGAGAGTAAAAATCATTAACTTCCTCTGTTCCACATTGTTCACTCACTTCAGTCATCCTCAACTTTTTGTGAATCCACTTAGAATTTTCTTGGCAAAAATACTGTAGAGAGCTCATTCTATAGATGAGAAAACTCAGGCAAACAGGATTAAGTTACTTGGCCAGACTCATATAGCTAATAAGTGTCTAAGGCCAGATTTTAACCCAAGAATATGAGTTTTCCTAACTGTAAATCCAGAATATTATGCTAACAACCATGAGATTTAGGTTAATTAAAGCTTACAGTTAAATTAGCTAAAATTCATTTGCTATAATATGTGAAGAATATGGAAGATATAACAGTAAAGGTGGCCAGTAAGTTTTGACATTGTCAGGAATACTGAATGTAAGCCAGTGCTTTTTTTTTTTTCTGGCACCCATAAGTAATAAAGTTATAAATAAAAGAATAAATCTAAAACTAGAAGCCAACCAGCTTCTTCCATTTGTCCTTATATCCAAGTTTATTTGCATGAACTACAAGTATTATGAGGAAGTAAAGTCTTGTCATCTCAGTCCTATCAGAATACAGACAAACATTCAGGGATTCTATAGGAATTAAAAAGAATTTTCTAAGCCCAAGCCAAGTAGCAATGAAAGATAAACTTTGAGTGAAAAATCACAAAAGGTTTGTGTAAAGACAATCTTTTCCTAAGAATATTTATAATCATCTGCTATCATAAAGCAGTTAATTGGCATTTCCTTTGCAAAGGAAGGCTAAAATTCTTCTAGTCAGCAAATAATCTAAGGACCTATACTCAGCCAGATAGCCAAAAAAAGCCAGTACATACCCTTAGGGGAAGACTGTCTGCAATTAGACTGATCCTCTGATGTTCCCAAAATTCTTATCTAAGTCAACATTTAATTAATTGTAGATTAGAAGATTACTTTTAACCCCTGTCAAATCTTTGTCAATCTACATATCCTTTTGGGGTGTTACACTCAAAAACTACAGAGGATTTCTCTATGGCTGATAACAGACTGACTTCATTCCCCAAATGCTTCTCTTTGGCATGCAAATAAACTTGGGGGAAAGAAAAAAAGCTAAATGAATCTAGAGAGATTTTTTATCTATGTTAGATCTTTCACTCCACGTTCCTGCCATTGCTATGCCTCTCTGCCTATGAACAATGTAAGTGTCATTTGTTTCACTTTCTAGCTAACAATAAATCTTATTGATCTCCCTACAGTAAGAAAAGTAATGTTTTCTACTATCATCCATCATTTGGTAGTTGTTTCCCAAAAATATTATAAATAATATAATTATAAAAATATGATATAAATATAACAAATATAATTATGAATAGTGTGATTATAAGTAAATAGTATAAAATTAATTTGTTATATTAATTATTCAAAACAAACTCAAGGAGTCACTCTTACTATTTATTGTTTCTTCTATTCCTATTTGATGTCTAGTAAAATTTCAGTAATTTGGACTCCCCTCAGTTATAGTCAGTCATTCAGACACGAACTGGAATGATTTTTACCTTTGCCTTATTTGTGATAAAAGGGTTTTCCAAGTCATTGAATAACATCAACAATTTTGTAGATGAGACTTGAACCTTAAGAAAATAATTGATTTTTCAACCAATTAAAAAGTATCCATTTACCTACAGTGTTCAATTTCAAATCATTCTTATTTAAATAGCAATTTCTTAATCTGAATTATCCTTTGTATTTAAAAGTAATTCAATTGCCTTGCTTTTAAAGGATTCTCTAATTCCAATTTCATTTATTCAGTTGAAAGAAATAATTGACCAACTGATCTATGAGCAACTACTCTATCTCACTCACTCTTATCTTCATTGATATTCTTTAACTTAAACAACCTACCTGTTATATATTCTATTTTACTCCACTCTCACACTCAAACCAATATCAGCTTGGTTTAACCTATCCATGGTACTCGCTATGCTGTGATCTATATATTTATAATTTTATGAAAATGTTCATGCTGCCATGTTTGCTGATTGATTAGTTTTATAAACCTGCAAGACTAAATATAAATGTCCCCTCTTTCATGAAGGTTTACCCCAGTTGAAAGTCATTTCTTTCTAATTTCATGTCATGACAATTTGTACTCCTTTACACCTTTCTTATATTATCTTTTATATTGATTTATTTCTTTAGATGTGCTGTCACTTCTGTTGATATACAAACTCCTTGATGGCAGGAAATCTCTTCAATATTTTCTTTGTCTTGAAGCAACTGATATACGTATAAATGCATGATTTTTTCAAAGAGCATACTACCCCCAAAAAAATGCAGCACACAATTCATTCATGCCTTCTCATCTTATACAACTCTGTTCTTTTGTAAATCCCACATAAGAATTACACTACTATAAACTTAAGTTTATTTTGTAGAGCTCATCCAATAAACTAACTTTATGTTGGTATTTTGGGAAACAGCTACCTGAGTTCTGAATAGTAATAGAGAACTTTAGTTAAGCTAATGATTTTCTAATGAAATATAACTGGTTGATAAACAAATACTGCCCCCCTTACATATCAAACATGTCAAAATATCTTTATTGAAAGTTTTCCTTTTTTCTTCATTGTTTCTCATTTAATTTTAGATGTGTAATACAATTTGGAATTCCATTTTTTTCAATCTACTTTTCTCCATGTAGAGAGAGGTTTGTTGTTAGTGTGTAATGGAGGGAGTTAATGATTTTTACTAACCATTTTAATTTACTCAAACTCCCCTACTATCTAGAAAAGATCAGACTCACCCGGAAGTCACAATCAATCAAGCAAGAGGCAAATTGAATATCCCTTAAGCTGGACATATTAGAAGTCCTTTTCAGTGTTCACTTGTTGAGCCCAGAACTTCCGTAGCTGTGCAAACAGTTACAGAATCAGCTCCAACTGACTCATGTCTACCTCCATGAACTAAGTGGATTCTAGGGACCTTCCACTCTAACACACTTCCTTGTACCCATAAAGTGACCTGTAATTTCTAAAAATAGTCCAGCCCAATGACTGATTCTGATTAAGCTACAATATGAATTCTGAGAAATAACACAATCCAGAGGACCAATGGCCAAACCTGATTAGTTCACTACGCAGTTACCTCACTACACCCACATTTGACTTTATAACCCCTGCTGACTGAGCCTACACTGAGCTCAGTTTTCACTTTAGATCCCTTGCATGTCTGCTTACTTGAAGAGGAATAAAAATTGGAAAAGATTGGAATTAGTTAGAAAGTGAAACAAATGTCATTCATTTTGTTGCTGGCAGGTATGCCCAGTAAAGGCAGCAATGTGAAGCAGAGGATCTAACACAGAGATCAATAATGTATCTATCCAGCTTCACTTTTCTCTAACTCAAATCCATCTCACAGAAAGCTCTCTTAATATGGTGTAGGTAAGAGTGGGAGACACAAGTCATATCTCTTTCACATCTGGCTCTAACTATATGACAAGCCCAACTCTTCTTTAAATTGTACATCTCAGGGCAGCATCAGTCTTAGAGTCAGGAGGACCTGAGTTCAAACACAGTCTCAGATACTTACTAGCTGTGTAACCCTGGACAAATCACTTTACTCCAATTGCCTTCAAAAATAATTTCATATCTTCTCATAATATTACTTATGCATATTGGTGTTCAGTGCCTTATTACTAAAATGCCTTAGTCAATTCACACTCTGCATGAAGATCTGCATTGTCATCATCATCACAACTTATTAACATTATCACAAGTCTTCTCAACCCTGATGTGCATGATCTACAGCTAAATAACATTACCAGAAAAATGTTAGATTAAAAGATGGAGAGAGATTTTTATTCCACTGAAAACCCAGGAAGAAGGATCATTAACAAAGGTCATTAAAAGCATTGCACTATTCCAAATAACATTCAGCCTTGACAAATTATTGCTGACTTGAGTAACTCATAAAGAATTGTGGAGATTGTGGAAAAAATGTATATAGGTTATTGATGTTTTCTCAATCAACTTTTTTCAGTTTTAATAAAAGAGATAGTATCAAATAATAGAAGTCAGGAAGAATCTGCTTCAAGTTTAGATTCTGAAACCTATTATTATATCACCTTGGACAAATTAATTAACTTCTAAGTGTAATCAAGCAACTTTCTAAGCCTGTATGTTTTAGATGAATTTCTGATTTTCATCAGTGAAGGAAGTTCCTTTCACTAATTAAAGTACAATTATGATTGAAAATAACATTAACAAATTATAAAAGCAATGATGATGATAATTTGTCATTATTGTTATTGCTGGTTTTAGTTTGTCAATGGAATTGGTCAAGACATTATGTGTCTTGGAATCTGTAGCATTTTTTCCAAAATATTTGATATTACCACTTCTTCAATCAATGTCAAAATGTTGTCACCTCTAAAATAAACTTCCTTTGTTCATTCTATTTGATTTGAATATAATTTATATTCTTGTTGTCTTCTTTAATGACATTTCTACTTCCTCATTTGGAAACTGTCATTCAAGAATAAACTCCAAACCTAAAAACATTTTTAGAAAAAAAAAATATACATTTTGTATGTATATATATGTATATATATATATATATATATATACATAAAGTAGTTCTACAGGGGGGAGAACCAGAAAGTTATGTCTTACTCCCCAGAATCTCTGAAAATTTTACATTGTTTAGAATACAAGGGCACAAAGACAGAGCATATGAGTGCTATAATTATAGGCACTTTCTAGACATATATAAGCCAGGAATCTAAATTTTCAAGAAAGTACGGGCAAAGCCAAAGCACAAGCATTGGATAAGGTCCTAACACTAGATTTGGGTAGGCTCTAAGCATTCCGTGAAGCAATTTCTGGTATCTTTGAACAGAATGACATGCATGTTCTTCATATCCTGGGTTAAGCAATATTTAACCATCACAGAGATTCACACAATATAAATAATAAAATATAAAACAAAACTCATATAATATGATATTAAAGATCAAATTTTATAAATGTGTATTTATAAAAATTATTTTTATAAAATTATTGGAAGATCTTTTTGTTTTCTCTTTTTTTCAGTTTTTCTCCTGTTCCAGTTTAATTTTTAAATGCTCTCATGGATGTACCTTGATTGAGACTCTCATCCAGCTTTATATAAACATGATTTATCCTCAAAATTTTGTCAGATCCTGAAATAAATCAAAGCCATGAGTTAAGGAATAAAGTATCTTTAATTGAGATAACAGATTAGCAAACTGCCATCTTGATGGATATCTAGTGGATTTTCCAACCAAAGAGATGCAGTAAAAAGTTGTTTTTTAATGATGAAAAGAGGAGCAGAAGAGATAGGACGGAGTAAGACCTGGTCATGAGAACCCCATGACAGTCTAGAGAAAGAAAGCCACTTTATTTTGGCAATTATTTCAGTGGAAAGAACAAATACACTAGAAGCTGAGATCCAGCTTGAGGAAGGTTAACCACAAGGCAAAAGTGCTAGGTAGGGAGACCTAAATGTGGTTCAGTTCAACCTAATCAAAAGTAAATATCATAAGAAGAGAAAATTCTGACGTTATAAGGAGAATTTAAAAGAGCTAATCAGTAAAAATAAATAAATAAACAAAAAACCCCACTAATTTTTAAATTTTAAAGAAAACTAATCCATACCGATTGTGCTCACTCAGAATTCATTGCCTCTACCACCAGAACCTATATGCTTACAAGGTTGCACAAGTACACCCACAGTCTTGTACTCATGAAGCCCCTTAGCAATTCCCTTGCTTAACAGCACCCCCAAAGCTCCTAACCACACTCCATCCCTTCACACTGTGACAAAAGATCACGAAACTGAACATAGTCCACAGTCCCAACTCCTTACAAAAGCTTTGGAGTTATGGGAAAATAGCAGCTTGCACAGCCTGGGGCAGTATCTCATATGTGGTACCACAAAAAATGCCCCCTCCAAAAATCAATAATGGGAAGAAAAAACATGATCTCTATACAAGTAAAGCATATTTATCTCAAAAACAGGATGCTGGAGTCAAATTAAAGATGAGAAATATTCCAGAAGAGCATAAGATAAAAACAAAATTCTTGACTATCATATTGCAAGAAAAAATTAGAAGAAAACTATCTAGAATTTCTGACCATAGAAAACAACAACAACAAAGCCCACACAAATATACTATGAATTACA
Source organism: Myrmecobius fasciatus (assembly GCA_023553655.1). Classification (NCBI taxonomy): domain Eukaryota; kingdom Metazoa; phylum Chordata; class Mammalia; order Dasyuromorphia; family Myrmecobiidae; genus Myrmecobius; species Myrmecobius fasciatus. The sequence continues at coordinate 11,449 of JAJPUD010004063.1, forward strand.
AGACAGATGGTGGTGAAAGTTAGCATTTGAAAAACGAAGATAATAATATCACAAGAAAGGTAACCTAATACAGCAACCAAGAAAGGCATAATAAATGAAATAAATTACTCCCAAGAAAAATGAGAGGGGAAAAAAAAACTAGAAAGAGAAAGGCACTCACATTTTAGAGATATGCTGTAATTAGCTTTTACTAACAGTAAAGGACCTGAATTTTCTGTATGGATTTTTACAATTCAGAAATCAGTAAATGGATTTGGGGCCAGAGCCAAGATGGCAGAGTGAAGACATGACTCTCTTTGTCCTCTTCTGACCTCTCAAACCAACATCAGATTAAGCCTCTGAACAGATTTTTAAGTCAGAGAAGCCACAAATATTAGGACTACAAAACATTTCTTGCAGAAGGTACCTTGGAAAAACTCCAGAGTAGGTCTGTTTCAGTCAGGCAGGGGCTCAGGCAGTTCACCAAGTTTGGGTCCAGCTCCAGGAGACAGGGCAGGAAACTGGTCGGGACTCAGTGTGGCAGATCCTAAGCACCTGAGGAGTCTATCTGAGACTCTTGGGACACTTAGCCCTGATTACAGGCAAGTGCTCTGGCAGATCTGCCTTTTATAAAAGGTAGATTGTAACCCATAGCAAACACAAGTAATATCCCAGAGAGCCCAGCACCGGAAGTTAATTAGCAGAATTGCCCCAGGGAAAATGACCACAGCCCCAGCTTGTCTCCTTTAAACACACCTCAAGCTTTTAAAAAAAAATGAGTAAGAAACAGAAAAGAGCTCTCACCATAGACAGCTCTTATGGAGAGAAAGAAGGGCAGACCCCAGATCCTGAGGTTCCTAAAACGACTCCAGAGGAAGCCATAAAGGCAGTCATGAGCCGGTTCCCCTTTCACAAGGCTTTCCTAGAAGACTGCATAAAGAATCTCAAAAGAGAGCTAGATGATAAATGGGGAAATGAATTGAGATCAGTGCAAGAAGGATATAATGCCCTCCAAAAGAGATATAATAAAGACACCAATTTACTGAAAAACAAAATTGGTGAAATGGAAAAAGACAACAATGCACTGCAAAACCAAATTGGTGAAGTGAACAAAGTATGCAATGAACAAATTGGCCAGTTACAAAAGGAACTAAAAAAAGTAACTGAAGAAAATAATACATTAAAAATTAGAATTGAACAAATAAGACTTCTAGAATCAGTCAAACAAAAACAAAAAAAGAAAAAGAAAAAATAGAAGAAAATATGAAATATCTCCTAGGAAAAACAACTGACTTGGAAAATAGATCTAGGAGAGAAAATCTAAGGATTATTGGACTTCCTGAAAGACATGATGAAAAAAAAAAAAGAATCTAAACACTATCTTTCAAGAAATCTTGAAAGAAAACTGCCCTTATGTTTTAGAATAAGAAGGCAAAATCACCATTGGAATAATTTACCTATCAACTCCTGAAAGAGACCCCAAAATTAAATCCCCAAGGAACATCATGGCTAAATTTCAGAACTATCGCACCAAGGAAAAGATATTGCTAGCAGCTAGAAAGAAGCAATTCAAATACCAAGGAACTGAGGGGGGCGGAGCCAAGATGGCGAACTGCGGACAGCTTTCTCTGTGAACTCCCGGGACATTCCCTCAAACCCAGACAGTAAGCCTTCCAACTGGTTTCTAAGTGAGAGCAACTCCAAGCATTCGGACTACAATGCACTTCTATCAAAGATCTACCGTGAAAGAACTCCGGAGAAGGTTAGCCTCAGGGGAAATCGGCCAATGGTCGCAATCACACTCCAGCCGGGGCGGAAGTCAGGGCTGAGATAGAGAGGAGGATTTTGGGCACCCAGGAAGCCCCTGGGAGACGCCTGGGCCACTTTGCTCTGCTTGCGGGCAGGTGCTTTGGAAGATCTGCCTTTGGAAAAGGGTGGATCGAGAGCAGCTGAAAACGTGGTCCTAGTGCGAAGCTAGCCCGAACAGCCTCAGACCGGGAGTCAACTCGGCAAACTGCCCCAGGGCAAATACAAATTGTTGCAGTTTTCTCGGCTTTTGACCAATATCCCAACCTTAAATCATGAGCAAGAAGCAGAAGAGAGCTCTCACCATAGAAAGCTTTTACGGAGAAAAAATAGAACAGTCCCCAGATCCTGACATTATGAAAACAATCCCAGATGAAGCCACAAAGGCAGACTTAAGTTGGTCTCCCTTTCAGAAGGCTTACCTGGATGATTGCATTAAGAATCTCAAAAGAGAGCTAGAAGAAGAATGGGGAAATAAATTGAGATCAGGGCAACAGAAATATCAAAAACTGGAAAATAGGACTGGTGAATTGGAAAGAGAAAACAGTTCACTGAAAAACAAAATTGGTGAATTGGAAAAAATCACCAATTCACTGGAAAATAAAAATGGTGAACTGAAAAACAAAATTGGTGAATTGGAAAAAGACAACAATTCATTGAAAAACAAAATTGGTGAATTGGAAAAAGACAACAATTCACTGAAAAATAAAACTGGCAAAATGGAAAAAGAATGCATTGAATCCAGAAATTCAATTGGCCAGCTACAAATGGAACTAAAAAAGATAACTGAAGGAAATAATACTTTAAAAATCAAATACCAAGGAACTGTAATTAGAATCACTCAAGATCTATCAGCCTCCACATTGAAGGATAGAAGGGCCTGGAAGCAGATATTCCAAAAGGGAAAGGAACTTGGATTACAGCCCAGAATAACCTATCCAGCTAGAATGAGCATTATCTTCCAGGGAAGAAGGTGGACATTTAATGATATAGGTGAATTTCACCTATTTTTAATGAAAAGACCAGAGCTGAACAAAAAATATGACCTCCAAATATAGAACTCAAAAGAAGCATAAAAAGGTAAAAAGGAAAGAACTCTTGAGAACTATATTTCGAATATAGGTATACTTAAAGATTGGGGGTATAATTTGATATTACTTTGATAATATGAAAAAAGAAAACTAGAGGTGGAAAGGCTATCACACTGGGAAAAAGAGGGAAAAGGTGGTAAAATAAGGTTTTAAAAAAAGGTGGTAAAATAAGGTAAAATCTCATGAAGAGACAAAGAAAACCTAATATAATTGAGGGAAAGAACAGAGGGAGATGAGCATTGTGTAATAATGCTCATCAGATTGGGCTCTAAAAGAGTATATCAGACACATTTGGTTTCACGGAGAAACTTGCCCTTCCTTATAGAGAAGTGGGAGGGAAAGGAGGAAAAGAAAGGGGTAGACTAATAGAAAGGAAAATAGAAGAATCAGGGAAAAGGAGTAAAAAAGGGGAGGGGCTTTAAAGGAGGGAGGACTGTTTGAGGGAGGTGGTCATCAAAAGCAAAATACTGGAGAGGGAGGAAAGGATAAAGGGGAAAGGAAAGAGAAAAACATAACTTGGGTTAAATAGGATGGCAGGAAATACAGAAGTGAATGTGAATGGGATGAACTCTCCCATAAAGCGAAAGTGGACAGCAGACTGGATTAAAAACCAGAATCCAACAATATGTTGTTTATAAGAAACACATCTAAAGCAGAGATACACATACAGGGTAAAGGTAAAAGGCTGGAGCAGAATCTATTATGCTTCAGGTGAACAAAAAAAAAGCAGGGGTAGCAATCCTGATCTCAGATCAAGTAAAATCAAAGATAGATATAATCAAAAGAGATTAGGAAAGAAACCATATTTTACTAAAGGGTACCATAGATAATCTAGCAATATCAATAGTAAATATATATGCACCAAGTGGTATAGCATCCAAATTCCTAGAGGAGAAATTAAGAGAGATGCAAGAAGAAATAGACAGCAAATCTATACTAGTGGGTTATCTTAATCTTGCTCTCTCAGAATTAGTTAATTCAAACCACAAAATAAATAAGGAAGAAATTAGGAAGGTAAACAAAATGTTAGAAAAGTTAGGTATGATAGATCTTTGGAGAAAATTGAATGGAGATAGTAGGGAGTTTACTTTTTTCTCTGTGGTTCATGGAACTTATACAAAAATTGACCATGTGTTAGAGCATAAAAACTTCAAAATCAAATGCAGAAAGGCAGAAATAGTAAATGCATCTTTTTCATATCATGATGCAATAAAAATCACATGCAATATAAAGCTAGGAGAAAATAGACCAAAAGTTAATTGGAAATTAAATAATCTAATCCTATAGAATGAATGGGTGAAAGAGCAAATCATAGAAACATCAATAATTTCATCCAGGAGAATGACAATAATGAAACAACATACCAAAATTTGTGGGATATGGCCAAAGTGTGCTTTGTACCACTACACACCTTTCGCACTTTGTATCTCTAGATGCTTACTTGCATAAAATAGAGAACAATAAGATCAATGAATTGGGTTTACTATTTAAAAAGCTAGAAAAAGAATATATTAAAAACCCTCAATTAAATACCAAACTGGAAATTCTGAAAATAAAAGGGAAGATTAATAAAATTGAAAATAAAGTGAACTATTGAATTAAAAATAAAGAAATAATAGTGGTGATGATGGCAGCTTCCAGAGACTTCAACTCGTTGGAAGCCTCTTTATTCTCACTTAGGAAGGAATATCCTACTCTGTTGCTTTAGAAAACTGGATCTTATAGCCACAGAGGGGAAAAAACACTTCTAATAGTTTCAGGGTAGAAAATAATGTCTGTTGTCTGATCTATGGAAAGATCTCTGAAAACAGCTGCAAAAAAAAAAAAAACCCTGGGGCTTGGGACAATGAATCCTATATCCTGCATCAGAGCCCTACTTTAACTAAGAGTTAAAAGTTGAATAATAGGCTGAGAAAATGACCAGACAACAGAAAAATATTCTGAACATAGAAAGTTACAATGGTAATAAGGAAGGTGGGGTTGGGGATAAGGAAGATAATCAAAGTTTTTTAAAAAAATGTAAAAGTATTTTAAATATAACTAAGGAAAAATAAAAATACTTTTAAAATTTAGAAATAAACATATTTCAATATTTGTCATGTTGTACAAGAAAAATCAGACCAAAGAGGGGAAAGCATGAAAAAAAAAGCAGATGAACAAATAAACAAAAAAGGGTGAAAATATTTTGCTATGATTTACATTCAGTTTCCATAATAGTCTCTCTTGATGTGAGTGGCATTTTCTATCCTGAATCTATTGGAATTGTCTTGGATCACTGTATTGCTGAGAAAAGCTAAGTCTATCACAGTTGATGATCACATAATCTTCCTGTCATTGTGTACACTATTTTCCTGGTTCTGCTCACTTCACTCAACATCAGTTCATATGCATCTTTCCAGGTTTTTCTGAAATCAGCCTACTCATCATTTCCTAGAGATCAATAGTATTCCATTACAATCATATATGACAACTTATTCAGCTATTTCCTGACAAGTGGGCATCCACTTTCCAATTCCTTGCCACTCCAAAAAGAGCTGCTACAGACATTTTTGCACATGTGAGCCCTTTTCTCTCTTTTCATAATTTTTTGGGATACAGGCTCAGTCATGACACTGCTGGATCAAAAGGTATGAAAAGTTTTATAGCTCTTTGGACATAATCAGGATATTGAAACTAGAAAGTTGGTGCTGTATGTTATTTAAGAATTGTTATGTTATATATTGGACTACTTGTCATCTAGGAGAGGGGGCTGGAGAAGGGGGGGAAAATCGCAACACAAGGTTTTGCAAAGGTTAATATTGAAAATTTTTCCATGTATATGTTTTGAAAATAAAAGGCTTTAATAAAAAAATTATGTTATAATTAACAATCACAAAGCTATTTCCCATTAGATTCAAACTCTCTATATTAGAGCGTGTCCACTTTTCTTTTTGTAAAATACCATGGGTGGAACATTAACTTGTTCTTATATTCTTATAGTAAAAGTATTTCATATTTCTAGAAAGAGACACCAATTTACAATAAATCATTTTCTGACACAAAAAATTAAAATCACTATTGTGAAGGATTCACCTATGACCCTTTTCCATGACCCTGGTATTTTTGGCCTTGATTTAATATAGAGTAGGAGTTGCTTATAGCTCTCTGCATTATTCTGGATACACTGAATATTTAAGAGAATCAGTTTGTCAAACTGTGATGGAATTGGAGTTTGGAAGGCTTTGATTTAAATTCCTTCCATGATACTTCTTATAACAATAGTGAGCTACATAAATGATTTATATTATATTTTTCTATAATAATAACAAATGATTAGCATTTATACACTGCCTATTATCTATCAGGTACTGTGTTAAGTGCATTACAATTATTTTGCTTGATTCTCACAACAACCCTGAGAGATAAGTACTATTATTGTCCCAATTTTGCATTTGAGGAAACTGAGGCAAACAGGTTAAGTTCAAAGTGGCACAACTAGTAAGCATATAAGGATGAATTAGCATTCAATTTTTCCTGAATTAAGCATTCCATCTCTGTATGATCATGACAATTCACTAAATCTCTCTTTGCTTTAATTATGTTCATCTTTTCTAAAATGGTGTTAATAATATCCATTCTACCTATTTTACAGAGTTCGTGTAAGGCTCAAATAAAATAATATTTTGGGGGTTTTTGCAACCATTGAAGAAATTATAGAAATATGAAAGAACATTAATGATATCACCACAAATTTTCTGACCTGAGATCTATTGAGAACAGGTGTTCTCTAGAGGATTAATCCTCAAAATGTGTACCATGTAGAAGATATTGAGGAGACAATCAAAAAGTATGGGTTGAATTGAAAGCTTCTTAGAGATAGGAAGACCAATTTCCAAGGAGGAGGGAAGTAAATGCTACTTTGGGAATTATACATAACTGGCAGTACATAACAAGATGAAGAAGACATTCTTCTAGAGGCCATGAAGTATTTTAGGATGAGTGATGAGCCTTGAATAAGGAAACTTTGGATTCAAAGCTTGTTTCTGATACTTAGTAGCTATGTGACTCTTTACAACTCATTTTACTTCATTGTGGCTCTAACATTTCTTTCTGAGTACTATGTTTAATTTTACACAGACTTACATCTTCCTTACCAAGCAACATGCATTTATTAAATACCTTCTATGTCTTTGGCACTGTGATAGGTATTGAGTCCACAAAGAATAACTAGAGAAACAAAATGGTGTTTTGAACAGTGCACTGAACTTGAAGTAAGATAAACATGGGTTCAAATTCTAACTCGGATACTTCCTGCCTATTTAATTCTGAGCAGGTGACTTAAATTTTCTGTTCCTCATTTTTTCATCTGTCAAATAATAGGGTTGGATTCAGTGATCTCTAAATGTCCTTTACAGCTCTAAATTTATGATTCTATAATACTATGACAGATTCCTAGGGAGTTTCAATCTTACCAGGACAGATAATTTCACACATATATATAAATATATGTGTTTCTCTCTCCATAGAAATATATATATATATATATGCATCTCTATATACAAATTTATACAACATATATTCACATATATTAATATACAAATTATACAACATATATGCACATATATTTATATATGTATATAAATACACACAAATTAATTGATGTAGAAAAGAAAGGAGGCACCAAAAGTTGAAGGGAACCAAGAAGGGTCATAAATAGAAAATGTCTTGTTGGAGAGAAATCCTATATTAAAAGTTTCTCATGCTGACAAAAGAATATCAAAGCACCTTTAGTATCTTTCATTTACATATGACCCCAGGTTCTGCCTTAGAATCTGTTGAAACCTTGAGTCTTTTAGAAGCTTTATCCTCAAAAAGTACACTAGGTCAAAAAGTAATGGCTGAATTGAAAGATAGTAGAAATAGGAATGCCACTGCCAGGGAGGAGTGAAATAAAATGCCATACCAGGTTCAAAAAACAGTATGGGAGGAAAATGCTGACTCCTCTCAAAATACGCTCAGTAGGAAGGAAATCCAGAAATTGGAAAAAAACAGAATATGTAACAAAAAAGTCATCATATCCATATTCTAGCAGGTATTTCTAAATTAGTGTCAGCATCTTTCCAACTATTCAATCCAGCATTGCCATAGAACCACAAATTATATATATATATAGTGTAGTGTGGAGCTAGGCAAAGAACAATTAGATTTTGAGTACGAATATTTAAGTTGAGGCTTACAATTTATTAGTTGTATGAATGTGGGAAATCACTTTACCTTTGACTATCTCATCTGTAAAATGAAGCTTATAATATACTTCCTATCAAGGGCACTGTTATAAAGAAAGTACCATGTAAACTGAAAAATGCTTTATACATAGGATCTATTATGATCACAGTGTTAGGAAAAGAAAAGGAATGAATGAATGAAAAAGCATTTACAAAGTACTTAACTGCCCATCATGAAATTTGTTAAGGGAACTGAATTATGGCATGTTTAATTATCTAGTTTAACTTTCTCATTATATAAATGAGAAAATTGAGACTTAGAGAAGTAAATTGACTTGTCCAGTGTTACCCATGTAATGTTCCAAGCCAGGTCTAATGACTCAAAATCCAGAGCTTTACAATTCAATGATGCTGTCTAGCATAATGTTTTTACTATCTATTTTTCAAGAATACTTGGAGAATTAGTAAGATAACGTGTAAAAAGGCACAACACTTTGAGTCTATAACTATTGCTCTTATTTTCTTGGAGTATTTTAATATGAAAAATGCTAGTGATGCAATAAAAATTAGCAAAGTAATGAATAAAACCCATTATTTTTATGTTTAATAAATTTACTTAAATTACATTGTATTAGCTTTGTTAGAAAATCTTCAATGTTTTTCAAAATGTTAGATATATGAATTTTTTTTAAAAAATGTATTTAAAATAATATACTTCAAAGGTAATCCTATTATGATTTTTCTCATTTAAAAAAATAGATAAGAGTAAAGTTCAACTCAACAACAAGTATTTAATAAGTGCTTACAACATTCCAGGCACTATGCCAGACTCTGATAATAAAAAATATAAGCAGAAAAAAAGAGAACCCTTGGCCTCAAAAACATTACATATTAACAGTTAGCATAAACACAGAATTTTAGTTTTCAAAGTGATTTATAAATATGTTATCTCATGCAGATGAATTAAAAAATTACCATGGTCAAAAAATTCTTTGCCTTGAGGCCAATGTTTTGGGGAGGTGCTTCTTCAAATATAAGTCATACTTCAAATGATAGTCATATACTACATAATATTCAGTTACTGCTAGACTTTGATAACAGAATTTTTTCATTTTGGTGCGACATGCCAGTGCTTTCACTAAATAGTCATAGCCTTTGGAAACTTAGTTTCACATGTATTCCAATCATCCTTAAATTTTATGTCTTTGAAATAAATGTGTTGTACTTCTGTTTAAATTATTTTTCTGATATTATTTTTCTTTCCTTTCTTCCAGATATCATTTCATTTCTGTATATTTGTCCTTCCAATAAATTATTCTCTCTAATTTATTTTGTGAGCTTTTCTCACCATGGATTCAAGATTTTCTTTTCTCCTGATTATTTTTACTTTTTAGGTTATAAATTGTGCTTTCACAATTGTTATTTCTCTCTTGAATGATTTGGGATAATCCATGCTCTCTTTGGAATTGATAGGGTCCTTATACTCATCAGTTTGATTCATTTCCTCTAACTTGCAATAATTATTTAGAGACAATAGGATTGGTTTTGATATCATGGAATCAAAATATTCCATTTTGTTGTTAATATCTTCCTTGTTGGTTTATCTTTTTTATGTTCAAAGTCTTTAATTTAGTTTTTTTTTTCTGACAACTGGCAATTTCAATATTTCCCCATTATATTCTTCATATTTACTTCCTACTTCTCTCTGCTTTGATGGTGAATACTTTAAGGTTAGGCCTCAAAGCTGTCTTAGCCTTCTGCAGTGCTGTAGAATTCACTTTTCACTATCAATTTTTACCGATTGTGATTTCTGGAGAAATAGAACTGGTCTCAGGTGGATACCAGATTCCTCTCTTTCCAGCCCAATAGAATTTCCCCCATTCATGCATGTAAATATCCTGTTCCAGTTCTTCATTTCCTCAGTTCTCTGGCTAAGTGTTCCTACAGTACAACACACTGTCAGTCTGCTGCTCCAAGAAGACCACTTTTGGGCCTACTTGCATGCAGTATTGGAGTTGGGTAAAGAGTTGAATTCTTGTTTCCATTTTGTGGTTTCTTTTCTGAATCCCTGATATAATGTGCATAATGTGCTGGCTGATGAAGATGATGGCACTAAGTGATAACATTAGGGATTAGAGATTAACCTTTTATGATTTTAGTTCATTAGATTTTTATCTCCTTCATAATTAAAACTGTGGAAGAAGGCATGATTGCTTTATTTCTACTTTGGAGAGGATTGAAAGATCAAAAGGAACAAAGAAAATATCTAGTCCTCCATTTTGTTGCTCCCCATGTGACATAGAAATCTTTCTACTGAAAATTGTTTTATAAATGAAAGAGTAGTCATATATCCATAGCTATTAGTGTTTTCTTGATAATTTTTCTATAGTAAGAAAATCTATGATTTTTCCTATGTATTTGATAATCTTTCCTTTCTTAGTTATTTTGCAAATCATTCACTATTCTTAAAAATGGTTTCATTTCTAATACAGAAAAATCTTTCATCTTTGCTTGGCCTAATATACATATACATGTTTTTCTCATTTTATCTTTAACAAAATTTATATATTTGTAAAATGTGAACATTTACTTATATATGCTTAAAGGTTAGAGCTTATTTTGTAGAAATCCCAGTTGCTTTCGCAAATGTCTATATGTAGAAATGTATCTTAGGAGAGATTGCTAACTGATATTGCCTGTTGGAAAACTGTTATCTGACATTTCATTTTCATCACACAAAAAAGGCCATATTATCTCCTCTAAACAGTATAGATATGGCCATAACAGAAAAAGGGAGTCATAGGTTTTTAAGAATTCTTTTTTGTAAGAGTCTTTTTTTTTAATCCTTCTTCACAAAATATAAAGCAGAGCCCTAAGTGGCCTTATTACAGCATTTCATGATTCTGTAATGCCTTCAATAGAAGGATCCAAGTGCTACTTAGCAGTAATTTTTTTCTAGAGAAATGTTTATGATCATCCTTCTAAATGTTCTCAATAGTAAGGAAAAATACTCTTTGTTCTTTTGAAGACAATGGGAAGATTATGCTACATTGTTTATTAATAGTGCAGACAGATAACTTTGGCATTTTTCTTCCTTATATAGCTGAAGGTTCATCTTAAAGTTTTTGAAATACAGAAATAAAAGAAGACATTCATGATTTTCTCTGCATTTCAGTAAATCAAGATTAGTGGCTTAAATATTTAATAAGTTCATTATTTTGTGAAATTATCTGGTAAAGTTTGCTTCACTGAATATCGTTGAAATAATCACTTTCAAGGGATTTTTAAAGATAATAATTTGCTCAATGTTTCTTTTCTTATCTGACCAGATTTATGGTTAATAGAGTTTCATGATAGAGGTGGGAATTAACTTCTAAGATGAGTATTTTTAACTTATAACAATACTAGTCAACAAATATTTATGAAGAGACTATAATGTATCAGACATTGTGCTATGTGCTGAGGATTAAAGTACAAAGCATAAAGTGACACTGATCAAAAGGATCTTATTTTCTAGTGGTAACTCAAGAAACACACACACAACATATAGAGCACAAAAATAGCTAAAAACAAATGTAGTTGATACATTTATAGACAACAAATACATATTAATATAGTTTTGTGTTACATATTAATACATATAAAACAATAACTAATAGAAGATAGTTGGGAGAGAGCATTAATAGATGGGGGGACTCAAAAATAGGCTCTATGAAGAATAACATATTTGAGCTGCATTTTAAAGAAAAAGAGGTTTCTATTTGGTGGAGGAAAGCAGATACAGTATTCCAGAAAAGAAAAGATACAGACTCAACAACTAAAAATAATCAAGTAAAATTGATTATAATCTGTCTAGAAAATAAAAATTTTTACCTTAGGTGAAAATGTCAGATTTCCAAGCAATCCTAAGGAAAAAACTAGATCATTGTAGGACCTTTGAAGTAAAAATCCACCAACAATAGATATCAAGAAAAGCACAAGCAAGAAATCTTGGGACAAAGCAAGGGTATGTTCTAATATGGGGAAATGATATTTGTGTCCCTTTAGACCATTATCATCTTCAGGGGTCACAAAGGGAGTAAAATTAAACATAGTCTCAGAGTGATTCTCATGTCTGGATGATATTTTAAAAATAATGTAGAGGGGCAGCTAGGTGGTGCGGTGGATAGAGCACCATCCCTGAAGTCAGGAGGACCTGAATTCAAATGTGGCCTCAGACACTTAACACTTCCTAGCTGTGTGACCCTGGGCAAATCACTTAACCCCAATTACCTCAGCCAAAAAAAAATTAATAATAATGTACAGACAGAGGAAATGGAATACACTAATTGGGGGGAGAGCTGATGAGACTAAGGAAAGTTAGGGAAAACTTCCTCACTTCAAACACCTAATACCCTCCTGTTTTCCAGTTCAGGCTCCCAAAAAACATCCCCTCTTTGCAGATTGTTTTGATATTTAGTTACAGAATTTCAGATCTCTTCTTCAAACATCAGTTCTTTTATTTAAGTGTTGCTTTCACTTTTGTCTCTTTTCATACTTTTAGAATGAAATCTTTTTTAAGTAATGAAATCTCTTAATAATCACTTATTATTTGTTATCAATATTTTAAATTCCATATGCAGAGTTGCACTGGAAAATATTTAATTAAAAATTGGGTGGGGGTGGAAGAGTGGGAAAATGCATTCCCAACATACTTTTAAATTTAATCTGCATTGTTCATATCATATCACTTTTATACATCAATAAAATAATAAATGAGGCCCCAATTTATAACATTTACTGAATTCTTTTATTTTTAAATTAAAGCTTTTTATTTACAAAACATATATATGGGTAATTCTTCAACACTGAGCCTTACAAAGCTTTCTGTTACAAATTTTCCACCCTAGTCCCCACCCTCCTAGATGTCAGGAAGTCCACTACATGTTAATTATGTTAAAATACTTGACAAATTGGATATATGTATACATATTTCCATACATCTTGCTGTGCAAGAAAAATCGTATTTACAAGAAAAAAAATATGAGAAAGGAAACACAATGCAAGCAAATATCAATAAAGAGCATGAAAATGTCATGTTGTAGTCCACATTTCATATCACTCTCTCTGGGGGTATATGGTCTTCTTCACTGAACAATTGGAACTGGTTTGAAACATTTCATTGTTGAAAAGAGCCATGTCCATCAGAATTGATCATGATATAGTCTTGTTGTTGCAATCTATAATGGTCTCCTGGTTCTGCTCATTTCACTCAGCATCAGTTCATGTAAGTCTCTCCAGGCCTCTCTGAAATCATCCTGCTGGTTGTTTCTTCTACAACAATAATATTCCATAACATTTATATACCATAATTTATTCAGCCATTCTCTAATTGATGGACATCCATTCAGCTTCCAGTTTCTAGCCACTACAAAAAGGTTTGCCACAAACATTTTTGCTCATGTGGGTTCCTTTCCTTCCTTTAAGATCTCTTTGGGATATAAGGCCAATAGAAACACTGCTGGGTCAAAGGGTATGCACAGTTTGATAACTTTCTGAACATAGTTCCAAATTGCTCTCCCAAATTGTTGGATCCGTTCCCAATTCCACCAACAATGTATCAGTGTCTCAGTTTTCCCACATCCCCTCCAACATTCATCATTATCTTTTCCTGTCATTTTAGCCAATCTTACAGTTGTGCACCTCAGAGTTATCTTAATTTGCATTTCTCTAATCAATAATGATTTGGATCACCTTTTCATATGACTAGAAATAGTTTAAATTTCATCATCTGAAAATTGTCTGTTCATCTCCTTTGACCATTTATCGATTGGAGAATCGCTTGAATTATTATAAATATGAGACAATTCTCTATATATTTTAGAGATGAGGCCTTTATCAGAACTTTTAAATGTAAAGATGATTTCCCAATTTATTGCTTCCCTCCTAATCTTGTCTGCATTAGTTTTGTTTGTACAAAAATTTTTTAACTTAATATAATCAAAATTATCTATCTGGTGTTCAATTAAGACTTCCAGTTGTTTGGAGACAAATTCCTTCCTTCTCCACAGGTCTGAGGGGTAAACTATCCTATGTTCCTCTAATTTGCTTATAATATCACTTTTCATAGCTAAATCATGAACCCATTTAGATCTTATCTTGATATGTGGTGTTAGGTGTGAGTCAAGCCCTAATTTCTTCCATACTAGTTTCCAATTTTCCCAGCAGTTTTTGTTGAATAGTGAATACTTATCCGAAAAGCTAGGGTCTTTGGGTTTATCAAAGACTAAATTGCTATAGTTATTGCCTAGTTTGTCCTGTGTTCCTATCCTATTCCACTGATCAACTACTCTATTTCTTAGTGAGTACCAAATGGTTTTCATGACCGCTGCTTTATAATATAGTTTTAGATGTGGCACATCAAGGCCACCTTCATCAGCCTTTTTTTTTTTTTACATTAATTCCCTTGAAATCCTTGACCTTTTGTTCTTCCAAATGAACTTTGCTACTATTTTTTTCTAGAGCTGTAAAATAATTTCTTGGGAGTTTGATTTGTATGGCAGTAAATAAGTATATCAGTTTGGGTAGTATTGTCATTTTTATTATATTCACTTGGCCTACCCATGAGCACTTGATGTTTTTCCAATTGATTAAGTCTGACTTTATTTGTATGGAAAGTGTTTTGGAGTTTATTTCATATAGTTCATGACTGTTCCTTGGCAAATAGATTCCCAAATATTTTATACTGTTGACAGTTATTTTTGAATGGAATTTCTTTTTGTATCTCTTGTTGCTGAACTTTGTTGGTAATATATAAAAATGCTGATGATTTAAGTGGATTTATTTTGTATCCTGCAACTTTGCTGAAGTTGTGAATTGTTTCTAATAGTTTTAGTTGAGTCACTAGGGTTCTCTAAGTATACCATCTTTTCATCTGCAAAGATTGATAATTTAATTTCCTCATAACCTACTCTAATTCTTTTAATTTCTTTTTCTTCTCTTATTGCCAAAGCTAACATTCCTAATAAAATATTAAATAGTAATGTTGACAGTGTGCAGCCTTGTTTCACTCCTGATCTTATTGGGAATGGTGCTAGTTTGTTCCCATTACATATGATGCTTGCTGATGGTTTCAAATAGATGCTACTGATCATTTTAAGAAAAAGCTCACTTATTCCTATACTCTCTATTGTTTTTAATAGGAATGGGTGTTGGATTTTATCAAATGTATTTTCTGCATCTATTGAGATAATCATATGATTTTTGTTATTTGGTTATTAATATAATTGATTATGCTGATAGTTTTCCTAATATTGAACAAGTTTATTGGCATAAATCCTACTTGGTCATGGTGTATTATCCTGGGGATGACTTTCTGTAATATCATTGCTAATATCTTATTTAAGATTTTTGTATCAATATTCATTAGGGAAATTGGTCTATAGTTTTCTTTCTCTGTTTTCTCCCTACCTGGTTTGGCTATCAGCACCATGTCTGTATCATAAAAGGAATTTGGTGGTACACCTTCTTTCCCTATTTTTTCAAATAGTTTATATAGTATTGGAATTAATTGTTCTTTGAATGTTTGGTAGAATTCACATGTAAATCCATCTGACCCTGGAGATTTTTTTCTTAGGGAGTTGATTAATAGCTTGTTCTGTTTCTTTTTCTTAAGTGGGCCTATTTAAGTAATTTATTTCCTCTTCTGTTAACCTGGGCAATCTATATTTTTGTAGATATTCCTCTATTTCATTTAGATTATAAAATTTATTGGCATAAAGTTGGGCAAAGTAACTCCTAATTATTGCTTTAATTTCTTCTTCATTGTTAAAAAGTTCTCCCTTATCATTTTTGAGTTACAGTCATTATTTAAAGGAATTTGGAATGATTTGGAGGAAAACATGGCAAGTTCCTGCTTTTACTCTAACATCATGGCTCCACCTTGGAAACATGTTTTAAAGTATTGTATGGTTATAACATATCAGATTTCTTGATGTCTTGGAGAGGGGAGAAGTAAAGAAGGGAGGGAGAAAAAAATTGGAACACAAAATCTTACAAAAATTAATGTTGAAAACTATATTTACAAGTATTTTGAAAAATAAAATATTATTGAGAAAAAATTTTAAAAATCAAAAATAATCATTTCAATCTCCTAAAAATAATATAAATTAAACTAACTATAATAAAATACACAGGAAAAATGCTATCCATTTGGCAAATTGGATTACTAACAATGCATTCTAATAAATATCTCTTTAAAAATTTTGATTTTATATTTATCCTAAAACTTAGGAATGACACATATAATTATTATAATACATTCTAATGTTCTGTAGGGAAAGAGGCCATCACCAATGTCCTCTAACTTTCTACTTTCTATATTCTTTTATCCATCTCCTAAAATAATCTAGGTTCTGTTTTTTTGTTTGTTTTTTTAAGTGAGCTATTTTATTGTCATATTGCTTGGAGGCAAGCTCAGTGACTAGATGAGATCTTACTGTCCCTTTGGCTCCAGGAAATTAAATAGACTCTGAAAGTGTCAGCAGGAAAAAGGATAATAACCATTTTCCTCCTGACTGTTGTTTCTCCCAGTAATTTCTCTTATGAATAGAACTAGCTTGATGAATAATAGAAAGGATGGTTATCTATGTTGTTTCATTGTTCAAATCTCAAAAATCCTCCCTGACCAAAAGAATCTTTTTTCATCAACATATCTTACTCCTTGAAATGCCACAATTATATATTTAGGTTTGTTACATTACCTTTCTCACCTTTCCTCTACACTGCAGTAATTTTTTTTAATATATGTCCTTATCCATTGATCTTATCCATCAAGCACTTCGCATCTCCAGCTCTGATTTTTCTTTAGATCTCTCCTTTCCTGATTACCTGTCAGATATTTCCACTTGGTGGTTTAGGATTACTTTAGCTGAACAAATATTAAATAATGCATCATTTTTTAAAATTAACATCCTGAATATGAATTAAACATTTCTTTCAATTTATGTGATCATTTCTGCATGTATACATGTTCAGAATCTTGAAGTCCTGTTTGATTTCTCCATCTTCCCAGACCCATATAGCCAATCATGATCTAAATCAATCTGTCAAAAAGTATTAAATTACTTATAGGCCAAGCTCTAAGGTTTAAGGGATTCAAAAACAAAAATGAAATAGTTCTTACCCTCAAGAAAGTTACATTCCTATACTATAAGCCAGTAAGTATCAAAACATAAAAATGCAGCAAAGTCTTAATTTGCCTTTGGGCCCATCCTAGGAAGCATGTGATTAGAGAACCCCCTTAGATTTCTAGAGCCCCCAAGGACATCCTGACAAGTCTTTCCTGGTTCTGACTCTCTAGATGGAGGGTAATTCCAGTCTAGAATGAGAAAGAATGAGTCCATTCCTATGCCAGTAACTTGGTAATTTTACCTATATCTTAACGAGTTCAGGGGACTGCAACTAAGTAAGCTTCCTAACTATGACCCTGTCTGCCTTTGCTTCCCCCCCCCATTTTTTATTTTTGTATGGATTTTTTCTGGTCTCAAGCAAATGAATATATTGAAATGAATGTGATCAGAATTAGAGGTAAAGTCAATTCAAAAGGTCCAGAACTACTATCAGAAATTAGATGTAGGGGCTGCAAAAAAGTGGGAGAGAGAAGAGTTCTTAGAATTTACTCCAAAATTTATAGAAAGCATAGTTACCTACAATAAAAATGCTGGTGGAGGAATAAAGTTTACTCCTTTTAGCTAAAATTTTCAGAATGCCCACTGATTCTCAAGCCCATAATAAATAGTTTTTGCTGAGTCAAAGTAAAATGTAAAATATTTAATTAACAATACTTCAAACTGTTTTATGTTCTAATAAGATTAGATATCAACATCCCAGTAGATTATCTCACCAGTCGTAAGTTATTGAATGTTGTTTAATTTGTAGTGCTTGTATATACTTATGTGTCCTTAATTTAGCATTCTTTTTCATGTATAGAAATAGCTTCTCCCTTACATCAGATACATACATACACACACACTATTTATATATAATATACAACACACACACATACACACACACACACACACACATATATATATACATATATATATATATATATATATATATATATATATATATATATATATACACACACACAAATGTGTGTATGTATCTATAGGTAGCTAGGTAATACAATAGATACCAGAGCTGAGTCTGATATCAGGTATATTCTTCTTCCTGAGTTCAAATTTGACTTCCGATACTTATTAGGCAAGACATTTAGTCCTGTTTGCTTCATTTTCCTCATATGTAAAAATAAGTGGAGAAGGAAATATCAAGTAATTCCAGTGTTTTTAACAAGAAATTACAAATGGAAACACATCAGACATGACTGAAGTGACTGAAAAGCAACAAAAATAAATTATATATGTGTGTTTGTACATATGTGTACACATATACATATCTATGGAGAGAGAGAGAAAGAGAGAGAGGGAGAGAGAGAGAGAGAGAGAGAGAGAGAGAGAGAGAGAGAGAGAGAGAAAGAGAGAGAGGGAGAGAGAGAGAGAGAGAGAGAAGGATAGAGAGAGAGAGAAAGAGAGAGAGAGGAGGGAAAGAGAGAGGCAGAGAGAGAAAGAGGAAGAAAAAGAGGAAGAGAATAAGAGAATATTGGTATATATGTATATGTACTGAGAGAGAGTGCATTGACTACCTCTTTTAATAATCTGTTAGAGAGACCTAGTCATGAGCCATAAAGCACAATTTTTCCTTGGTAGTTTGGCATTTAGCGGAGTACTAAGTTAAATAATATAAGAAAAAAGGGACCAATCCTTCTAATTACAATCGGGTAATTTGTGCCTGAAATTGAATCTAAATACATGCCACAATTCAGAACAGGAAGGAGAAAATACCCAAGCAAACCCCTTTGAGCCCAGCAATGGTTCCTCAATACTAGATTTGTATATACAAATAGTAAGGACATAGCCTAGATGAATGATTTTGCTGATATAAGGAACTCATAGATGAGGAAGCTGCAACAGTAGACCGGTATCTTGTCTATGACTTAAAGTTTTATGGAGTCATTAGGGAATTCTACCAGACATTTAAAGAAAAATTAATTCTATTCCTATATAAACTATTTGGAAAATAGGTGAAGTCTTACTAAATTTATTTTATGACACAAACATTATGTTAAGATCTAAACCAAGAATAGACAAAACAGAAAGAAAACTATAGAACAATTTCACTAATAAATACTGATGAACAAATTTTAAATATAATATTAGCAAGAAAGTATAGCAATATATCACTAAGATCATACACTATGACCAGATGACATTGATACCAATAATGCAGGACTGATCCAATATTTGGAAAATTTCAGCACAATATTAATAGTAAAACCAACAGAAATGATAGGATTATCTCAATAGACACAACCAAAGCATTTGACAAAAAAGCACCCCATTCACATTTAAAACAGGAATAAATAAATTTTAAAATGATAAGTAGGACCTATCTAAGACTATCAGCAAGCATAATTTATAATGAAGATAATCTAGAAGTCTTCCCAGTAAGATCAGAGGTGAAGCAAAGATGCCTATTACCACCACTATTATTCAATATTGTATTAGAAATATTAGCTATAGCAATAAGAAAAGAAAAAGAAATTGAAATTTTAATAGGCAATAAGGAAATAAAACCATCACTCTTTGTAAATTATCCAGAGTTTGATAATCTTAAAGGCCCCAGTTTCTAGGATAAGAGCTAACTATTTGACAAAAACTGCTAAGAAACTAGAAAATACTATGCTAGAAACTAGGTATAGATCAGCATCTTACTCTATATCAGAAGAAGGTCAAAATGGCTGCTTGACATGTGATACCATAAACAAATCAGAAAAAAAAGGAATACTTTTCCTGTCAGATCTATGGAGAAAGTATGACCAAACAAAAGAGAGAGAGAGAGAGACCATCATGAGATATGAAATAGATAATTTTTAAATTCTACTAATTTAAAAATGTTTTAAATGAATAAAATCAAATGCAGTCAAGATTAGAAGGAAACTAGCAAGTTACAAAATAATTTTTATAGAAAATGACTGTGGGTGCAGCTAGGTGGTGCAGTGGATAAAGCACCAGCCCTGAAGTCAGGAGGACCTGAGTTCAAATCTGGCCTCAGACACTTAACATTCCCTAGCTGTGTGACCTTGGGCAAGTCACTTAACCTCAATTGCCTCAGGAAAAAAAGAAAAAAGAAAAAGAAAGTGACTCTGATAAAGGCTTCATTTCTCAAATTTTTAGAGAACTGGGTCAAATTTATAAGAATACAAATCATTCCCTAATTAATAAATGATGAAAGAAAATGAAGTCAGTTTTCAAAAGAAACAGCTATTTATAGTCATATGAAAATGCTCTGAATCACTTTTCATTAAAGAAATGCAAGTTAAAACAAATTTGAGGTACCACCTCATGCCTATCAGATTGGCTAATATGACTAAAAATGAAAATGTTAAATGTTGGAGAGGACTGGAAAAACAGAGTCACAAAAGCATAGAGTTGTAAACTAATCCAACCATTCTGGAGAGATTGCCTTCTGATACTCTTTGATCCAGCAATATCACTACTAAATCTATACCTTAAAGAAAACATAAAAAATGGAAAAGGACTTCCATGAACGCAAATATTTACAGTCAATATTCTTTGTGGTGACAAAGAACCAGAAATATAGAATATGCTTATCAATTGGTGAATGGCTAAATAAATTGTAGTATATAAATGTAAAGAAATACTATTTAGCTATAAGAAATAGTTGGCAGGAAAATTTCAGAAAAAAATTGTAAAGACATTAACTGATACAAAATGAAATGAGCAGAAGCGGGAAAACAATGTACACAGTAATAACAAAATTATTTGATAATCAACCATGAATGACTTAGCTTTTCTCAGAAATACAATAATCTAAGACAATTCCAAAGGACTCATGATGGAATATACTATCCCTATCAAGAACAAGAACTGATGGATTCTGAATGTGGTTCAAAGTATACTATTTTAATTTTTTCCCCTGTTGTTTTGTTTCTTCTGTCTCAACATGACTAACATGGAAATATGTTTTGCATGATTGGACATATATAATCTATATCAAACTGTTTTTTTTTTTAAAGATAAGGCTAAAGGGGACAGCTAGGTGGCGCAGTGGATAGAGCATCAGCCCTGAAGTCAGGAGGACCTGAGTTCAAATCTGGTCTCAGGCACTTAACATTCCCTAGCTGTGGGACCCTGAGCAAGTCACTTAACCCCAATTGCCTCAGCAAAAAGAAAAAAGAAAAAAAAAGATAGGGCTGAGGACAAAAGGAGAGAGAAAACTTGGCACTAAAAAAAATTTAAATGAATGTTAAAAATTGTCTTTTCTTGTAATTGGAAAAAAATAAAATATGATTTTTTTAAAGTCACCTAGTGCACTGAAAGGTTAAATTATTTGTCCAGAGCCACAGAGCTAATATCTCCAAATGTAGATCTTGAATACAGGTACTCCTGGACTTTGGACCAATTGTCTATTAAAGAATGCTTTGTCTCTTTTTTTTTTTCTTTTACATACATACATATACTGATGAATGGATAGAGCACTGGCCTTGGAATCAGGAAGACCATCTTCATGACATTCAGACACTATGTACTAGTTGTGTGAGTGATCACTTAAACCTGTTTGCCTCACTTTCCTCATCTGTAAAATGGGCTGGAGGAGGAAATGGCAAAGTAGTCTAATATCTTTTCTGAGAGAACCCTAAATAAGGTCACTACAGGATAGATATAGCTGAAACAATTGAAAAAACATATATTATTCAAAATAATAGGAAAGCATTAGAAGTTAGGAGGTTCGGGAAAGTCTCAGTTAGGAAAAGATTTGAAGGAAGCTTGAGATTGTAAGAGGCAGAAATGAGGAGTGTATACCTAGAGGAGAGTTAAAAAATTAAATGCAATATTTATGGAAGATCAAGAGACTATAGCTTACCGTGGAAAAAGTACTGCTTAAGTCAGACAATCTAGATTCAAATCCTGCCTTTAACTCTTACTTTGGGCAATTTATTTATTCTTCTTGGTCCTCAGTTTCCATATCTGTAAAATTATAGTTTGACAAGATGAGATCCATTTCCGCTCTAGAATTGCATCCTTGAGACAAATTTATCTGAGCTGTGGAGTTCAATAAAGGGATTAATTGGCATACAAAGGTAAGTGGGTTGTAAAGAACTTTCTTCTATATGAAAGTTTTCCTTACAATTATTATGGATGTTATCTTTGCTTTAATCCATCACTATGAGAATATTCAAGAATTAAATTCCTTCATAAATTATGTAAAAGTTGCTACATAAATGGGTTGAATGAGCAGCACAAGAATAGATTTCCACTCTTTCATCTTGATTACTAATTTTCTTTTTTATAAACTGCTGGTTTCCTCTTTTTCAATATGCATATTTAGTAATAGCTCTCTCACTTAAACAGTCAGTTGACTAAAATGTTATGAACCAGAGAAATGTGCTGGATTAAGTTGAATAATTATGGCTTTCCTGAATATAATGTAAATCAGCCAATAAAAAAATGGGTTTTATTTTGTTTTTCACACTGCCTTTTGCTCTCTCACAGCAGGAGATAATACTTACTGATATCATTGCCTCTCAGTGATGGTATTGTTTAATGTCACTTAGGATTATGGCTTTTCATAATGAAATAATAATGAGAGTACATCAAGCTGTTCTTGACGCAGAGATATTTCAATACAAAAAAATACCATCACGTTAAAATGATGCAAAAGATTTCAAGAAAAAGTTATTTTTTTAGTTTCTTGTTAAGGTGAGAAAACTCACATGCCATGTATTCTTTTTTAATGTAGAAAATCAGAATAGCATAACAACTTGATTTGGAGCTACAAGGAAAGAGGATGGTTGATAGAATGGTTTTCTGTTTTAGATTTGAATTCATTGATATTTTGTATTCCAGTTTTAACATTGAACACGTAGCAGGGGTGGTCAGGTAAATCTCTGATTTGCTTAAGGCTCTTTCCATTGGAATATATATGTCTTTAAAGACATGTAGTTTTCTAGGATGATCAGGAAACTCAAGATTGATCCTAAGTGACCAGGGCTACACTAAAGATGATTGGATATTGAGAGTCAGAGGAATAGACTCTTGTCAAGGAACTTCCCTAACTAGCCCTCCCAACTATATAAAAGAAGCAGAGGAAAAATAATTTCACCTCTTCTGTTTTTGGACTCATGGCATTCCTTCTTTCTCTTGGATTTGCAAAAAAAGTTGGAAGAGGGAGATTTTTCTCCCCTCTCCTACCAGATAAGAGCCTGAGTGAGTGTAGTCTAGACATGTACTTGACTAGATGGACTTGAAACCATACTTAATTTTAGCTACCTTTTTCTGCCTTTCTGTTTCTTTCCCCAAGTACAGGACAACAACTAGCAATTCTAAGAAATGGCCATTTCTAATCTGGATTTAGGTATCAGTGAAACAGAGGGAGGAGAATTTAATATGTATCTTGGAGAAGATGACTAATATTGTAGTATCAGTTATGGAAATCAACCAAGTTATATTTTGACTAGTGGTAAAATTAGAATTTTATGAGTTTCTCAGTTTCCAAGGTAAATACAGATTGTTTAGAAGTCTTACAAAATTTTCTTTTTTTATATAAAGCTTTTTTATTTTCAAAACATACATACAGATAACTTTTCAACATTGACCCTTGTATAGCCATGTTTCAGATGTTCCCCTCCTTCCCACCACTTCTGCCCCTAGATGGTGAGCAATCCAATATATGTTTATACATGTTGAAATAAACGTTAAATCCAATTTGTGTAAACATATTTATACAATTCTCTTGCTAAACAAGAAAAATCAGATCAAAAAGGAAATAAAATGAGTGGGAAAACAAAATGCAAGCAAACAACAGCAAAAAGAGTGAGAATGTTATGTTGTGATCCACATTTAGTTCCCACAGTCCTCTTTCTGGTTTTATATGGCTCTCTTCATCACAATATCATTGGAACTGGCATCAATCATCTCATTGTTGGAAAGACTCACATTCATCATCAGAGTTGTTCATGCTATAATATTTATGTTGCCGTGTACAATGATCTCCTGGTTTTGTTCATTTCACTTAGCATCAGTTGATGTAAATCTCTCCAGGCCTCTCTAAAAATCACCCTCTTGATCATTTCTTATAAAACAACAATATTCTATAATATTCATATAACATAACTTATTCAGGCATTCTCCAACTGAGGGGCATCCACTCAGTTTCCAGTTTCTTGTCACTACAAAAAAGGGCTATCACAAACATTTTTGCACATGTGAGTCCCTTTCCCTCCTCTAAGATCTCTTTGGGATATAAGCCCAATAGAAACACTGCTGGGTCAAAGAGTATGCACAGTTTGATAACTTTTTGAGCATAGTTCCAAATTGCTCTCCAGAATGGTTGGATCCGTTCACAGTTCCACCAACAATATATCAGTGTCCCAGTTTTCCCATATCCCTTCTAACATTTGGTATTATCTTTTCCTGTCATCATAGCTCATTTGAGAGGTGTGTAGTGGTTTCTCAGAGTTGTCTAAATTTTCATTTCTCTGATCAGTAGTAATTTAGAGCACCTTTTCATATGATTAGAAATGGTTTTTAATTTCATCTAAAAATTGTTTGTTCATGTACTTTGACCATTAACCATTTGGAGAATGGCTTGAATTCTTATAAATTAGAGTGAATTCTCTATATATCTTAGAAATGAGGTTTTCATCAGAACACTTAAATGTAAAAATGATTTTCCAAATTATTGCTTCCCTCCTAATCTTGTCTGCATTAGTTTTGTTTGTATAAATACTTTTTAACTCAATATAATCAAAATTATCTATCTGGTTAGTGGTCAATTAAGAGTTCCAGGTCTTCTTTGGACACAAATTCCTTCCTTCACCACAGGTCTGAGAGGTAAATTATCCTATGTTCCTCTAATTTGCTTATAATATCATTCTTTATATCTAGATCATGAAACCATTTAGATATTATCTTGGTATGTGGTGTTAGGTGTTAGTCTTTAATTTTCCCAGCATTTTTTGTCAAATACTGAATTCTTGTCCCAAAAGCTGGGGTCTTTGGGTTTGAGGCAGTTCTGCTGATTGATTTCTGGTGCTGGGTAATCTGGGCTAGGTCCTGTGTCCTTTTGAGGCTCACGGGCTTACAATTTGACTTTTGCAGCAAATCTGCCAAGCCACTTGTTTGCAACCAGAACAGAGTAGCCTAAAAGGCTCATAGAAGATCCTCAGGTGTGTGGAGGCTGCAACATTCTGACTCCCCACCTCAACTCCTTGCCCTGGTCTACCTGTGCTCAGCGGACTATCCCCCTGACTGTTTGAAACAGGCCTGTTCTGAAATTCTTTGAAGGTATCTTCTTCTGGAAGTACTTTGCACTCCAAATATTTGTGGGTTCTTTGACTCCAAAACCAGTGTAGAGACAATCTACTGTTGGTTTGAGACAAGGTCAGAGGAGGTCATAGAAAGTCATTTCTGCTCTCTGCCATCTTGGTTCTGCCTCCCACAAAATTTTCTAGGGGGAGTATAATGAGTGTAAATGGATTGTTTAAAGTCCAGCACTCTCTTTACACTGCATGAGCATGACGAAGTTTTATCTTAGAAATTTCTTTGGATTTCTGCTGTGGAAAAGATAGAGACATAGAGGGGGAAAAAATTGACTCCTTTTTCTTGGGGCCCTTTTTTGGGGGTTCAAGGATCAAATTCCTCAAAATTAAAATCTTGATTATAGAACCTAGCCTTAATTTGGAGTGTCATGGAGTATAAATAGATTATTACAATGGTGAGTTAATCTTTTGTTACTTCAATAATACTTTACTTTATTATAAAGAACTTTATTACTTCAATAATAGTTATATTACTTGGGTTCCTTAGTTTTCCAATATTAAAAATGTTAATGAATTATAATTAGTCCTGTTTAACATTTGAGGAAAGTTGACTGAAATTATGTAATTTTATTGAATACCTTTCTTTGCATTAACCACAATGAAATTCTGTACAAAATATCCTCATAATTTTTTTTAAACCAGGAAAAGTTATTTCTGAATTAACAAAAGTTGTAGATAAATGGTATGATGTGAAGAAAAAAAAACAGATTCACCACATCACTGAAATGCTTCTTCATTCCACTCAAGGAAGTATAAGAATTGAAAATATGAAATACCATCTCTTCTCCCCAGATACTCATCCAGAATCAATAAAGGCATTTTATCACTCCTCTTCTTGTAATATCACATCACCTTTGATGTTTGTTCTCTCTTCCCTCTTCACCTTAGTACTTCTACAGAAAGAAAAAAAAATTCTCAAAACACTTTTTCCTTCTCAGGAGCACAGAAAGTTCTATCAAAATGTTGTCATATATTTGAATTGTGCTTTTGTTTATAGACAGGGCACACAAATCTTTGATAGTGAGAAATAAAAACACTTGAGGAGTACTCTTCTTGGGGAATTAGTTACTTACCAGCAGAATTCACAAGACTGAATTTCCTGATAAATTCTGACATATGTCATAATGGAAGAAAAGATGTCACAGATTCTTTGACCTCTATGGAATGTCCAACACAGTTTGGGGGGGGGGGGGGTAAGGGAGGCTGATAGTAATGTGTAGATATGATATTGTTAGATATAAGAGATTCTATGCTTTTTTTTCCTTGCTTTTTTTTAGACTTCTTTCTTTTTAATTAAAGCTTTTTATTTGCAAAATATATATATATATATGCATATATATATATGCATAGGTAATTTTTCAACATTGACCCTTACAAAGCTTTCTGTTACAAATTTTTCCTTCCTACACATTACCTCCTCCCCTAGATGGCAGGAAGTCTAATACATGATAATTATGTTAAAATATTTGACAGATCCAATTGGAAAAACATTAAGTGCTCATAAATAGGCTGAGCGAATATAATAAAAATGACAATACTACCTAAACTATTCTACTTATTTAGTGCCATAACAAACTCCCAAGAAATTATTTTACAGATCTAGAAAAAATAGTAGCAAAGTTCATTTGGAAGAACAAAAGGTCAAGGATTTCAAGGGAATTAGTGGAAAAAAAAAAGGCAGATGAAGGTGGCCTTGCTGTACCAGATCTAAAACTATATTATAAAGCAGCAGTCATCAAAACCATTTGGTACTGGCTAAGAAATAGAGCAGTCGATCAGTGGCATAGGATAGCTTATCAGGACAATCTAGGCAATAACCTTAACAATTTAGTGTTTAATAAACCCAAAATCCCCAGATTTTGGGATAAGTACTCACTATTCCACAAAAACTGCTGGGAAAATTGGAAACTAGTGTGGAAGAAATTAGGGCTTGACCCACACCTAACACCACATACCAAGATAAGATCTAAATGGGTTCATGATCTAGACATAAAGAGTGATATGTAAGCAAATTAGAGGAACGTAGTATAGTTTACCTCTCAGACCTGTGGAGATGGAATAAATTTATGTCCAAAGAAGATCTGGAACTCTTAATTGAACACCAGATAGATAATTTTGAGTATATTAAGTTAAAAAGTTTCTGTACAAATAAAACTAATGCAGACAAAATTAGGAGGGAAACATCAAATTGGGAAATCATCTTTACATATAATGGTTCTGATAAAGGCCTCATTTCTAAAATATATAAAGAATTGTCTCATATTTATAAGAATTCAAGCCACTCTTCAATAGATAAGTGGTCAAGGGATATGAACAGACAGTTTTCAGATGATGAAATTAAAACCATCTCTAATCATATGAAAAGTTGCTCCAAATCACTATTGATCAGAGAAATGCAAATTAAGACAACTCTGAGGTACCACTACACACCTGTCAGATTGGCTAAAATGACAGGAAAAGATAACAATGAATGTTGGAGGGGATGTGGGAAGGCTGGGACACTAACACATTTTTGGTGGAACTGTGAACAGATCCAACCATTCTGGAGAGCAATTTGGAGCTATGCTCAAAAAGTTGTCAAACTGTGCATACCCTTTTACCCAGCAGCATTTCTATTGGGCTTATACCCCTCAGAAATCATAAAGGAAGGAAAGGACCCCACATGTGCAAGAGTGTTTGTGGCAGCCCTTTTTGTAGTGGCTAGAAACTGGAAACTGAAGAGATGCCCATCAATTGGAAAGTGGCTGAATAACTTATGGTATATGAATGTTATGGAATATTATTTATTGCTCTGTAAGAAATGACCAGCAGGACGATTTCAGAGAGGCCTGGAGAGACTTGCATGAACTGATGCTCAGTGAAGTGAGAAGAACCAGGAGATCATCATACACAGCAACAACAGTATTTACATGATGATCAATTCTGATGAACATGGCTCTCTGCAACAAAGAATTGTCTCAAACCAGTTCCAGTTGTTCACTGAAGAAAACCATATACACCCAGAGAGAGGCATATGAAATATGGACCACAACATAACATATTCATGATCTCTATTCATATTTGCTTGCATTGTGTTGCCTTTATCTGATTTTCTTTTTTTTTCTTGTAGATAGGATTTTTCTTGCACAACTTGTCAAGTATTATTACATTATTAACATGTAGTGGACTTCCTGCCATCTAGGGGAAGGGAGGGGACTGGGGGTAAAATTTGTAACAGAAAGCTTTGTAAAGATCAATGCTGAGGAACTATCCATACATATGTTATACAAATAAAAAGCTTTAATAAAATATATACATATGTATATATATATATATATATGGCAGATCAAATATGTGTGTGTATATATATATACATATATATATATATATACAGTTATCTTGCTGTACAGAGAAGAAAAAACAAACAAAAAAAACCTGAGAAGGAAAACATAATGTAAGCAAACATCAATAGAGAGTGTGAAAATGCTACATTGTGGTCCAGACTCAGATCCCACAGGGCTCTCCCTGGGTGTATATGGCTTTCTTCATCAGTGAACAGGTAGACCAGGGCAAGGAGCGGAGGTGGGGAATCAGAATGTTGCAGCTTCCACGCACCTGAGAATCTTCTATGAGCCTTTTAGTCTACTCTGTCCTGGTTGCAAACAGGTGGCTTGGCAGATTTGCTACAAAAGTCAAATTGTAAACCTCAAATTTGATTTTCCTCTTTCCTTTTTCTAATCAAATTAACTAAAGGTTTATCTATTTTTTTCATGAAACCAACTCAGTTTTTATTTATTAATTCAATAGTTTTCTTATTTTCAATTTTATTAATCTCCCCTTTTATTTGCAGAATTTCCAGTTTGGTATTTAATTGAGGGTTTTTAATATGTTCTTTTTCAAGCTTTTTTTAATAGTAAGCCCAATTCACTTATCTTCTCTTTCTCTATTTTATGCAAGCAAACATCTAGAGATATAAAATTACCCCTTAAAACTGCTTTGGTTGTATCCCACAAATTTTGGTATGTTGTCTCATTATTGTCATTCCCCTGGATGAAATTATTGATTGTGTCTATGATTTGCTCTTTCACCAATTCATTCTTTAGAATTAAATTATTTAATTTCCAATTAACTTTTGGTTTATTTCCTCCTGGCCTTATATTTCATGTGATTTTTATTGCATCATGATCTGAAAAAGATGTATTTACTATTTCTGCCTTTCTGCATTTGATTTTGAGGTTTTTATGCCCTAACACGTGGTCAATTTTTGTATAAGTTCCATGAACCACAGAGAAAAAAGTAAATTCCCTTCTATCTCCATTCAATTTTCTCCAAAGATCTATCATACCTACCTTTTTTAACCTTTTGTTTACCTCCCTAATTTGTTTCTTATTTATTTTGTGGTTTGAATTATCTAATTCTGTGAGAGCAAGGTTAAGTTCCCCCACTAGTATAGTTTTGCTGTTTCTTCTTGCATCTCTCTTAATTTCTCCTCTAGGAATTTGGATGCTATACCACTTGGGGTATATATATTTAGTATTGATATTGCTACATTATCTATGGTACCCTTTAGCAAAATATAGTTTCCTTCCTTATCTCTTTTAATTAGATCTATCTTTGCTTTTACTTGATCTGAGATCAGAATTGCAACCCCTGCTTTTTTTTTTTTTTTTTTTATTCACCTGAAGCATAATAGAATCTGCTTCAGCCCTTTACTTTGACTCTGTATGCATCTCTGTACTTTAGATGTGTTTCTTATAAACAACATATAGTTGGATTCTGGCTTTTAATCCAGTTTGCTATCCAATTCTGCTTTATGGGAGAGTTAATCCCATTCAGATTCAGAGTTAAAATAACTAATTCTGTATTTCCTGCCATTTTATTTACCCAAGTTATATTTTTCTCTTTCCTTTCCCCTTTCTCCCTATCTCCTCCCCAGTATTTTGCTTTTGATGACCACCTATTTCAAACAGTCCTTCCCCCTTTGGAGCCCCTCCCCCTTTTTAAACCTTTCCCCTAATTCTTCTATTTTCCCTTCTATTAGTCTTTCACTTTCTTTTCCTCGTTTCCCTCCCACTTCCCTATAAGCAGGTACAAGTTTCTCTGTGAAACCGAATGTGTCTGATATATTCTTTTAGAGCCCAATCTGATAAGATTAAGATTCATTATGCTCATCCCCCTTCCTTCTTTCCCTCAATTATATTAGGTTTTCTTTGCCTCTTCATGAGATTTTACCTTATTTTTACCTCCTTTTTTTAAACTTTATTTTACCTCCTTTCCCACTTTTTCCAGTATGATAGCCCTTCCACCTCTAGTTTCTTTTTCATCTTATCAAAGTAAAATCAAATTATACCCTCGTTCTTTAAGTATACCCATAGTAGAAATATAGTTCTCAAGAATTCTTTCCTTTTTACCTTTTTATGCTTCTCTTGAGTTCTGTGTTTGGAGGTCAAATTTTTTGTTCAGATCTGGTCTTTTCATTAGAAATAGGTGAAATTCACCTATATCATTAAATGTCCATCTTCTTCCCTGGAAGATAATGCTTATTCTAGCTGGGTAACTTATTCTTGGCTGTAATCCAAGTTCTTTTGCCTTTTGGAATATCTGGTTCCAGGCCCTGTGATCCTTCAATATGGAGGCAGACAGATCTTGTGTCGTTCTAATTAGAGTTCCTCGGTATTTGAATTCTTTCTTTCTAGCTGCTAACAATATCTTTTCCTTGGTGTGGTAGTCCTGAAATTTAT
The DNA here is from genome assembly GCA_023553655.1 of Myrmecobius fasciatus. Lineage (NCBI taxonomy): Eukaryota > Metazoa > Chordata > Mammalia > Dasyuromorphia > Myrmecobiidae > Myrmecobius > Myrmecobius fasciatus. The sequence continues at coordinate 42,692 of JAJPUD010004063.1, forward strand.
CCATGATATTCCTTGGGGTTTATATTTGGGGTCTCTTTCAGGAGGTGATCGGTGAATTCTTCTGTGGTGATTTTGCCTTCTGATTCTAAAACATCAGGGCAGTTTTCTTTCTTTCATGATTTCCTAGAAGATAGTGTGTAGGTTCTTTTTTTCAGCGTGGCTTTCAGGAAGTTCAATAATCCTTAGATTGTCTCTCCTAGATCTACTTTCCAGGTCAGTTGTTTTTCCTGGGAGATATTTCATATTTTCTTCCATTTTTCATTTTTTTTTTTGTTTTTGTTTGAGTGATTCTTGAAGTTTTATTGAATCATTCACTTCCATTTGTTCAATTCTAATTTTTAATCTATTATTTTCTTCAGTTACCTTTTTAGCTCCTTTTGTAACTGGCCAATTGAGTTTTTTTGTTCATTGCAGACTTTTTCCATTTCACCAATTTTGTTTTTCAATGAATTATTGTCTTTTTCCATTTCGCCAATTTTGTTTTTCAGTGAGTTGTAGTCTTTTTCCATTTTTCCAATTTTGTTTTTCAGTGAGTTGGTGGTGTCTTTATCACATCTCTTTTCTAGGGCATTATATCCTTCTTGCACCAATCTCAATTCATTTCTCCACTTTTCTTCTAACTCTCTTTTGAGATTCTTTATGCAAATTTCCAGGAAAGCCTTGTGAAAAGGGGACCAGCTCATGTCTCTATTTGTGGCTTCCTCTGGAGTTGCTTTACCTTTAGGAACCTCAGAATCTGGGGTCTTCCCTTCTTTCTCTCCATAAAAACTGTCTATGATGAGAGTTCTTTTCTGTTTCTTACTCATTTTTTAAAGCTTGAGGTGTGTTTAAAGCAGAGAAGCAGGCATTTAGTAATTTGCTCTGGGACAATTCGGCTGATTGAATTCTGGTGTTGGGCTGTATGGGCTAGGTCCAGAGTTTGCAGTAGGTTACAATCTACCTCTTGCAAAAGGCAAATCTGCCAAAGCTCCTGCCCACAATCAGGGTAGAATATCCCAAGAGTCTTAGAGGGACTTCCCAAGTGCTTAGAACTTGCCAAGCTGAGTCCCACCCGGCTTCCTGCCCTGAATCCAGGAGCTGTGCCCCAGCTTAGCAAATTGCCTGACCCAGTGCCCGACTGAAACAGAGCTTCTCCAGAGTTTCTCCAAGGTAACTTCTGCTAGGAATGTTTTGTAGTCCAAATAGTTATGGGTTCTTTGACTCCAGAATCAGTTCAGAGGCTTAATCTGTTGTTGATTTGAGAGGTCAGAGGAGGACACAGAGAGTCATGTCTTCACTCCGCCATCTTGGCTCTGCCCCCTTTTTCTTGTTTTTAAAATGGTTTTCCATAGCATACAACATTCCAAGAAAATTTTATACCAATGACTGTTATGTGAAACAAAGATTTGTTTTGGTTAATTCAAGATGGCAAAAATACAATGTATGACTGTTAAAGTAAGACAGATTATAATTAAATATTTTTTTTAAATTCATATAAATTTTAACTATATGTAAAATGTAATGGAATACTTCTAGAAATCCCCATCACTGTAAATCTTCAAATGAAGCCTGCCTAAATACTTGACAGTGACATTATAGACATTATCACTGTTTCAAAGTATTGGTTGACTGCAATTTGAAAGACCTTCCCACTCTGTGATTCCATTACTCTGACAGTTGGCTCGTGAAATTCTGTTTCTTCTTGGGAAAGCATACCCCCAAAAAGAATCTTTTTTTTTACAATTAATTTTTGTCACTGTTACAATGCTCAACAAAAAGTATTTCTCTTTAGCATTTGGCCCTTGACCATCCAGGTTGATTAGTTAAGAAACTAGGCTCATCAATCAAGTATTTTAAGTACTGTGCTAAGAATAAGTAAAAAGTATGTACTTACAAAACAAGTATAAAAAAATTAAACTATCCCTGCTTCTAGTAAATTTATGTATTACATCTATTACAATAACCAATAACCAGCTTTATGTAGTTTGAAATTTGTAATAAATATATGGAATCACGTAAACCTAACCACAGTTTCCAATCATAAATGTCTGTAAATATTTTTGCATTTAAATTTTTAGCTAAATATAGCCTATTGTAGTTTTAAAAGCTTGAACCAAAAATTGAAATTTAGGTTCTGACTTGGACTCTACCATTAATCATATATGTGACTTTCAGAAAAATTATTTCATCTCTTTAAATCTTAGTTTTCTTATGCATGAAAAAAGAACAGACTAGGAGATAACTAATGTTCCATTTAACATTAACATTTTATTTTATTCACATGAGTCATCTTTTCTGATTTTCTAGAAGTAATGGAAGGACCAAAGAAATAATTATATGTTGAGTTTTTTAACAGGCCCAAATTCACAGAATAAAGATATGGGAAAAAAAAAAACACTAAAATCATCAACTCCTAGCCCATTATCTTTCATCTCTCAAAAATCTTTATAAGAATATTTTGTAGTTTTATTGAGGGTATTTTTGACAGAACCAGAAGAAAGGAAATAACAACTGCACTTCTAGAAGAAAGCATGAACATGTAATGTGCACTGTCATTTTAAGGCCATTTTTCCTAATAAACAGATGATGATGAAAAGGACAATAATCATGTTTGTATGAAGGAAATGACATATTGGGTTCCCAATAGCTTTAAAATGCACCAAGATTTTTGAGAAATTGTATTTTTATTGACAAAGAGTGTAAAATAAGATATGCATAAACATTTTGGTACATAGCATGAGCAGAAACAGAAATTCATTTTAACATAAATTGCTAAAATATGTATATGAAGAAATAGCTTTCCTGTGGATTTTTTGGCCAGTTTTTCCGAGAAAATAATTTATAAAGTTGAAGGGAGTACTAAGAACTTCTTGTTAACAAGCTGAGTAAAGCATCATTTGAGTAGTAATAATTTAATGTTATTAGAATTCAGAGAAATATCTTTTACTCATTAAAAACTAGAGAACTGTGCTTATAAAGAAATACTTTCAAGGACACCAATGAAATTAGAGAACCAGAGCTTCAGAGCATGGCATAATGCATATCTAATTTGCATCATTTAATTTGCATATACATGTTTTATAACTAAAGAAGGTAAAAACAAGAAATGAGAAATCATGTAAATATTTAGAGTGATTACAGTTTTAAAAAGGACTAAATTAAGATAAGAGGTGAATCACAATAGCTGTCATTTAAGCTACTAACAGATTCCCAGAGGAAGATCAAGAGGCATGCAAAACAGCAGGGGATTGAAAGACAATTCTTTTGGAACTGTGGCAATTACAGACAACCAACTAAGAGAAGTCTTCATCCGAGAGTTTCCTGATTGGTTAGAAAGAATAACATCATTGACCAAAAACTCTAGTGACACTATCACACTTTAAAGCCAATGGAAATTGGAGGACAAAAATAAATAAATAAATAAACAAACAAACAAACAAACAAACAGACAGACAGACAGACAGACAGACAGACAGATAGATAGATAGATAGATAGATAGATAGATAGATAGATAGATAAATAAATAAATAAAAAAGGATAGTTGCTTTTTACTGACACTTCAGGCTTGAGAAGGAAAAGCAGAGAAATTCTTTGCAACTGCTCCAATATCCTGATATGATATTTCCTCTTTGAACCAATGCTGATGAGAACCTTAGTTCACTCACCTCCCCTCTCCTTCCCCTCTTCTCCTCCACTATGAAAGCTTTTTCTTGACTTTTTTAATAATAGTTTTTTCCCCATTTCCAAAATATATGCAAAAATAGTTTTCAGCATTCACCCTTGCAAAATCTGTTATTCCAATTTTTTTTTCCTTCTCTTCATTGACCAGAAACTTTTTCTTCTGTCTTCTCGTTTTCCTAGCCTGTTTCCTGACTTTTAACTCTTTGTTAAGGGAGGGTGTTTCTAGGATGGGAGGTGTATCCAAGCTTCAGCGGTTTTCTGCAGCTGTTTTGAGAGATCCTTCTGGGGACCTGACCACAAGCACTCTTTTCTTCCCAGGAGCTGTTAGGGGGTACCACCTTACTGTAAATGTAAGATCTAGAGTGCTAAATCAATAGACATCTGCTTTGCTGAGGTTCTGGCTGGGGTTGGGGTCTGGGGTGCACTGGTGCAGCCTGCTCTGGTACTGCACACTAAACTCCCAACCCATTGCCACAGACCCTTTCCACTGACCTTCCAAGCTTCCCTGGTGTTCTCTTTTCCAGAGGTCCAAAATCCTCCAACATTACTGCTGATTCAGAGGTCCTGCCTCAATGAAGCTGGGGTCCAGTCTAGGGTTGGGTCTGGGGACCCACACTGGTGCAGCCTGTGCTGGAATTACACAATAGATTCACACCCTGATTCCACGAACCTTTTCTAGTGACCTTCCAAGTCCACTTTGATGTCTCTGAGCTGAGAAGTCTGGAAGTCACCTACTGTTGCTGATTCAGGTCTAGCTTGGGGCTGGATCTGGGTCCAGGGCAGGAGCCAGTCTGGGGCTAAAAGTGGGTCAGGAATATGCTGACATGGCCTATATCAGGACTACATGCTATATTCCCACTCTAATGATACAGACCTTTCTTGTTGAGTTTCTAAGCTGCCTTCAGATGAAAAATATTCTCCTCTGTCTTTTTGGGTGTTCTGATGCTCTAAAATTTGTTTAGAGTCATTATTTTAAAAAATTTGGAGAGATTTGGGGATGAGGTTGGGCTAATTCCTGCCTTTATTCTGCTATCTTGGCTATGCATCCGGAAATGTGTTTTGTTTTGTTTTGCTTTGTTTTGTTTTTTATGAATATACACGTATAACCAAAAAAAAAAAAGAATAATTTTTTTAAAAAGCTACATCATATTAAAAATAAATAAATAAAACAAAAGAAAAAAAAAGTAACATTAGAATGACAGGTAAGTTTAAGAGACTTAAGGACTCAAAATATTGCAATGACTAACAATGATTCCAAGAACCCATAATGAAGCATGCTACCACCTCCTGATAGAGAAATGATGGACTCTAGATATAGAATGAAATACACACACACATATACACTCATGTAACTAGTATAGGAATTTGTTTTTGTTTGATTAAGTATATTTGTTACAAAGGGTTTTGTTTTTTTATTAGTGGTGGGAGGGGAAAAATAAAAGTTTATTACTTGAAAAAAATTTTTAAAGAACTCTTGATTTCTATTTCCTCTTCTCTAAAATTAGAGGATTGGACAAAGTAGTTTCTTAGATCCATACCAGTTTTCATTCTGAGCCAATGAGATTTATCCCCACCTAAACTCAACCTTGGTTTCAATAAAAGTTGAATAAATCATTCCCTATGACCTTGGAAAAGTCAATTTATCTATCAAACACTTTACTTTCCTCCATTATAAAATCAAATGGCTAAAAATAGATGGTCCTTATAGTTACTTCCAGTTGTAGCATGATATTTTGCTTTTTTTTTCTATTTGAGAAAGGTAAAATTCAATTCAGACCCACTATCAGTACACTCCTTTAAAATACATGTATGCTGTAGATTTCTACTCACTCACCACACCATAACCAATAATGAAGTTTCTTAGTTATTAAGGGTGAAAAAGTAAATATATATTCTTAATAACTAAGTGTCAATGCAAGTTTAATAAGAAGCTATCTAAAGTTTCTCTTTGTTCGGTTTGGTGCATAGGAATTGGTAGCTTTCTATCGGTGTTCTTGTATTTCTTTCTCCATCTATATGGGATTGTGATTCTTCTGCCCAAAATGAGATTGTCATTTTACAACTTGCCCTAAGCAAATAATATTTTATGGAGCATTTTCTAGGTATAAATATTCATGGATATGTTGCTTAAGGAGAGTGAGAGGAAAAAAATGCAAGAATGACATTATACTAGCAAAATCTCAAAATGGAAAATCTAGAAAAGAATATTAAATGTCTACAAGCTAAAATAATAAGTTAGAAGACAGTAAAAAATGTATTTAAAAGTTTTACAATACACCAGACATTGAGCTAACAGAATTCAGAAATGCAATATGAAAATTATTGATCTTGTAAAGGGGAAAAAAAGCATGAAAACTACATTATAAGCAAGAAAGTTTTCCAGAAATTAGTAACAGAGAGCTCTCATGCCCAGAATTACAACAAGAAAGAATCCTTAGTTTAAGTCACTAGAATGATTATAATGTTTCAGAGCTTCAGAGTTAAAGAAGGAATACTGAAATAATCCTCAAATGAGCAGAATTTTAATTTTGATCATTATTCTCACCAAGAAGGAACTGTTGCTGGGATTGGAATAATGAAAAGCTTAATACAAAAGCACTACTACATAGTCTATTGTACACATATAGGATAAATTAAAGATCATCACCAAGAGAAAGCACTAAGGGAACAAGGAGGAGGACTCAAGATGATAAAGTAGATAAGAGGAGAAAAGGTGAGTTTTTGCAAATCAAAAACAATAAAATATTTTTTTAAGATTTAAGAAAAAAAAGATAGAGTAGAGGAAGTACCAGGAAATATTTCTAGCAAAAGATCAGCTTTTGTTGGACTTGAAGGGACCTAGGAAAAGTAGGAGAAAGCAATAAGGAAGGAGAGGATTCCAGTCATGAGAGACAAAGAAAAATCAATCAATCCACTAATCATTTAAAATTTATTAATTTGCTAGTATTAATGTACTAAACATTAGGAATAGAGAAAAGAGGCAAAAGATAGGGCCTACCTTCAAGGAATCCATAATCTAATTAAGAAGATAATAATATATACAAATATTTTTAAATCTATATATATTTAAATATATAAACTGCTATATACAGAATAAATAGTAAACAATTAACAGAGGAAAGATACTAAAATCAAGAGGGATTGGGAAAGGTTTTCTATATAAAACAGGATTTTAATTAAAACTCAAAGGAAACCAGGGAAGTCAGTAGGAGCAGACAAAAAGATAAAGCATTCCAGTCATCGAGGAACAGCCAGAGAAAATTCCCAGAGCTGAGAAATGAAATGTCCTATTCCTTGAACAGCAAGAAGACCATTGTCACTAGATTGAAAAGATTATGGCACAGATTAACATATAAGAAGAAAAAACAAGGTGTCTTTCAAAAGATATGGAAAGCCATGTGTTAGGAACAAATATCATTGGTTTGAAAAGTCCGAGTAGTCAGTCAAGCAGTATGTAAGTGTCTACTCTGTGCTAGATACTGTGCTAAGCACTAGGTTGGGGAGTTAAGAAGACTGAAAAAGTCAGATTGTAAAAGATTTTAAAATGCAAAAGGAATTTTATATTTGATACTGAAGGAAATTGAGAGTCACTTGAATTTATTCAATATATACAAGAAGGGAATTAGCAGCCGTATCTTTTTCAGGATTGGTTTTAGGAAGGTCCTTTTGATAGTTACATAGAGCATAGTCTACAGTGAGGAAAGACTTTAGGCAGGGAGAGCAAACAAAAGACTACAGCAATAACCTAGGCATTATGTGATGGAGACCTAAACCAGAATGTTGTCTTTGTCAGAAGAGACAAGAGCATATACAAGAGATGTAGTGAAGATAGCAGCAACAGGGTTTGGCAGAAGATATAGAGGTTAAGAAAGAGTGAGGAGTTGAGGATTACACCTAAATTTTTAGTATAAGTCCCTAAAAGGGCAATGGAGCAACAAGTATCTCAGCAGCACTAAAAGGGAAGTTTGAAAAAGGGTAGAGCTTTGGTAGAAAGATAATGAGTTTGTTTGGGGACACATGGATCTTAAGTCGTAAACATTCGGTTGAATAAGAAGAGTACAAACATCAATGAAAAAGAAATGATGATAATTGATCAATTTCCCAAAGCACCCAAGATACTTGTGTAAATCCAATTACAAAATTCTCTGTAAAAATATAATTTAAATAATTGGAGAAATATTTCAGTCTTAACTAGACTGTGTCAATATAATAAAAATGGCAAGCCTACCAAAGTTAATTTTTAGTTGTAATACTACTATCCCAAGCAAAGTATCAAAGAGATACTTTGCAGAATTCAATGAAATAATAAAAATTAATTTAGTGAAACAGAAGATCTAGAATGTCAAAAGAAATAATGAGAGAAAGATAGGAATAAAAGTGAATGTCACTTTTATATCACAAACTCTAATATAAAGCAGTAGTGACCAAGTCATATAAGATCAAAAGGCAATATATGTGTATACATATACACATAAACACATCCACACATATATAAACATACACATATATGTAGTAAAACTATATGAACAGTTCTAAAAAAAAACTTTTAACCACATGAAAGAATGTTCCAAATAACTAATTACTTAATAATAAGAGAAATGTAGATCAAAATAATCCTGACATTTTATTTCATACCAATGAAATTGGCAAAAATGCCAAAATATAGAAATTGTCCTATCCACTAAGCCATGCAGATGTTTCACTTTTATATTTATCTTTTTAACATCCATACATTATATAATGAGACAACTGCATTATTTATTGTTCTATTTGAGGACAGTATATAGTGAAAAGTAAATCAAAGTAAGTATTCAGTTGCCTGATTTCCAGTCCTATGAATGACCTATTAAAGAGATTTTTTTTAAAGCAATGTTCTATCCATTCAAGTCTTTTTTTTTTTTTGACAAGGGCCAATGTTGTTACAAATGAGATGATGCGGGCGGAGCCAAGATGGTGAACTGCAGATAGCTTTCTCTGTGAACTCCTTTGGGACCTTCCCTCAAACCCAGACAAAGTGAGCCTTCGAACTGGTTTGTGAGTGAAAGCTCCGCCAATCATTTGGACTACAATGCACTTCTACCAAAAATCTACCTTGAAAGAACTCAGGAGAAGGTTAGCCTCAGGGGAAATCGGCCAATGGTCTCGATCAGACTCCAGCCGGGGTGGAAGTCAGGGCTGAGATAGAGGGGCGGATTTAAGGCACCCAGGAAGCCCCTGGGAGACACCTGGGCCACTTTGCTCTGCTTGTGGGCAGGTGCTTTGACAGATCTGCCTTTGGAAAAGGGTGGATCGAGAACAGCTGAAAATGTGGTCCTAGTGCGAATCTAGCCCGACCAGCCTCAGACCAGAAGTCAACTCGGCAAACTGCCCCAGGGCAAATACAAATTGTTGCAGTTTTCTCTGGTTTTGACCAATATCCCAACTTTAAACCATGAGCAAGAAGCAGAAGAGAGCTCTCACCATAGAAAGCTTTTACGGAGAAAAAACAGAACAGTCCCCAGATCCTGACATTATGAAAACAATTCCAGATGAAGCCACAAAGGCAGACTTAAGTTGGTCTCCCTTTCAGAAGGCTTACTTGGATGATTGCATTAAGAATCTCAAAAGAGAGCTAGAAGAAGAATGGGGAAATAAATTGAGATCAGGGCAACAGAAATATCAAAAACTGGAAAATAGGACTGGTGAATTGGAAAAACAAAACAGTTCATTGAAAAACAAAATTGGTGAATTGGAAAAAATCACCAATTCACTGGAAAATAAAAATGGCGAACTGAAAAACAAAATTGGTGAATTGGAAAAAGACAACAATTCACTGAAAAATAAATCTGGCAAAATGGAAAAAGAATGCATTGAATCAAGAAACTCAGTTGGCCAGCTACAAAAGGAGCTAAAAAAGATAACTGAAGGAAATAATACTTTAAAAATTAAAATTGAACAAATAGAAGTAAATGACTCAATAAGACTTCAAGAATCAGTTAAACAAAAACAAAAAAATGAAAAAATAGAAGAAAATATGAAATATCTCCTAGGAAAAACAACTGACTTGGAAAACAGATCCAGGAGAGACAATTTAAGGATTATTGGACTCCCTGAAAGCCACGATGAAAAAAAGAACCTGGATGCTATCTTCCAGGAAATCATGAAAGAGAATTGCCCTGATGTTTTAGAATAAGAAGGCAAAATTGACATTGAAAGAATTCACCGATCACCTCCAGAAAGAGACCCCAAAATTAAAACCCCAAGGAATATCGTGGCCAAATTTCAGGACTATCGCACCAAGGAAAAGATATTGCAAGCAGCTAGAAAGAAACAGTTCAAATACC
>JAJPUD010004063.1:62675-81987 GCA_023553655.1 Myrmecobius fasciatus
GGATACAGCCATTCTGGAGAACAATTTGGAGCTATGCTCAAAAAGTTATCAAACTGTGCATACCCTTTGACCCAGCAGCATTTCTATTGGGCTTATATCCCAAAGAAATCATAAAGGAAGGAAAAGGCCCCACATGTGCAAGAATGTTTGTGGCAGCCCTTTTTGTAGTGGCTAGAAACTGGAAATTGAATAGATGCCCTTCAATTGGAGAATGTCTGAATAAATTATGGTATATGAATATTATGGAATATTATTGTTCTGTAAGAAATGACCAGCAAGATGATTTCAGAGAGGCCTGGAGAGACTTACATGAACTGATGCTGAGTGAAATGAGCAGAACCAGGAGATCATTATACACGGCAACAACAGTACTATATGACGATTAATTCTGATGGACATGGCTCTCTTCAACAATGAAATGTTTCAAACCACCTCCAATTGTTCACTGAAGAAAGCCATATACACCCAGAGAGAGGGATGCGAAATGTGGACCACAACATAACATTCTCATACTCCTTGATTGATGTTTGCTTACATTGTTTTTCCTTTATCTGATGTATCGTTTGTGTAGATAAGATTTTTCTTGCACAACAATAAGTTTGGAAATATGTATACATATATTCGATTTGCCAATGTTTTAACATAATTAACATGTAGTAGATATCCTGCCATCTAGGGGAGGGGTGGGGAGTTGGGGGGAAAAATTTGTAACCGAAAGCTATGTAAGGGTTATTGTTGAAGAATTACCCACACATATGTTATGCAAATAAAATAAAAATTTAAAAAAATATATATATTAAAGGTATGAGAAAAAAAGAAAAAAAAAAACAAATGAGATGATGCATAGAAAGTTCTACATAAATGTCAGCCATTGCTGTTTTCATGTAGTATATAATGTTATTAAACTCTGATAAATGACTCTACTTATTTTTTTCTTTGACTGGACGGAAATATTGAACAGAAGAAGATTCCTTGATGAATTGTGCTTTGATTCAAATGCAAATTCATTTATTAGCTGTAGATGCACAGCTGGGTTGCTAATTACAATCCAAAAAAAAAAAAGTTTCAACATGTCATGATCTTTAATAGGAGTCCAGTCATTGACATATCTCAATGTTTATTTAAGCCAGTTATTTTAGTATATTTTATTTCATTGGAAGTAATCAAGTACATACTTTTGCATTTACCATCAAGTGGAAGAAATGAATCTAAGAAATACACACATGCCCCTATCACTTTGTGGGTGGTGGACAATACAGAACTTATGAGTAAGTTGTATAAAAGAAGTTCATTTGTCAATAGTTGTTTAAAAAGTCTTTTTGACATTTCTTCAAATAAGAAACAATGCTATTGATATTTTTGTTGATGTTGATTTTTTTTTGTTCGCATTGATGTGGTGGGTGATGATGGTGGTATGGTACCATCTTGATAACGCTAGATTATATGAGTTATGAACTATAAAGAAGGGTGGCTAGGATCTCTTGCCTCTTCCTCAGTAAAATTTTTACTTCCTGGGTCCACCAGTTCCATATCTTGTTTATCTTTTAAGATCCCTCAGGAGTGACCTTAATATTAACTTTTCATTACTACAATCTGTTAGCTCTAACACATTCTCTTTTACTTGACTACTTTAAAAGCGAATTTGGTCACATTATTTCCCACCTATTCTTTTATTCCAGAAATAAGCAAATGACTTTTTTGAAATTTTCATGTTAACAATATGGAATCAGAAAAGGTAAAAAAGAACAGTTCAAAGGAAACTTAATGGAATTTTAAGCAATCAAGGATTTGCTTATTCAAAACTACTCTGCTTGTTGGAAGAAATACAAGCAAAATGGATAACACTGTCCTTGTATATATAAAAATAAATTTACATTTCATAATCTAAATGCTTTTAAAAACAGCTATACTTTTTGAAAAAAGATAGCCTGGGCATTTCATTGTAAATACTGAGGTTTTGACTCTGGAGTGAGGGAAAGAACAGGCTTTTCATATAAGTGAAGGGAAGAGATAGTGGGATAGAGTCTCTGCCAAGACATACACAGAAGTTAGGTGGAAAGAATAGCTATTTTTGTTCTCATAGAGAGATTATTAAGCATCACTTTTTAAGAAATTGATGAATATGAACAGGCTTTTTAAATACTAACTTGGATAATACACTACAAATGTTTTTCTCAAAAATCATTTTGTCCCCTCAAACCTTCAAGGTAGAAAACCAACCTCTCTATATCATCTTATCCAAATTATAACCTTCTTTCTAAATCTATTTCACATCATAGGGAAGTCTTATCCAACTACTCCAATCTTAAGTGATCGCTTCTTTTAAATTGCTTTGGAAATTACTATCTTCATTTCACTACATACTTGATATAGCTCTATCACATCTCTTCTATTGTTGTCAAAAGTAATTTAAATGTTTTAATTATACATTTTATTAGAAACATTAAATATAAATATAAGCAATTAAATTTGCTTAATGACCACATTCAAGTTAAAAAATTTCAATACATAAAATACCATGGCATTGTTTCCATTTGCACATAGCAACGCATATTTTTGTCTACTCTCTGAGAACACTAAAACTCTCTGACAACAGCAGTGGAAATCTAACTGTTCTCATTTATGAATATGGAAATCAAAGACCTATAAAGTTAAGCGATTGGCTATACCTTTTTCCTCCTTAAAAAAGCCAAGCGCCAGGAGTAGAATGCAAAATCAGATCTCTTCACTACCAAAAAATATTCCTCTCACCTTATCATGCACTCTCTCCTTATGAGTTATCTCCCCAACTATATCATAAGCTCCTTGAAGTCTTGTTTCCTATTTTATTTAGGTGATTTACATCCCTCAAAATGTCTTTTCAGTCAGTCAGGGGCTACCATATCCATAAGATATTGTAGGTAAATGGATAGGAATTTTGTTTCTACACATAAAGGTAAAACATCCTGGCTTAGTGGGCTTGTGCACAGTTGAATATAACAGCATCCATTTAAAAAGCTGTGTATTCTACCTGGTGCCCAGAATCAAAAGGAAAGAATTGCAGACTCCAGAAAAATATAACAAAAGTATGATATTTCTAAATCTGACTTCTTTCTTTTTTGAATAATAACATTCTGACACCATCCAATAAGTATTGTATAAATTTCATGGAGGGATTTAGTGCTAATAGGATTTTATAGCTACAGATGCCATCTCAACTATATTAAGACATATATACATTTTCACTTCCGTATCTTTCTGCTAGGTCAGCCTAGATCTTATCTTCAAGTCCCATCTCCAATCATGAGTATTTGATGATAATCTACCATTCATTAGTGGGTGCCATCCTGAATTTTGAGAAGTCATCTAGGGATTAATGTTTCAGAAAGATCAGAAAGAGTGCACAATTCTAGTATGCATTACAGTGATAGTTTCCTAAAGAGATATTAATCGTGTCTAAATTTTGACAAGTTAATATGCTTTCAATCTAATATGTCTCATCAGTGAGCTGCTTTTATAATCAAGACATTATGCTTTTTTTTCAAGTTAGTGATTTTCAATTAATGGTTGAACATTTTGGAGAAAAGAATTTTACAGCCCATTCATCAGGTTCTGTTAAGTTATTCAGGCTAAAACAGAGTCTTTTAACACAGTTAGTTATCTGTAGCAGTAATGAACTGATCTCAAGAATGATTTAATCTTAACTCTGGAAAAATGGCTCTTTAATAGACAAAAGACTAGTAATCCTTAACCAATAAGTTAAATTTCCAATTGAAGCTTTTACTTCATTATAGGTAGTAATAAAAGAAGAAACGCAAATTATGAGCTCCAGTATAGAGTAACCAAATGGGTCAAAAGAAAAACGAAAAGTCTCTTCAAAGAACAGACAAATTAAATTCAATGAGCATCCAAAAATCACTGGTGTGAAAAGTCTTCTAAAAATAAGTGAACCACAAATGAAACCTTTTCTATCTTCACATATATCAATTGCTTAATCAATAAGTACTCATTAGCACATAGTATATCTATCTGCTAGGCACCATGGATATAGATAACAACAAAATAGTATTTTACGGTGTAAGATAATATGCACATGCATGTGACATATATGCATGTGCAGGTGTGTTTATATACAAATATAACTACACAAATACATAGATGTAGACATACATCTAAAAATACACATAAACAGAAAGTCAACAAGCACTTATTAAGCGCTTACTTTGTGCCAAGCAATATTGAATAAAAGACAAAATTGAAATCATTCCTTACTTTTATCATAGACAACACGTGTTTTGTGTGTATCTATGTACATGCACATGCATATAATACATATGTGTATTATGTATTTGTGCAACATATAAGTTGTATATATGCATTGTGAATATATGTGAACATGTGTTTGTTATTGTGTATGTACACATGTTTATGTAAACTAATATATGTTCATATGCTATATATGTTCATAACTACACATATAGAGGGGGAGTTAGACAGAATCACTCAATAAGCAGTTATTAAGCATTTATTATATGCCAGGCACAGTTCTAGTTATTATAGTTATAAAACCAAAATTAAAATAAACACATTATAGTAAAATCAACATATGTGGATATATGCATGTATGTATACATGTGTTTATATACATATATAATGCATGTGTGTATACGCCTATATGCTATGACATCTGTATACACATAGGACTGTGTCTATGTGTGTGTATGTATGTGTGTATATATAATGTGTATATATATATATACATATATATAAAAGCTTGTTGACTGACTATATATATATATATATATATAGTCAGTCAACAAGCTTTTATTAAGCACTATGTGCCAAGCACTTAGTGCAAAGCACGAGAATGCAAAGAATGGGAAAATTCATATTCCCTGATCTAAGAAGCTCACATTCTAAGATAGAAGAAGAACAATATGCAAATAATATGCAAGTGGGTTTATTTATATCCTATATCTTTTCTGGAGTTATTAATTGTTTCTGTTAGTTTTTTAACTGACTATTGTTCTCTAAGTAAATTATATCTTTTGGGAAAAGTTATATTATTAATTCTTTAACTATACTTACTCCTTTCATTTCTCTTTCTTGTCTTAGTTCTAGAGTTAGCATTTGGCTTACAATATTGTTTACTCTTTGAAACTTCTCTTAACTCTTATAGTTGTATATAAAGTTTTCTTCTCAGCTCTGACCTTTTTGTTATGAATACTTGGAAGTTATCTATTTCAATAAAGCTCCATATTTTTCTCTGCTGGATTCCTCAGTTTTGTTGTGCAGGTTTTAAGTATACGCCCTTTGTCTTCTGAAATACTACATTACAAACTAGAATGTCCACTCCTTTATAATAGTGTAGTGCTAAATTGTATTTGATCCTATCTGTGATTCTGTGATACTTGAATTCTTTCCTCCTGGCTACTTATACTTTTCCTTGACCTAGAATCCCTATATTTTGACTGGTCATTGTTTTCATGTTGTCATTCAGTTCAGGAAGCAACTGGTAGATTCTTAAATTTCTACTTTTCACTAAGATTTTAAGATAATCAGGTAATTTTCTTTTATGACATTTTGAAATATGATTTCTAGGCTCCTTTATATTTATAGTTTTCAGGTAGTACTTTGATTCTTAAAAGATCTCTCCTAAATCTCTTTTCCAGGTTGTTTTTTTCCTATGAGATACTTCAGATTTTCTTCAATTTTTCACACTTTTGACTTTGCATTGTTTCCTGATACTTCAGAGTTATTAGATTTTCTACTTTTTGCAAAAGTATTTTTTCAGTAAAGTTTTATAACTCTTTTTCCAAGTTATTAATTCTCTTTTCATATCTTTCTTCCTTAGTTCTCACTTCTATTCTAATTTAGGATTTTTTTTAATTACTTTTACCTCTTAACTTTTCTAGGAATTGTTGTTGGACTTATATCCAAGCCTCAATCTCTTCTCTGCTTGTGGTTTGAGCTTCTCAGTGACTATAGTAGTTTTAGTTTTTAATGATTAAGTTCATTTTGTTTGTTTGTGACTTTGAATCTCATATTAGTGCTGGGCTTTGCACCTTTTGGGGAAAGGAAGGATCAGAAGGATGGCTAATCTGATCTTCCTGTTCTAGCCCCCTGTGTCAGTTTTATTTGTCTGCATGGACACTGAGAATGTTCTTCACCATTATGTATAAACCTGAGAGACCCTCTTCTCAATGTCTGAAAGCCAATAATCTGTTTTTCTAAATTGTCTGACACTGGATAAATGACTCACTGTGTGAGGATTTTTTTTAGCTTTTATAATAAAAATTCAGTCTTAGTCATTTCCCAGATTGTTATAGAGAAGGAATATTGGACAAGAAAGGTCAATTGTTTCCTCTTATGCTACCATTTTAATTCTACCTCTTTGCTCCTTTATTTTCTACTCAATTGAAATTAGAATATAGAAAGGTGCAAAATAAACAAGAATGAAATGTAAGCTAAGGTCAGATTGTATAGGACTCTCAATGATGAACTCATGCTTTCGTATTTTGTTCTGGAATATGTAGGAATCAGTAGAGTAGAGGAATTATAAAAGCACTATATTATTTTAGCAACTTTAATTGGGTCTTAGTCTTCAAGTTAGCACTATTGTTTTTTCTTCTTAAATCTTCCTCCTCAACTCCTGGGTTTCTGGATTTGAAAAAGTTACCCCTGTCTTCATTCACTGATTTTTCACTGACTTGCCCTGCCTGTATTTAGATATATTTAGATATTTTAAGAGGGAATTATCCATAGTCAATTTCTAGTCACAATGTCTATGCTATGACTTCTTGGCTATATGAGTTCCAAGTTAGATCCCTAAAGCATGATTTGGTATTCGGCCAGTCCAGAACTTTGTCACATCCAATATGGCAACTACCCTATCTTCCCTAATCACCATTTCCAAATGATTCCAGAAGCCAGAGCCATACTTGGAGCATTTTCATCAACTAAATGTGAAAGGATACAGGGTTCCAGTTAAACTCAAGAAGACATATTCAAATCTTGTATCAGATATGTATTATCTATGTGTGTCTGAAAGAGTCCTTTAGCCTCTGCTCCAGTCTTCTTATCTGTAGAAAAAAGATATAACAGCATTTACCTCCTAGGTAAATGAGGTAACATATGCAAAGTTCTTAAAGCATTACCTACTATCATAAGGATCAAATGAAGTAATATGTGAAAATTGCTTTGCAAACCTTAAAGTACTATGTAAATGTTAAGCCTTATTACATAGTTGGCAGGTAATAAATGGTTTTTGGATAGAAAGGTGAATGAACCCCCTCTAAGTGCTCAGAACATTTTATTCATAAGTAGTATTTTTCCAGATCTGAAAGAGTTAAAAACTCATTGGAAGTAACTTAGGCAATAAGAAGAATAGAATTCTGTGTGTCTTAGCAATCTTTCCAAGATAATGAGAACAGTAAATTTGCACAGATGTTCCTTTTTTCTTTCCATGTAGCTCCAGTTTATTTTGAGTACATAGGGAATCTCTGCAAACAGAAGATACAGGATCCATAGAAATGATCCAGGTGGTCGGGTATTTAAGTGAAGTGCATAATAATTAGAAGTATGAGCATTAGCATCAAAGTGAGGAAGAAAGGTCAATCGAATTCAATCCCAAGGCTTTTTATCAAAAGAATATTTCAAAACTAATTTAGAATTATAAGAAATAGTGAGATTTTTTTTCCTTCCTTCTTTCCTTGCAATTCACTTTCCTGGTCTTGCTTTGTATCCCAATCCAGCTTTTAATAGACATTGATGGTGGGTGCAGTACATCTTCAGATTCTATCAGAATTGAAAGTATTTCAAAAAGCTCAGCCTTACAAGTCGAAAAAAATGAAGAAAAAAAAAAGATGTTTCGTGCCATGGACTTTCAATGACATTCAGTGACATCTTCACCTTTGAAGGAATTGCTAGGACTATTGTTCCTTTGTTCTGTGCCTGCAGCTGTTAGTTGAATGTTTACTGAGTTGAGAAAATTCTGATGGGTAAAAGAGCTAGCTTTTGTCTGTTGCAACCTATTGAATTCTCTTCCAAAGGACTTATATTTGTACATTTTGAGGCAAGGTGGAGTGCGTTTTCCTCTCAGAGAACAGAAATAAGTAATGGATTCAGCAGGACAATACAGCGTTGCTGGAAATAAGGCTTATAATATTAAATTTTCCACCAAGATAAGAGAAAAATGTGCCTTGTGTTCCAACACAAAGTGTCTTATCTTCTCCCATGGCAAATATAGTTTGACTTTTTCTAGAAGATAAAATCTGGAACTTTTTTAAGTTAAGACTATTTTCTTCTATTAAGATACCTTATCACTGATCTAAGACTGGCATTCAGCATAAATCGTTATTGCCTTTTTAATGTCAGTTGCCATATATTAAAAAGAAATGAGAAAATATGGCTATATTTCCAAATTATTCTTTTATGTATATAGATGTAAATGATTGTTATGCTAGTGTAAATCAGATGCATACTGATTAGTAATTGAAAAGGGGATGATGATACCTTATATATAAATGACACCAAAGTCATTTAATTTCTTTTACTTTATTTTCCAGTAATACAAATTAAAGAAATAAAATTTTCATTGGGGACAACAACCTTTCAGAATTCCTTTATTTCCTTTAAGTCTGTTCATATACCACTTCCTCTGTGAAGTATACCTTGATTTTACCTGGTATAGAATTCATCATGCCTCAAATTTTCTTTAATCATTTTGTCTATAAACACACACACAGATTAGGTAGATAGATAGATAGACAGACAGATGGATACAGATAGATATAGATATTTTTACCTTTGTCAAAATCTACCTTATTATTTGAACTTATCTGTATAGATGTAACATGCCCCAAGAGACTTTGGAGCTGTCATTTGAGGTAGTTAACCTGGCACCTAAAACAATATATATATTGCACATATTAATCACTAATATTTCTGGAAAAATTGGATAGACTTCCATCTTAAGCTCAAAATGAAATCAAATGAGGATGGGGGGAAAGGGAGATTCAAAATTTTGGCTGACTGGATTTTACTCTTTGAAATACTATTTTATCAAGTTTTATAAAAATATAAAAAACAAAAAAAATTGTTTTATTCTAAACTGTGAATTGTAAAATTTACCTCAAGTATATAGTATTTAAAATGTAATGTAAAGTGTGACCAACGTATGGGGCATATAAAAGCAAAGTTAAATATAATTAAATCAGCTTTGTTCCTATTCTTTCATAGTCAGCTTGAATAAATTATGAAATCATTTATTTAGTGGAAGTTTAGTTATGTCCATAATCAAGAGATAATGAAGTTCTATTACTGTTTGCCAGGTAATGTTGCCTAGGCAACCACCTTGACTGAATATTAATTTTGGTCACTTGGGTATGCTTAAAATTGACCACTTCTCTCTTCCTAAAGAGATCTACTCTGTCATCTCAGTCAGTCAATTAATAAAGATGACTTTATTAGTCATTTCTCTTACTAAGCTTCTTTTTTTATTTGCTTTTCTCTTTCTAATCAGGAAAATCTCTCTCCTTCACTTATATGACTTTCCTCTGCTTTGGCCTCTATTCCTTCCCCATAACATATACACACATACATAGAAGCAGAACTAGGAAAGGGTGATTGGGTATTTCCTGAAGGCAACAAAATTTAGAGGAGAAAAAATACAAATTTAATCCTTCAGCAACAAGAAGGAACTATGGAAAATAATACCTATTACCATTCAGCTGAATTTATCTTATTTACTCTGTTATTTTACATCAGAATCACAAAGTTGACTTAAGAGCATGTTTTATGAGATTTGCCTTAAACCTACTTTGTCACATGCAGCAAAATTGTAGGTTGGCAGAAACAACATGACACCTACCTCAGTGAATACAAAGGAATTAATTCCCTCTTTAAGTTTCCATTTCTTACCTCACCACCATGATGGCAAACAAAGCTCCTTTTTATGCATTTCTTGACAAAAATAATGTATTACTTATGCCCTTTCGGTTATAAATCAGTGACCCCATGATCTTATGAGCTAGATGGAAAGGATCATATAGATTACATATTCCCATGCTTCATATTTCACATGAGAAATGATACAGGGTTTAAATAACTTGTTCAATATCACATGGGAAGTAATGAATAGGTATAAAATTCAAAGCAAGATCTTCTGAGTAAAAATTTAATTATTTGAAGGCATAATACACATCAAGTCAGATAAACAAAGAGAGACTTGGATTTAATTCACTATATTCAATGTGGCCTACAAGAGATGAAGACCTGAGTTCAAATTTTGCTTCAGATGTTAATTAGCTATGCAAATCAGGGTGAGTTATTTACGTTCTCTTAACCTCATTTTTCTTAGCAATAGCATCTGTCTCATAGAATTATTGCCATTTAAAATGAGATAATGTATATAAAATATTTGTTAACCTTAAAGTGTTATGCAACTGCCAGGTACTATCATTCTGAATCTAAAGAAGAAATGAGACTTAAAAAAAGCATTTTTATCTTATGGAACAAATGATATGGAAATTTAGAAATAACAATAATTATAAGAATTTCAGTAAGATGACACTATGATAATGAATTTACTTTATAAACCCTATCCCATGCTATACTGCATGCACAATGCTGCTATTGTTCAGTTGTTTTCAGTAACATGACTCTCTGTGACTTCATTTGGAGTTTTCTGGGCAAAGATACTGGAGCAGTTTGCCATTTCCTGTTTACAATTCATTTTATAGGTGAGGAAACTGAGGCAAACAAGGTGAAGCAGCTTATGTGGAGTTTCTGAGCCCAGATTTGAATTCAGGAAGCTTGAGTCTTCCTAACTCTGGGCTTGGCACTTTGTTGATGCCTACTTGGCAGTCTGTCTATGTGTCACTTACCTATATCATACACACTGTTTCTTCTTGTATTTCTCAATGGAAAATCATGAAAAATATTCTATGTTCTGTACTAAAATAAATCATTTCAGATTCTTCTGTGTATAACATCACTTAAATTTGATAATACATCATGCAAATTATTATAGTTAAAATTAATAAATCCTAAGATGTTCCATTTCATCAAGAACACTGTCAGTAGTTTCCACAATGCTTCTTTAATGGATTTCCATTTATATCTTGCCTATCCCCCCAAATGCTTAACACTTAGTAAGCTTTCAAAAAATTGCCTTGAGCAAAAAAAAATGTAATGTCTTCGGGTTGTCCTAGTTGTTTTTTTCCTTACTCTCTCATCTTAGGCTATTTTTTTTTTCTAAGACTTCAAGTCTTTAAAGGGGAGAGAAAGTCAAAGCCTTTCCCTTTGGTTTCTATAGTAACACAAACTAATTTCCCAGCAACTTCATGAGCTATGATCATGTTGAAAGCAAAGAGGACTCGTGGGCCTTGAAAAATTCATAAAGTCCTGAACAAATAGGACTGCCATCTTCTGGTATTTTTCCTGAATGACAAATAATTTTATCATAATTCCACATCTGATCTGTGGGATTTTCTACCTTCATTGTTTCAGTCACTGTCATGCATCAGGACCATAAGGAACAGTCACTTTCACTACCTCCCCAGAAGTTATCATTTGACTTCATTAAGCCCCCAAGAAAACTTTTGTCCTTGAAGGGAGTTACAGAGATAGTTGTGATTCATTATAAGAAATCACTTCAAAAAGTCTGAATCAAACCACTTCAGAATCTGGACCATAAGGCTCAGAGGGATGATCTTGCTGTGAATTTTTCTGGCCTAGAATTTCTCTGCCTTAGGAAAGAATTATGTGTGACCTGAATGAAGGAGACTTCCAGAATCCACTAATTTTCTTCCTCCTACTCTTCTCAGCTGACAGTCATGAGTTATGAGCTGCTACAAGTAAAACAGTTACTGTAAGAAACGTCCAGATAACTTATGGCATGGAAACTCCTCGCTGGCTTTTGGAGATAACTCATGTCACCAGTGGATGTTCAGCAATGTGGATTTTCTCCAACATGGCACATTTAAAAGGCAACACCAGTGAGTGGTGAATTTCATGGTAGCATGAATAATTTAACAGAGTTAGCTGCTGCTCCAATAAGGAACAAAATCTGATTAAAATGTATTCATGGTTAATAAAGTCATTTAAATTAAGTGCTGGGTATCAGTTGCATCTGATAATACATCTCAGACATTAAGCCAGCAGGAAAATCAAAAAAGTAGAAAGGAAAAAGAGATGACCTAATTAAAATTAGTATGCATTTCCACATTGACTTTTTAGCATTACTCAGGGATGACATTGAACTGAATTTTAAATGTTATAAAGCATATATTTATCCTGCCAGATGATCATATAGCTGAATCACTTAAATCAATTTGCTAGACCCAAGATGAAGAAACAATTTACTCATTATAATGGAGACAAAGAGGTCATTTTGATAAAGAAAAATATTTTAATAGGACTGGAATCTAATTTGTCCAAGAAATTTAAGTGCCAGTAAGGTGAGGAAAGTAAAAAAAAAAAAAATCAATCCCTGGGACATTAGTTCTCAACAGGTTTGTTAACAGAAACAAGAATAAAAACATGCTTTTTATGTTTTGAAATCTCTTCTACCACATCTCTCTGACAATTAGAAGCTTTCTCTTCATTTAATGCTCAACTGAAGTGCTACCTCCTCCTTGAACTTACTTTATTTCCCTAGCTTAAACGGATGCTCTCTCCTCACATCCTTTTGAAACACTCTATCTAGTTTTTTCCATTATCTATAACTCATTTTGCCTAAAATTCTAAGAAGGTCTGATGTGAAGATGACGCCCTAGATACTCAAAGGCTTTGCTAACAGAGTGCATGCTCTGAATACATCCTACCAAAGGGGAAAAGATTTGAGTAGTTGAGACCGACAGATGCCCGTCAATCAAGGAATAACATAGCAGCTAGATGGTTCAATGGATACAGTACTAAAACTAATCAGGAAGATCCCAGTTCAAATCTAGATTTAGATATTTACTAGAAATCAGTAATCAGCTTTTCATCAGCAAGTCACTTAACCTTTACCTGCCTCAATTTACTCATAAGTAAAATGGGGATAACATTACCATCTTCCTAGGATTGATGTGAGAATGAGAGATATGATTTGTTAAGCACTTACAAAACTTAAAGTATTATGTAAATGCTATAATTATTAGCTAAATTAGAAAAGGTTCATTCATCATCAAATGGCCAAAGTTATCAGATTTGGGGCCACCTATTAATTATCTGTTATCTGAGTTGGTAGAGAAAGAGCCCAGAACAAATAAGTTGATCCTTATAGTATTGAAGCACACTTAGGATCACATGCTTTAAAGTTAGATGGTGCCTTATAGATCATCTAGACCAAGAGCTTAATTTTTTAACTAAGAAAACTGAGGCCCATAAAGTGACTTGCTTAAGATTGGACAAGTGGTATCAACGTCAGGATTTTCCACTTAGGTCCTCTAATTCTTAGTCCAATGCTCTTATTTTTGGACTGTGATACTCACTTTTAGGCTCTAATCTTTGTATATCCAGGAAATGTGGAACTTTTCCTGCATAAAGTAATATTTTTTTTAAATTATATACTTAGAGAATACTAAAAAATCACCAAAAAACCTACTCAAAATTCACAGCTTTAGCAAATTTGCAGGATATAAAATAAACCCACACAAATAATCAGCATTTCTATATATTAATGACAAAAACCATCGGCAAGAGATAGAAAGAGAAATTCCATTTTAAATTACTATAAACAAAATAAAATACTTGGGGGTCAACCTGCCAAGACAAACTCAGAACTATATGAATACAATTATAAAATACTTCTCACATAAATAAAGTCAAATCTAAACAACTAGAAAATTATCATTTGTTCTTGGGTAGGCTAAAAAATATAATAAAAATGACAATTCTGCCCAAATTGATCTACTTGTCCAGTGCCATACCAATCAAATTGCCAATATATTATTTTATAGAACTAGAAAAATAATAAAATTCATCTGGAAGAATAAAAAGGTCAAGAATATCAAGGGAATAATGAAAAAAAATGCAAAGGATGGTAGCTTAGCACTACCAAATCTAAAACTATATTATAAAGCAGAAATCATCATAATCATTTGGTACTAAGAAATAGAGTGGTGGGTCAGTGGAACAGATTAGATACACACAACACAATAATCAAGGTCTATAGCAATCTAGTATTTGATAAACACCCAAACTTCAGCTTGGGGAATAAAAACTCACTATTTGACAAAAATTCCTGGGAAAACTGGGAAATAATACATCAGAAACTCAACATAGACATATATCTAGCACCCCATACCAAAATAAGATCAAAATGGAAACTTGATTGGGCATAAAAGATGATACCGTAAACAAATTAGGAGAACAAGCAATAATTTACCTATCAGATCTTTGGAGAAGGGAGGAATTTATGACCAAAGAAGAACTAAAGAATATTATAAAAGGCAAAATTGACAACTTTGATTAAATTAGATTAAAAAGGTTTTGCACAAACAAAAGCAACAGAAACAAGATTAAAGAGTAAAAGTAAAAAGCTGGGAAACAATTCTTTATAAACAGTACTTCTGAAAAAAGTCTCATTTCTAAAATACATAAAGAATTGTGTCAAATTTATAAGAATACAGGTCATTCTCAATTGATAAATAGTCAAAGGATATGAACAGACAATTATCAGAGGATGAAATTAAAGTTATCTATAGGTGTATGAAAAAAATGCTCTAAATCACTATTGATTAAAGAAATGCAAATTAAAACAACTCTGAGGTATCACCTCATACCTCAGATTGGCTAAGATGACAGGAAAAGATAATGATAAATGTTGGAGAAGATGTAAGAAAACTGGAACACTAATGCCTTGTTGGTAAAGTTGTGAAATGATCCAACCATTCCAGAGGGCAATTTGGAATTATGCTCAAAGGACTCTAAAACTGAGCATACCCTTTGACCTAGCAGTGCCATTACTGGAGCTGTATCCCAAGGAAATCATAAAGGAGGGAAAAAGACCCACATGTGCAAAAATGTTTGTAGCAGCTCTTTTATGATAGCAAAAAATTGGAAAATGAATAGAGATGCCTGTCAATTGGGGAATGGCTGAACAAGTTGTGGTATATGAAAGTAATAATAATGAATATTATTGTTTTATAAAAATGATGAACAAGCTGATTTTAGAAAGGCCTGGAAAGATTTACATGAACTGATGCTGAGTGAAAAAAGCAGAACCAGGAATGCATTGTGCACAATAACAGCAAGAATGTGAGATGATCAATATAAAAGGCTTGGTTCTTCTCAGTGGTTCAGTGATCCAAAATAATTCCAAAAGACTTTGGACAGCAAATGCCATCTGCATCCAGCAAAAAAAAAAAAAAACTAAAGAGACTGAATGTAAATCAACATATGCTATGTTTACTTCTGTTTTGTTTTTTTCTCTCAAACTTTTTCCCTTTTGCTGATTTTTCTCTCCCAACATGATTCACAAAACAATGTATATTTAAAAATAATAAATTTAATAGGGAAAAATGCTAGAGAGCATAATAATAATAAATAGAATTTTCCTTTAAAAAAAGAAAAGAAAAGAAGGGGCAGCTGGGTGACACAGTGGATAGGGCACCAGCCCTGAAATCAGGAGGACCTGAGTTCAAATCTGGTCTCAGATATTTAACATTCCCTAGCTGTGTGACCCTGGGCAAGTCACTTAATCCCAAATGTCTCTGCATATATATATATATATATATATATATATATATATATATATATAATCTTAATCACAGAAAAAAGTTGGTGAAAGTAATCTTTGTAGAATGTAGAATAGTATGTATATTCACTATATAGAATAGTGAATATATTGTCAGACATGATACATTGATAAATTTTGCTCAACTTTTTTTTTCTCTTAAAAAACTATAGCATGGCTTATAAGAGTGAGAAGATGTATTCAGAAACAAATGTGACATGGACAAAAAGAATCAATAAAAAATAGAAAAACATTTTTTTAAATTTTTATTCCCATTTCTCATGACCCATAAAATGATTACAAATTTTTTCAGCCCTATTAACTCAAAAAAAAAAAAAAACACCAAAAGAAGAATGATATGTCAGAGAAAAAGTAATTAAAGCTGAACAAGAAAACAAGAAATTCTTATGAATTAATAGTGAAGAACATGAAATCATCATGTCCTCACTCTACTCTTTCCTATTGTGTGGGATAAAAATGCGACCCCGAACTCAAAATCATTACTCAGAGATCTCTCATAGTGAAGATTAGAAGTTTATTAGAATGTCACGAGATTCTGGGCTGTCCTTTCCCCCAGGCAAGCTAGGGGCAAAGATGCCACTCTTGCCAACTTAGAAAGATGTTTTATAGCCAGAGGAGTTACAAGTACTCAAGACCTGCCCCATCCTGTCAATCTCCAGAACTAAATATTTCCTGCTTTCCAGCTTGCTTATCACCACATACTAGCTTATCTATTCTGTTACTGGGGCTTTGCTCAAACCCAGCTTTATCAAGATACACATTTAGGGGGGTGGAGCCAAGATGGCGGAGTGAAAAGGTGACTTTCTGCCTCTCCTCCGATCTTCTCTCAAATCAACAATAAAATAAGCCTCCGAACTGATCTTCAAGTCAACGAACTCAGAAATATTTGGGCACAGCTCTCTGGATAACTTCATATCAGGTTAGTCGGACTCGGACAGAGAGATAAATAGACGACAACTGTGCAGGCCGGAAGTGAGGGTGGGACTCAGCTCGGCTCGTCATGGAAGAAATTCCAAACTCCAAACTCCAAATTCCAAACACCTGGAGCTTATCTGAGGCACTCGGGACACTCTGCCCTGATTGGGGACAGGTGTTCTGGCAGACTTGCCTTGTTTAAGGAGTAATTCGGACTTAATCCTAGCCCCCACCGGCCAGCACCTTAAGTCAACTTGCCGAAGTGCCCCAGGGCAAAGCTTTTTGCAGCCGCCGCTTTTTTTTCCCCTACCTTAAAGAGATATCCACACTGTCTAAAAAAAAAAGAAATATGATGAAGAAGCAAAAGAGAGCTCTCACCATAGACAGCTTTTATCAAGGCAAAGAAACGACCGCAGAGCCAGAGGTTCCTTTAGACAAAAATCCAGAGAACATCAGTCAGGACCATCACTGGTCCCCTTTTCAAAAGGCCTTTCTGGAAGACTGCATAAAGAACCTCAAAAGAGAGCTGGAGGATAAATGGGAAAATAAACTGAAATCAGTGCAAGACGGATATGATGCCCTGCGAAAGAGATATGAAAAAGACACCAATTTATTAAAAAATAAAATTAGTGAAGTGGAAAAAGAGTGCAAGGAACAAATTGGCCAGTTACAAAAGGAGCTTAAAAAGGTAACTGAAGAAAACAACACTTTAAAAATAAGAATTGAACAAATGCAAGTGAATGACTCACTAAGACTTGAAGAATCAGTCAAACAAAAACAAAAAAATGAAAAATTAGAAGAAAATATGAAATATCTCCTAGGAAAAACAACTGACTTGGAAAATAGATCTAGGAGAGACAATCTAAGGATTATTGGACTTCCTGAAAGCCATGATGAAAAAAAGAATCTAAACACTATCTTCCAGGAAATCCTGAAAGAAAACTGCCCTGAGATTGTAGAATCAAAGGGCAAAATCAACATCGAAAGAATTCACCGATCACCTCCTGAAAGAGACCCCAAAATTAAGACCCCGAGGAATATCGTGGCTAAATTTCAGGACTATAGCACCAAGGAACAGATTCTGCAAGCAGCTAGAAAGAAACAATTCAAATACCGAGGTTCAATAATTAGAATCACACAGGATTTGTCAGCTTCCACACTGAAGGATCGAAGGGCATGGAACCAGATATTCCGAAGGGCAAAGGAACTTGGATTACAGCCAAGAATAACCTATCCAGCTAGAATGAGCATTATCCTCCAGGGAAGAAGATGGTCATTCAATGATATAGGTGAATTTCACCTATTTCTAATGAAAAGACCAGATCTGAACAAAAAATTCGACACCCAAACACAGAACTCAAGAGATGCATAAAAAGGTAAAAAGGAAAGGTCTCTTGAGAACTTTATTGCTACTAGGGAGATACTCAAAGTTTGGGGGTATAATTAACTAGATATTACTTTGATAATATGAAAAAGAGAACTAGAGGGGAAAATGTTGTCATACTGGGGAAAAGAGGGAAAAAGTGGTAAAATAAGATCTAAAAAAAAAAAGGAGGTAAAAACAAGGTTAAAATCACTTGAAGAGGCAAAAAAAACCTAATATAATTGAGAGAAAGAGGGGAGGGAGATGAGCACTGTGTAAATTTTACTCTCATCAGGTTGGGCTCTAAAAGTGTATATCAGACATTTGATTTCACATAGAAACTTGTCTGTTGCTAGAGGGAAGTGGGAGGAAAAGGAGGAAAAGGGACAAACTAATAGAAGGGAAAATAGAAGAATCAGGGGAAAGGAATAAAAACAGGGGGAGGGGATCTAAAGGGTGAAGTATTGTTTGGGGGAGGGGGTCATCAAAAGCAAAGTACTGAGGAGGGGGGAAGGGAGAAAGGGGAAAGGAAAGGGGAAAACATAACGAGGGTAAATAAGATGGCAGGAAATAAAGAATTAGTTATTCTAACTGTGAATGTGAATGGGATGAACTCTCCCATAAAGCGGAAGCGGATAGCAGACTGGATTAAAAACCAGACTCCCACAATATGTTGTCTACAAGAAACACATTTAAAACATAGTGACACATATAGAATGAAGGTAAACGGCTGGAGCAGAAAATATTATGCTTCAGGTGAACAAAAAAAAGCAGGGGTAGCAATCCTTATCTCAGATCAAGTAAAAGCCAAGATAGATCTAATCAAAAGAGATAAGGAAGGAAACTATATTCTATTAAAGGGTACCATAGATAATGTAGCAATATCTATATTAAATATATATGCACCAAGTGCAATAGCACACAAATTCCTAGGGGAGAAATTAAGAGAGATGCAAGAAGAAATAGACAGCCAAACGATACTAGTGGGGGATCTCAACCTTGCTCTCTCAGAATTAGATAAATCAAACTACAAAATAAACAAGAAAGAAACTAGGGAGATAAACCAATTGTTAGAAAAGTTAGGTATGATAGATCTATGGAGAAAGTTGAATGGAGACAGTAGAGAGTTTACTTTTTTCTCAGCAGTCCATGGAACATATACAAAAATTGACCATATATTAGGGCATAAAAACCTTAAAATCAAATGCAGAAAGGCAGAAATAGTAAATGCATCCTTTTCAGATCATGATGCAATAAAAATCACATGCAATATAAGTCCAGGAGAAAATAAACCAAAAGGTAATTGGAAA
>JAJPUD010004063.1:93975-138143 GCA_023553655.1 Myrmecobius fasciatus
TCTCTCTCTCTCTCTCTCTCTCTCTCTCTCTCTCTCTCTCTCTCTCAGGTTAGAACTTTTAAAAAATTTTCCATCATATGTGATAAATTGTCTGTTGCAACTTTTCTTTAATTTTTATTTTTGGTTCTATGATTTTCCATCTTAATATTTCCTTTTAAAAATTTTGTTTCTCTTTTGAACTGAAAAAGGTCTTTGCTGTTGTTTTATAATCTCTGAGGAATATGCAGAGTTATATTTCATTTGGTAGTTTCTGTTCCATTTTCCTTTAAATAAAAATATTTTTCTGTATGCTTTTTCTTGTTACAAATTATTGCTTACTTTTTTTTCTGCCTTTATGATAAAATTGTTATTGTTTTATCAATGTAAAATCTAGGAATATATCCACATTAATTCTCTGGATTTTTAAAAACATTTTTGGGGTGTTTCCAATAGCTTCCTTTGTTTTTCTGGCATTTCAATTTCAGGCTTTCTTTATTTCTATACTACTGTGTTGGGCACTAGAAAGATTCACAATATTGGATCACTTCAGTTTCATCTGGGGGCATGACTGAATCTTCATGATTGAATGAGTAAATCCATAGAAGATAGGATTGACTGCAATTAAGTTCTTAATCCACTCTAACATAAGTATGGAAACCCTTTTGCCCTCTAGCATAAATTGCCCTGAAACATCTTTACTGACATTCTCCCTCTTCTCCAAACTTCTCTACCATTGCATTCCTTCTCTTTTTCTTAATTTTTTTTCAAGTATTTTTTACTGATACTGACTTCCTAGCTGTTCAATGAACGAGATACTCCATTTCTCAGATCTGGGTATTTTTTCTGGATGTTCCCCATATCTGGAAAACTATCCCTCCTCCATTCTAACTACTGACCTCCCTAGTTTCCTTTACGTTCCAACTAAACTTTTACAGGAATCCTCTCTATTCTTTATAATTCTAGTGCCTTCCCTCTGTTCATTAATTCCTATTTATCCTGCACATAATTTATCATTTATTTGCTAAAAAAAAATGACTACTTCATTAAACTGTAAGTAATCTCTTGAGGTCAGGGATTTTCTTTTGCTTCTTTTTTTGTTTCTTTGCCACCTGACAAAGCACTTAGCACTGTAAAGTTCAAATATTGAGCATATATTTTATATTCAATTCTGTAATTCTATTCTGTATTTGACGCAGAAATCCACACCTTTTCTTTTTCTCTAAATAAAGAAGCTCATGAATTCAAAAGTTCAATTTTTTTTTCTCAAGGTTAGATGCCAAAGGGTTAAGCTTTATCATAATCACACTGTTGATTAAAGACAAACTCTGATCTTGGCTGTAGACATACAATTTTCCCATAAAGCATTCTAATTCTATTAGAAATTTTATCTCAGCTTCTTTATCTGCAAATCATTCTTATCAAAGGAAGCTTGTTATTTTACATAACTTTTGTCTTTAAAAAACTGAATGATATATGCATGCCATTATTCTAAATCAGACTAGCTGACCTCAACCCATTTAAAGCCCTATTCTTGTAAATTTTAAGTGGCCTTATCTTAAACCCAGTTGCCTTGTGTTGATGGCTCTTGTTCAACATCAATGACCTCAAGATGCAGTTGACCTACATAAATTCACAAAATCATTCCTTAGATATAAAAAGAGGTAGGCTTGGTCCTTCTGCCCTATATGCTTCTTCCTAAATGTAACCAATCATGATCCCTCAATTCCCTGATCTTGCTAATTTTATTATAAATAATTCAAGTTTTGTTCTGTTCTTTGTTCTATATTTATAAAAGTGAGTTATATCTTCAATTACAGGTTTTTGGTCAGAGTCAGTGCCATTGGCCCATCATTTATTTATAGGTTCAATGACTTAAGGAATAGTGCTCAGATAATTGCTTCATTTTACCTTTTTAATAAATTTCAATCATGACAGCACAAAGCAGATGCTTAATAAATATTTATTAAAAGATTATTGATTGATTTGAGGGTGGGTGTGTAATATGAATTGAAACATTTGAGAATTTGTCATGTGGAAGAAGTGCAGTCGCGTGGAAGAAGAATTAGAACTGTTTTAAGTAGTTTCATAAGTTTTTCTTTTGTTTTGTTTTTTGATCTGACATGCTTGGCTTCAAAATAGAATTCAGTGAAAGTGTGGAAGTTGCTGAGAATTAGAATTCAACTTAAAATGTAGCAAATATCTGTCACTATAAGATTTAAAGAAAAGACAATATGTCATGTAGAAAATTTTTGTTTAGGCTCAAATTGGACTTGATGTTTTTCAAGGTATCTTCTCAATTTAAGTTTTGGTGATTCTTTGGGAACTTGAGGTATAGTAAGAGAACCTGGCATTAAATGATGACTCTATTGAATACTATCTATGGATTCTTAGGTAAATTTCACTTTTCTGAGCGTCAGTTTCATCATCATCATCACAATAACAATATTAGCTAGCATTTATGTAGCTCTTTAAAATTGCAAAATGCTTTACCTGTATTATCTCATTTTATCCTTGTGAGATAGGTGCAATAAAAATAACAAACAATAGATGAGTAAAAAAAAAAAAAAGAGGCTAAGAGACATTGTGATTTGTCCTGGGTCATATATCTAGTATGTATCTGAGATACAATTTGAACTGTGCTCATCATGACTCTGAATCCATTACTCTCTCCACTGCATCACCACCTATCTAGCTGATATGAAATCCCTTCCCTATTTTCACTGTTGTATTTAAATATCAAAGCACACATCAAAGGTCTATCTTTGTCCAAGATTTCTGTGTTTTGATGCATAATTTAAAGGAAAGAAAAACAGCCAGCATCCAACTAGAAATATAAGTAAAAATGGAAAAAAATAGTTTCTTCCACTGTATTAAATCATCAGATATATTCACCAAAATGCCTACTAATTGATATAGGACAAAATCTTTGAAAACTACCTTAGGAATACATTAACCAAGAAAGGTGATGTTTTCCATATTTAAACCTTTTCAACTCAGAAACTAAATCAGATAACCAAACACTCATAAGAGACAATTCCCAGAGCTTCACAGGGTGAACCTCTAGAGCTGTTTATGTTCAAATCAGTCAAGCTTATCTAGCCATGATCACTATGTTTGGAAACCATTTGATAAGTTGTTTTGTTTTGTTTTTTTCCTGGCTTCAGTCTGGGTTCAGAAAATATTTATTTGAATGATTTGAAATAGCTAAGCACTGATTTGAAATAGCAATGTAAACATTTTTCCATTCTCTCTCACAAAAGTACCCCAAGGCACTTGACTGATCTTCAAATACTAAAAGGCAAAATAAAATTTAGTCACTATCAATTAAGTGACTCAGAAAAAAGTAAAGTTATTATATATAACAAGAATCAATGGACAAATTTTGTCTGGGCTGTTCTACTCCTTCATAAAGGATATTTGTCCTAGAAAATGAGACCATGGAACAAACTAGGCTTGTCAATGAATCAAAAAATCAGCAAGAATTAATTGAACACCTACCAAAAGCAACACATTATGTAAACTCTACCTCAAGGATTCACAGTCTAGGCAGGTAGATATATGATTAGCACATGAAACAATGAAAAAATGAAGTGACAGAGTATAATTAGATGCTATTTTTTTGTAACTATTACTGCTTTAGTAGTTAAAAATAGGAGAGATCAGTGTACCCTGAAATAATTGACAATGGCTTTCTAATAAATGTATCAGACTGTTACTTAAACTACTGTATTCATTAGGTTATCTTTCTGCTAAAAAAATCAGCAATTTTATTGCTTACTATAAGAAGCATAAACTCCTTTTCCTAAGTGGGTTTTTAAGTTCCTTATAATCTATTTATCTCACCTATGCAACCTTACTTCTTACTACTTTTCAAAATGAACTCTTTGCTCTAGTCATATCAATGACTTCCCTATTTCCAGCTGATTCCATTTTCATTCCCTCTTTCATATAGACTTTGCTCATGTTCTAATCCCAATACACATACATATACCTACATGCATATATATCCACATATATCAAGATATACATATATATATATGCATTTATCCATATGTAGACATGCATCTAAAACAATGTTAATATAGGTGACATATAATGTATATGTCTCTCTTGATTGAGTCTTTAAGTTTGACTTTGAGATCAATGATTATAATCCTACTTTTTTTTTTCTGATGAAGTCTATTCCTGATCATTATTATAGTGGTTTGTGTTTATCTCTTATTTCCTATCCCTGCTAACTCTTTTACTTTAATTCTACTCAACTTGCCTTGCTAATACTTAAACTCCCCCCACTCATTGATCCCTCTTTTATCTTCTCCCCCATCTTTTCCCTCCCCCTTTATCTCATTCCCATTAGTCTATATATAGTCTAGCTTACCTCTCTCCTTAATCTAAAAACCCTTCTATACCTCACCTTATCTTATGTCAGTTTCCTTTATTTTTATATTTTTTTCATTAGTCTACATATTTTGTCCTACCCTAAATCTACACACCCTTCTATATTCCACCATATTTTATTCCCTCCCCTATTTCTCAATAGGTTTTGGATGGTGCTATACCCTTCATGGTATATATGTAGTATCCCCTACTTAATCCATTCCCAACATTTATAGGTTTTTAGAACAATAAATCATCCTCCCTCCTCTAATACCTCTGTGTCTCTTCTTTTTCTGTATCTTATTCATATAGCATTTCTATTTTTAGTTTTTCCTAGACAGTTTTTCTTTTTAGAGTCAGATCAGACTCAGCTCTGCCCCAATATTTCTTTTAAGCTGTGCAATTACTGATATCAATCTTAAACAGATGATATACATTTTCATGTAACAAACATAATTTGTTGAGTCTTTTGAAATTAATCTTTGATGTTGGTTCTTATATGTTAAATTTTCTGTTGAGTTCATATTTAGTTGAGAGAAAGTCCTAAAAATCTTCAAGTTTATTGAATTCCCTTCCTTGTTTGTTTAATATTATGGTTTGTTTTGCAGGCTTAGTTCTTTTGATTGTTGATATATATTATCCCAGGACTTGTGAGCTTTTAATGTGACTATTTGTTACAGATTGTTTTGTGAATTGGAAAAGCATTATATAAATTTAAGATATTAATAATGATACTAAATGGACATTTCTTTTTATATATAAAGCTATACTTTCAATTCACTATTACTTGTTAATGGGTATAGAAGGTATGAAATGGGCAGTGTTCACAAATATCATTTATTTCACAGATTTAAGTAATAATCACTTAACCTAAAGATAGAATAAGAAAGGCAATAGGGTATAGTAATTAGAGCACTGGAACTGACATTAGCAAGACCTATGTTTACATCCTGCCTCAGACTCTCTTACTATATAGGATATATACAAGTCAACTAACCTTCCAGAATCTTAGTTTACTCCTTTGTAAAAATGAAAATGAAAATGGTGTACTCGTTCTCTAAGATCTTTTCCCAACTCTAAATTTGTACATTTGGGAATATCATTAATAATACACTTGTCTTAGATTAGTGCAAGTGTTATGGCTATGTTTATATAAATGTTGTAATATTTCTTTAAAAGTGAGGCATTTAATCAGTCATCTAAATTTAAATAATGAAGTGAATTTTTTTTTATCCAGATGTTTATTATTGTCTATGCAATATAGCAAAATCTTAGAGGGCAAGGATTGTGCCCAGCTAGAAAGTACATCTAAAATGGAGGGAAAAATTCATTGAGTTTTTTTTTTTCTGATAATGATGAAACCTCAGAAATTTTATTTCAAAATTCCAAACCCATCTGTCTTTCCTTGGGTTAACCACAAGTATCTCAGTTACGAGTTTAAAGGAAGTATTCAGTTATAAACCAACTCAATTCCCAGAAATCCAGTAGTAATGAGTTAGGGCTCCAGAACTAGAATTGGGTTGTGCTAAGAAATGCAATTCTGAAGACAATGTTCTCCCACAATAATTTTAATACTTAAAACATGAAGCTACAATAATTTATTTGCATGCAATCAATTTACATATGCATAAGACCTGCTAAGAAAAATGGCTAAATTATTTCAAGAGATAAATTCCAAGTAAACACTTAAAACAGAAGAGACAATGCTAAATTCCATGATAGTGCTGGGCATTCAAGCAAAAGCTAACTCAAAGTATAGAAGTAGTTGCATTCTTATCTTAGAGAATATTGCCTGCTATAGATCTAAGTTTTACTCAGTCAAGTCAATTGTGTTTGAAAATAAGTAAGGAGTTCAATTTTTAATTCCCCTTAAAAGCATACTAGTTTAATGTTAATGAATTTTGTCATTTTTTTCTTATTAATAACAATACATTTCATTAGTCAAGTTGTTGTTTTTGAAATATATGTTGTTGTTATTGTTCTTTTTTTGTTTGTTTTCTCATGTAAGGTTGGGATTTGGTTGAATATATAAATAAATTCAGTGCCTTAAAGTGAAAATTATAAATCACATTCATAGACTTTAGTTTTAATCCATCAATTATGAGCTTTAAGTGTATAAGAGTCCTTGAAATTGCAGTGATATTACATAGGAATAATGTTTAAATAGTTAGAATTAGCTGAGGAAATGTGTTCACACTCTAAGGGTGATCTATAAAATATGAGGTGAGTCAAAAGCCAGAGCTATGACCAAATTTGAAGGAAGTATGATGTTTCAACGTAACTCTTGAAGATGAATCATGTTAGGTGGAAGAAGGAAAAGCTTCAATTTTGTCCAGTTATTGTATTCTGAATGTATTCTGATTCTGACTCTGCAGCCAATACAAAAACTTGGAACCACTTGAAAAGATCCATTCTCATGCCAATGACCATGTAGAAATTTCATCAATTGCACAAAGTCAATGTTCAGAAAAATGGTCCTGGATAGTCCACTCCCCCTTAAACTTGAACAGCTAAAAAGGGGTCAGAGTCCTACAATTTAGGACAATCGAGAACAAAATCAAACAATTCATGTCAACACATAAAACTGCTAAAGCCACAATGAATCAAAAGAACATACATGAATCACAAAATACTTCTAAGGAGACTCAACAGTAAAGTATTTGGCAGCTCTCCAATTATGATATTGGTGAATGTTTTTCTCAGTAATTAAGTGACATAGTGTTCAAATATGTGAAATAAACTCAGAAATAATGATTCTGGGACATTACAAATTCTGAGATGGATGATAAAGAATGAGCTATTGATTGGATTTAATTCATATTGAATTAACATCAATTCTGATTCTGATGAATTCTTACATAGATTACCAAAGATTATCAAATTTCAAATTTATTCCAATATACCTGAATCCTAATTCTTATGAATTTTAAAGCTATGATTTCTTACAAAAATAATAGCTAGCATTCAATAGTACTTTAAAGTTTGCAAAGTTCTTTAAAATTATTCTCATTTTATCCTCACACTTATGATAAATAGATGCTATTATTATTCTCATTATACAGAGGAAGACTCTGAGGCAGGCAAAAAGACTTGGGTAGGGTCACAAAGCTAGTGGCTGACATAAGTGACCTCAGGTGTTCCTAACTCCAGTTCTGATGATACATGCACTGTGCCACTTAGCTGGCTAATTAAAGGATTCATGTTGAATCTGAAAAGGCCTTTCAATTGTAACATTCAAAAAAAGTCATGTTTTTCATTATAGGCTGTCTCTTCTTGTAATGATCACTTTAAGCTGCAGACCCTCCCAAAAAAGCTCTGTAGACATTTTGTTTTGCCATAAATCATTTCAAAGGAGCAGAAAGCTAGTGTGACTAAAATGTAAGAAGACATAGATTTCAGAAAACTAAAAGATTCTGAGATGGTCAAGATTAAGCTAATTAACTAGTGGCAAAAGTAAGCCAAGCTATTTCAAGGAGTTATAGAAAGAAGAGGTGAGATTAATCACTTTTAACTTGTAAAACATGGTATTAACTCGTCTACAACCAGAAAATTTGGGGATGATTGACTTCAAGAATTTTTTTGTTTTAAATTTTTTAAATGGAGTTGTTTTAAATAAGAGATAAAAAGAAGAGTATGTTGAAATTTAATAGAATTCTGATTACAGCAACAGCAGAAAGATTTCTTGAAGTACCCAAAGGATAGAATTTATAAAACCAAAGGTCAATAGAATTCTATTTTAGCCCAAAGTCAAATAGCTGTCTTAATAGTAAATTATGTTAGCCATGATAGTTAGGATATGCAGTATCTTTAGGGAGTTTTTCAAAAGGAAAAGGACATCATTATAAAATTATTTAAGCAGATTTGCTTGAAAATACTAATTTTGTTAGTTTTCTCACTGTGCCTTGTGTAATTAAGCTTCAATTTGGAATGATTTTGCTTTTAGTTGGTGTAGTTACTGCCCTCTATTCCCACTACTCTGATTTAAAATAATTACATTCATTATTTGTGCATAAGCTTCCTAAGATCAAGAAGAATGTAGTTTTTCATCTTTAACTCTTTAGCATGCAAAGTAAGAGCTTAGTATGTTTTTGATAAATTGAAATGAATTGAAAAATAGGGGATATAAAACTTTGTGCATGGTTGGGAAAGGAGGATGTATCACAGAAAAAAAATCAGGCTGCTGTTGCAAGTATTCATTTTTGTTTCATGTTTCTTAACTTACTTAAAGTCTGAGAGAAAATACATCCTTCTGTACCGGGTAAAAGGAAATGCAAGATAATTTCAATACAATTAGTACCATGTTGCATTAATGTGCTCTCTGAAAAACTATCTAAAGAGCTGATCTAATTTTTAAATGTTTTAGGTAACTCATTATAGTTAAAGCTGAAATCTCAGACTGATGTACATATATCCAAGCAACACTGCACCACTAACATTAACAGACTTTGCATGAATAAAATCCAATATATTGCCTTAAAACACCCCCCATTAACTTCACAACCAGAGCTTATTTGGTTGACAATACGAAGAAAAATGAAACTGCTATTGGTGAATCATTATTTGGATAATATTTTGTTTCTGCAATCAGCTGGAAATATTTATTTGATAACTGCCTAACCATTGAATTGAGTAAATTAAACAAAACAAACAATAGTGAAATTAATGCCATTTGAATTAGAGTTTGAGCTAATGATGCCAAATAATTTTTTCACTAATTTCTTAGTTTTTAATCAAGTTCTTTAGAAAATATGAAGACATGGTGCCCTTTAGACATAAAGAGAACTTGTAAGTATGGTTAGATTTAATAGTGACAATAGGTTCACAATGGGATCATTTTTTGAACATTGTGCCCTACCTCTCTTTTTTCTTCAACTACATAAGACCATTTTTCTAAAAATGTAGAAACATGAATAGAGAATCACAGATAACATAATCTTGTTTAAATAATTTAAAAATTAAGTGCCTTCCCTTAAGACAAACAATAGTCACTTATACCTATATTGTGCTTGACACTTTCAGTTCCTAATCCTGTCTCTGATCGGATCCTTCCTAGTTGTATGATCATGATCAAATCACTTAACCTCTGCCTGCCTCAGTTTCCTTATCTGTAAAATAGGCATCAAAACATCTGCTTTTGTGAGGTTGTGAAGATGAAATTAGATGCTAGTTCCATAAATTCTAGTTATTTGTATTACAAAAATCCATAAATGCTAGTTATTTGTATTATAAAAATCAAACTGTAAGGTCTCTTTCTTTGGGCTGACATACTGACAAAAACAAATCATCATAAAAGCCAGAAAATTGCACGGATAATTGTCTAGATGGGTGGTAGTAAAGCAGAAATGTTACACTCTGGGCCTGGAGTCAGAAAAACATAAATTCAAATCTAAACTCAGACACTTATTGCTGTGTGATTTTGGATAAGTCATCTAATTTTTATTTGCCTCAGTTTCCTTAAATGTAAAATGAAAATAATAATTAGCATCTACCAAAGATAGTTGTAAGGATCAAATAAGTTATTGGCAAAGTATTTAGCATCGTGTTAATCATATAGCAGACACCATAAAAATGCTAGATATTATTATTTTTCCTCTTTGCAAGTGAAAACAGAACTATTTATTTGGGGGTCCAGAAGGATGTAAATGATTTGGTTATCAGTAATACCTTGATTTAATAGTTGTTTTAGAAGTTTTTCACTTCCCAGGGGACTATTAAATAATATAAAGGTTTTTGTTGAATCATTTTAGTACCGTCCACATGTTTCATGACCCAACAAGATATATGAATTTATATTTTTGTCTTACACAAAGAGATATGCATGAGTCTTGCTTATTTACCAACAAAGTTAACTCCAAGAAATTAAATTTTGGCCAAACATTGCTGAAAAACAGTTCAAAAACAAACTGCTCTCTGCAGTCTCAATAGCTAGCTTTCCAAAAATAAAGTTCTACTGTCTGGAACTTTGGTTAAAAGTGACATATAAAAAAAAATTGACAAAATATTTTTGAGAATTGAAGGATAAATAATGCTAACTATGGCTCATACTTGGTAGTCATACTAATGGTTATTAAAGATAAAGTTATAGAAAGGATTTTCTTACCATTCCTGCTTTGGCTCAAAACTTTACTAAAAAAATTTTTTTAACCTTTCTCAGACAAAATACTTCAGCAAACTCAAAGTTCCTCTTTCTTGGAATCCCAGGAAAACATGCTCAGATGTTGAGATAATTGAAGTTTTTCTATTTTAAGAGAAATTAGTATGTTAAAATTTCCATCAGAAGATCTTAAATCCCTTCATTTCAGAGTTAAATTTCTTTTGAGCCCATTAAACCTATGTTTTTTCAAGCATAATAAAAATGAAATCTTGTAATTATTATGACTATGAAATATTATGAACTCATTAATATTCTGAATATTTTTCCAAATCCATAGATTTTTTTAGTCTAAAAATATGTGATTTTCCCTATATTTTTAGCTTAATATCAGACACAACAATCTGGAGCAGAAAATTGAGAGACTGTACACCTTCCCTTCCTCCATACCAAACATGGGAAGCAAAAGTGTTCTCAAATGTATTTTTAATAATGAACCTGGCCTTGGTGAATATTTCACAAGAGGATTATTATACCCTGTAGCCAAGAAAAAAAGAAGATAGCCTTTATCAGCCTTATCAGTCAGTCAACAAGCATTTAAGTATTTACTATGTGCCAAGCACTAGAGATATCAAGGCCATATGGCCCAATAGGTAGCATTGTCCCATAACTTCCACTCTAATAAATATAAGCTACAACTAAAAGTACTTATACTTTTGATGTATTCCCATTCTTCAAAGGCAAATGAATTGGCTCTCTCTCCATATCTGTCTATGGGACAGAAGCATAATATGTCATTTCCACAACTGGTATGGCATGGAAAAGAGCTTAGTGACAAATGTACTATCAAAATGACTCTCAAATCTATAGCACACTACAGTAAACAAATTCCAAAATGATTTCTTTAGTTCTGTCTCTTAGTCCTATGATTGACAAAAGTGCAGTTATATATAGGATATACTTCTATTCCCTTTCTAATGTGATTGATGATGTGCAAACATAGCCTGATATATCACTTTGCAGATTTTTCCCCTTTAATTTATATACCCACAGGTTTTGTTTCTATGATATGTTTCATATGATCTCTATAAACTTATTCTCATTTTTTGTCTTTAAAACTAAGATCAAGAAGAAATATTTAGAGTGTCTGGAGGATAGATATAAATCTGTGCTAAAATATTCCATGAAACCCAGGAAATATCATACTTTTTTGTATCAATTTAATATTAACCTGATCCTTTAAGCACAAGTAATTTTTTTCTATTGTAATGTTATTCAAACAAAATCTCAAGTGCCAAATGTATCTTTTACAATGTACCAAATTTTCATTTACTTTTATTTTTAAAATATATTTTTAGTTTTAAAAAAGGAAAACTATAGAAATTAATGGAAAAATCATATCATCCCATAAAGGGAAGCCTTTAGGAAGAGTATGATCAAGGTTACAACCCAGTTCTATGTCACAAAACTTGATTCAATATTTTTCTTCAAAATCCTCAAAACACAGTCAATTCTCAGCTTTAATATGTTGAAAACAAACATACCAACAAACAAACAAAAAGGGGTAACAAAAATAACCAAAACAATGACTGAAGGACTATCAAGGGCAAGAGGAGAAATATATAATTTTAATATTAGCCAGGTTCTTCGGTACTGTTAAAGAGACATAAATTTATAATACTTCTATTATTAAATTAGAATTATTGATAATTAACAATGGTATGTTAAATATATAATTAATACTTAACATGAACTTAATATGCAAGCTGTTTTATTAAGTAGATTCTTTCTTTTTCAAAATTTAACATTGGCTAGCTGTCAGATTAAATATGAAAAATTATTCAGATACTTTTAAATTAGCGGGATTTTGGATATAAACCATAACATATGTGAAGTGAATGATGTGAATTTGGAAGAGAAAGGAGGCTATATAAAGTCAACAGATGGCTATAAATGAAGATGTCAAGAAACAAGACAATGTTTCAAGTCATAGCTTAAAATACTGGAATGAAAAATTCTTTAGTAAGAATGAATGACATTTAATGAGGGCTGAGAAAGCTATATATAATCAGAAGCTTGCTGGTCTGATCAAGCAAGTTTAAAAATGAAAAATTAAAGTGGGAAAGGAAAAAAATCTCAGATAAATTATAAACTTGTTCCTACAGGGAATATAAAATATAACAAAAAAAGAGGGATTTGTGTAACATAGTTGAGATTTTCCATTTTTCTTAGAAGAAAAGTCATTAAGAAGGACAGGAAAAGCTCTGATATTTTTACATATTTGTTTAACAACATAAAACATAAATAATAAATAAAGTATATTGAAATTTCAATATATAAATGATAAATATTCTCATATATATTATTGAGCCTTGGTGGGAAAGAAGTCAGAACAGTATTATGTCAATTTCAGGTACAATTTCATTTTTGTCTTTGTATTCCAGAGTTTAGGAAAGTATTTTTTATGTAGCAGTCACTTAATAATTTTCAATTGAATTTTTTAAACAAAAGATACAATTTAAAAGTAGAGCAGCATTGTTGTTCAAAGTTTATATCTATCTAGAATGACAGGAATTTACGATATAGTAACAAAGATTTAGATGAAGATATAAGAAAAGAAAAACAAATTATTTCATGGGAATATAATCTAGACCACCCTGATGACTGGAGAAAATGTTTGATCAATTATTGATACACACCATAGAACTGGCATAGAAGTCAAATAGAGTAGTGGTGAGGGATTTAAACTATGAAGATATCTGCCAAAAATATTGCACAAAAATGCATTATGAAATGTTATTCTGAAATTAATTCTGACTAATGAGGAACAATTGACTGGTTAAACAAGTTTCAGGCACCTAAACAGAAAAAAAAAAACAAAAAACACTTAACCCTAAAAATTTATGATGATCAAAAAAAGGAAATAGTGTACATAGCAGACATCTCTAACTGTGGTTATGCAGTGGCTTTTTCTAACTCAAGCGTAGGCATATGTGTGTGTGTGTGTGTGTGTGTGTGTATACATACATATATATACTACAAACATATATATTATATATGCATATATGTTATATATATGCATACATATATTACATATATATATTTACAAGACAAAACTAAGATCTATTAGTGAAAATTATAAGTAGAAAGATTTCAGCTCAATATAAGGAAGAATTTACAAACAATTAGAATTATATCAATACCAAATACTTTGTGAGGTAGTTGATTTCCTCACTTGAAATGTATGAATGAGATAAAAGTCGACAACTGCATTTCATCTGATCTCTAGAGCCACTGGGTGTTACTATTTGCCCTATAACTCCTGGTACTGTCATCTTTACAACTTAAATAAACAGCAATGATGTAAAATGGATTGACTCAAAGGCAAGGTTTTCTGATTCATAATTGGAGACTGGATCATTTAATTAAAACTAGATCTGTTTTTAGATTGAGGGGGGGAAAGATGACAATTTCTACAGCATATTGTGAGATAATATGATATAGTGGATAGCATTCTCAATATGGAATGAGAGGACTTAATCTTAAATCTTTATGTGGTTTTGTATAAAATCGTTTAACTCTCTGGGTCTCAGAAATTGTACTAGATGGCCTCTAAAATCCTTTCTACCTCTAAATCTAGGATCCTATGAAATGTGAAACATAAAACAACTTAGATTTTTTTAATCTTTCTTGTTGCACTTATTGTTGTTATTCAGAAAGTGACATGAATTGCGGAACTCCCATAACTAATGTTTTCTGAGAACAAGATATATTGATTTGATCATACTCATAGGGGCAACTCATCAGCAAAAAATTCTTTTGTTTAGAACAAATGATACTAACCATTATGTTATTTCATTTTCTGGTGAGTTGTTGTTGTTGCTGTTATTGTTTACTGTGTTTAAAAAAATCTCACTTTATCATCTTAGAAGCCAACATTCTAAAGTTCAGGGATGCATCTTGTGCTGACATGTTCACTGGATTTTCAATAGCTGTTATCACTACTTGGAAGTTGGTTCCAAATTTTGAAATGACTTTCATTTTGTATATATATTGACACTATTTGAAGAAGAAGGTCACAAAGTAAGCATCTGTAAATATAGCCTACTCTAAAAATGGCAAGTCTCTGAAAAAAAAAATCTCAGTAACCTAACCCCTAT
Organism: Myrmecobius fasciatus; assembly: GCA_023553655.1. Classification (NCBI taxonomy): domain Eukaryota; kingdom Metazoa; phylum Chordata; class Mammalia; order Dasyuromorphia; family Myrmecobiidae; genus Myrmecobius; species Myrmecobius fasciatus. The sequence goes on from JAJPUD010004063.1 coordinate 108,583, forward strand.
GTAATATCTTAAGAAACATAGAAATTGATATCACATTTCTAAGAAAAATATTCTTCGGTCAGTTGTAACAATAGTTTAAATCCTATGATTTGTAATTTGTAACATATCGAGCTTGGGCATTCTTTCTGGGGGGAGATGCAGGTTGAGAGCATAGAAGATGTTTTAGACTGCTTTTCAGTCTTTATGTGGGCAACCCATGTGTAGAATGTAATTAAAGGATTCATTCAAAAGAAAATACTTGTTTTGTTTGTCTTGCCTTTTCTGAGTCAACAGTGATCAGTCCTCTAATGAACTAGCTGAAAGAACATAGGAAGAAGGAAGGAATTGTTTAGTTCTGCTCAGCTCAGCAAAGATATAGAGAGAGTGGGTTCTTTCAAGATAGTGAATCAAATGATTGGAATCACAGATTCATTTCCTGCTTCATGCTGTGCCCATTCAGGAAGGCAGAATTGCTCACTGTGTTCTTAGCATTGCTTTTCAGAGAAGTCATTCGCACAGCAGAGGAGCTAAGCAGGTAGCTGGTAGATCTCTCCTGGTAGGCCCTCCTCCCACAACAAAGCTGACTATTGAAATGTCTCCTGAAGGTCTCGCTGAACAGGTAAAGAGCAAATGGGTTGATGCAAGAGTTGCAGAAGCTCAACACCCGGGCCACTAAGGTGATGATCATGTGGCCAAGGGATGGATCAATCTCTTTGTAGTTAAAAGATCGATACATGTAGAGCACATGATTTGGAAACCAACAGAGCACAAAGCAGCCTACAAAGACCAGGACAATTTTAGCCAGACGTTTTCGTGTTTCCATCTGAAAACAGAACAGAAATAATCATGCAGATGAACAGAATCAAATCATCAGCCTCTAACCTAACAATCATTGAAATGAGTGAAGTAGACCTCGATATGACAATGCATCCCAATTACAACAGCCAAACAATAATTTCTTTTCATCAAAGTGGCACCTGGCATTGCTGTGAAATCTCTTAGCTTAATCACATTTATTATTGCCTTTACCACTTATAATTGACAGTTTACATACACTGAGATGATAAATCACAAGTAAATGGCTAAGTCTTTACATTTCCAATCCACAATCTTTCAAAGCTCCCTTGTGTTTAACTGTTTTTTCTTTTTCTTGAGCCTTCAACTATTAGCACAAATTATCTCTGTTTATGTTAAATCTACCCAATTAATGAGACATGAAAACAAAACGACTTGGGCAATTTTTTAGATGCAAGAATAGTCTGAATAGGAAAAATAGAAGAGATTTTTAAAGTAGTAATGATTTTTTAACCCTTACCCTTCCAAACAGACCTCTAATAATACTATACTTTGGTGGAGTCCTTTAGAGTTTCAAATCTCTTTCCTCTCAAGAACCTTTGAAATGAAAGCATTATATCTCTATTGTAGAGATAGGAAATCTGAATCTCAAAGAGTTTAAGTGATTTGCCTATGGTTATATGGCATGCAAAGAATGCTGAATTTAGGGCCACAGAACAAGAGGACAAATATAGGTTTACCACTTAATGCCTCAGTGACATTAGGTAATTCATCAATAATCTCTCTAGCTTTCCTAATACACAAAATGAAGGTGCTGAACTAAATGATTTCTAAAGTCTCTTCTAGCCTTGTTTATGATCTGTGATCTCTTTATTCCAAGTCTACCTTGCTTCCCACAACAGCTAGATATATATGTGCATATATGTATATAGATAGATGTATATGTATATGTGTGTGTATTTGACCTGTGAAAATTGTAAAGCATTCCACAAGTTTATTTTTTTTAATCTCAAAAAATCAAAATGATTTTCCTTTCATTTTTCCATAGCATGTATTTTGAAGGTAATTATTTTGTGTAAAGTCTCTTCTGTTGGGGAAGGGAACAGGGGAGGGGCAGAGATTGACTGTTTCTTTTGTTTTACTTCTAAATCATTCTCTTCCACCAAGTTTCTGACACTTGAATTATATCTGTTTTAGAATTTTAAAATGTATTTTAGCATAATTGCTGTGTAGCAAATTGAAAAAAGGGATTGGTATCAAGATTTTCCTTGAATGGATTATGTGGAATATGTTCAGATCTGTGATTTTATTATTGTGGGGAAATCCAGGAAATATATTCCCCTTTACATATTGGCAACTACTCCTAACATTTTCTCAGAGAATTACCTATAGCACTGAAATGTCAAAGTGACTTGACCACAATCAATATTTGTCAGAAGTATTTGAATATACCTTCCTGACTCTGAGATTCTATATCATGTTTCCTTCCAGTTGAAGATGCCAATTTTAAAATTGTGCTTCTATTGCCTATTTCAATAATAAATTACATCAAAATTTGGGATATCAGTACCTCTGATCCAAGTAAATATTCCAAAAATACCAACTCTATCTCATGACTCTTTTGCTCAGAAATTACTACTTCAGTTTAAACCCCTATCTTTCTGACTGCTTTGATTTAATATTTGATGGTAGAGTTTTGATTTTAATATTTGATGGTAGAGTTACTGGGACTATCTGATAGTTCTGCTTAGACCAAAAAAAAAAAAAAAAAAAAGAAAAAACCCTAATTACTACTCACTCCAGTCATATCTAGCATGTCATTCAAAATGATCATGAAATTCATGAGTTCTGGACAGACACAACTATTTTTGATGGTGGAATGATGCCTAATATTCATTCCACACTACCTCTCTGAAAGAGTACTCAAGATCTGTCACATGTAAAACCTACTTTCTCCCAAGAGGTCTAACAAGCTAACAGAGAAGAAGAAAACAAGGAAACCTGAACACTCATATTGCTTGCTCTAGTCTAAACAACTTCATTTGGCTTGGAATGATTTAGCAACTGGTAATTTGGGTTTTTAACTTTTTGATGAGACATTTTCGAAATAAAAAGAAAAGTTTGCTGCCTTAAAAAAGCCATTAAGTTTAGGATAAAGCCCAAATGCCCCCCTCCCACATTGATCTGTCCTTCCCCTGTATTTTCATTGTCCACAGAATAAAGTAATAGCATAGAATATTAAAAGAGGAATTGACCTATAGAAATGATCTAGTTGAATACTTTAATTTGTTGATGGGTAATCTTAACATCAGTATTTTATCTTCCCAGATATATTGTAACATTCTTTGAGCAGAAATCATGCCTCCAATTTCTTTGTATTTCTCAGACTCTAACAGGATGTCTTGACCCATTGTAGACTCTCTAGATTCTTATTTGGTTGGCAAATACACATACTATGACTTTGACACAACTAGTTATATATCTTCCTGGCCAAAAGAGAATAATTGCCTAAGTTAGGAAAGAAGTTCTACAGACAAGGAATCTCCATATAGAATACCCTATTTGGAGGATATAAAATTTGAAGTAAATGAGTTGTGAGTTTTGTTGGCAAGAATTTGCAAACTGCTCATCTAACTTGTCATCGTATAAAAGAAACAAGTTTTTCTTCTAGACAAACATAAGATTAGAAGGCAGAAAAAAGAGGCAATATAGTAAAGAAGAAAGAGTACAGGGTTTGAATCTTGGCTCCAACACTAGACATATAACTCTAGGCAAGTCAGTTAAACACATTGTGTCTCAGTCTTCTCTTTAAAGTGAAAATAACAATATTTATATTGCCCACATCAAAATTATTATTTTTAAAATAATATCAATGTTATTTAAGATAATAGAGCAAAATGCTAATTAATGATAGTTTTCCCTTTATGCCATATCTGGGTGGAAAAATGCAATTCAGCTAGATACTTTGTTTTTGTAGTACCAAATATCCATATTTTAAAAAGCATTATCAGATTGTCTGAAATAAAATGTTCACTTTTCAGTCAGAAAAGTAATATCATTGAGACCCAGCATTAAAAAAGGTTATGATCAAAACCCTTATTTGAAAACCAAATTTGGATGATACTACTTTAGTAGTGCCTAAATCCCCATCCATATTTCCTTTCGTTTATTTATATTCTATTTAATTCAAAGGAATTTATAAGACATTATCTCATAATCTAAATCAATTTAATTCTTCTCTCAACCAAGGGACAAGAGATAATTCACCCCAAACTATGGAAAACAATAGAGGATTTCTCTCTCTGGGTTTACACACAAGGATTCCTTTCTCTGATCTCCAGTAGTAGTATTTTGATTCCCTTTTTTAATGAAAAAAAAATGAATCCTATTGGTAATGCTCTTAATGATGAAGTGATTTGGATTTTAAAATTTTTTACTATGGAAATTCAGGGACAACTCTAAGCCAAACTGTTTAGTAGTCAAAGTTCAACTTCAGCTCCTTCCACCTCCTGGCACTCACTTCTCCTTGGTGTTCTGCATTTTCATACTACCTTCAGGCTGCTTAGAAACTCCCACAATATCATCAGACTTATATCTCCTTCCCCAGGGAGTGTCCATTCTCTGAAATTAACTCTCTTGTTCCAATCTTTATTTTTCAACAAAACTCCAATTTCCTATCTGAATTTCAGTTAGGTGTTCTGAAGGAAAACCCTGAGAAATGATCTCTAATAGTAGAATTTTAAACCTTATGATAGTATTGTGAGCCACATAATGGGGGAGAGGAGGAGGAAAAGAGCTTCCAGGTAAGACTTTCTAAAAGCATTTTAAATTCCACCAGATTGTGTAAACATATAATACATCTAAGTACCAGACTAGTCCTGACTACCAAAAAAGCTATAATGCTATTCTTCTAATTCATTCTAAAAACAATCAATTCCTTATATCTGAGTTGTGCCTGAAATCTCTGCTACATATATATGTATATATATATATATTTTCTACCCTTTTCTCCCCTCATCCTACCTTAAAATGTGAGCTCCATGAGAACAGAATTTCTCTACTTTCTTTTTTATATCTCTAGTGCTTAGCTCAGTGATTTACTTATAGGAAGTGCTTAATAAATGATTTTTCATTCATTCATTCAACCATACTTTCTTGAGCTTACTAGGTAAAATGAAAAACAATTACTGATGTAAGATACTTACACCACCCATTTCTTACCTGCTTTTTTGAATGTTCATTGTACTCTCCAGGGATGTTGTGTGCACTTTTGATTAATGTTTTTGCAATGTGATAATAATAAATACTTATGATAACAAGCGGTATAAGGAAATAGACTAAGAAAATCATCACTGAGTGGATCTTTGGATGTAACTCATCAGTTTGTGGGTATGGCATACATGCTATAAAGCTGCCATTATCCATACTACTGATATGGGTCACTTCAGAGAACACTGCTTCAGGAACTGCCAACAACACTGAAATTACCCATATGCCAATAGCTTTCGTACAGGTCCACAGGACTGCTCCTGATGTCTGTATATCCATAGGATTCACAATGGCTTTATATCTAGAAAGAAAACAAATTTTTATTTTATTTTTTAAATTTCTTCTAACATATGTAAAAGAAGATAGCACTCCACTATTCAGCCACAAATTGTCCAATTCGTGAATTGTGTAGGTATTTCATTACTCATTTCCCCATCACTATTTGTTAGTAAGGTAGACTGGAGATTAGGTATGAATTACAAGTTCTAGATTCAGTTATTAATTAAACACACTGAATGGAGGACCACAGAATAGAGCAGATAATCAAAAATTGCAGCTTTAAGAATTGTTAACCTATCATTTTTACATTTAAGGGTTCTGATCAAGGCCTCATTTCTAAAATATATAGAGAATTGTCTCATATTTATAAGAATTCAAGCCACTCTCCAGTCAATAAATGGTCAAGGGATATGAACAGACAATTTTCAGATGATGAAATTAAAACTATTTCTAGTCATATGAAAGGATGTGCCAAATCACTATTGATCAGTGAAATGCAAATTAAGACAACTCTGATATACCACTACACACCTGTCAGATTGGCTAAGATGATAGGAAAAGATAATGACAAATGTTGGAGGAGATGTGGGAAAACTGGGATACTGCAACATTGTTGGTGGAACTGTGAATGGATCCAGCCATTCTGGAAAGCAATATGGAACTATGCTCAAACTGTGCATACCTTTTGACCCAGCAGTATTTCTACTGGGCTTATATCCCAAAGAGATCTTAAAGAAAGGAAAGGGACCCACATGTGCAAAAATGTTAGTGACAGCCCTTTTTTGTATGGCTAGAAACTGGAAAACGAATGGATGCCCATCATTTGGAGAATGGCTGAATAAACTATGGTAGAAGAATGTCTTGGAATATTATTGTTCTGTAAGAAACGACCAGCAGGATGATTTCAGAGAGGCCTGGAGGGACTTGCATGAACTGATGCTGAGTGAAATCAGCAGAACCAGGAGATCATTTTACACAGCAACAACAAGACTATATGATGATCAGTTCTGATGGACATGGCTCTCTGAAACAATGAGATGTTTCAAACCAGTTTGAATTGTTTAGTGATGAAGAAAGCCATATACACCTAGGGAGAGGCCTGTGGAATCTCTTTGTGAACCACAGCGTAGCATTTTCACCCTTTCTGTTGCTGTTTGCTTGCATTTTGTTTTCCTTCTCAGGTTTTTTTTTTTTCTTGTAGATCCAATTTTTCTTGTACAGCAAGATAATTGTATAAATATGTACACATATATTTGATTTGTCATGCATTTTAATATAACTAACATGAATTAGACTACCTGCCATCTAGGGGAGGGGATGGGGGAAGGAGGGAAAAATTTGTAACAGAAAGCTTTGCAAGGATCAATCATGAAAAATTACCCATGCATATGCTTTGCAAATAAAAAGTTTTAATTAAAAAATTGTTAATCTATAATAATGGTTCACATCTATATTACTTTAAAGTTTGTAAAATATTTTACATTTTTTGTGTAATTTGATCATCAAGAGATTCTATTATTACACCAAATTCACATTATACCCATTCTAAAAACATTGTCATTGAATTCTGATGTATGAAAATGTGGCTATACTGAGCTCAAAATTCCCCTGATTTCCACAGGGAAGAAAAATGTCTTTACGTTTTCCTGGAGATAGTCTCCTTTCTTAGCACCAACCTAAGTAGCATTGGGCTTTTATCTGCCTTAATTTGCTGTATTTATAATTTATGGCCAGGGAGTGAGAAAGAGACAATTAAATATGTTAAATGCCTCCCCTTGAATGAATTATGGAACCAAAATAAATAATAGGTATTAATAAAGGATTTATCACCTATTTTATCAAATAATTAAGAAACTGAAAGCATACTTTGAGGCCAAACAGTATAAATGTATCATTGAAACTTAACTGTATTTTACAACTATTTGAAACTGTAGCTAAGAAAACTTCAGTAATATATGTTCAAACTTTTGATTTAAAGGAAATTTGGAGTTAGTCTCAGACAAATTTTCTTCCCAATTCCATATTATTAAGTGTAATCAAGACTCCACTTTCTACTGTTTTCTAAGACAGTGGTCTGAAAATTTTTTGATCATGCACTCCTATCAGTGTTTTTTTTTTGTTTTGTTTTGTTGTTTTGTTTTGTTGTTGTTGTTGTGCTTGTTTTAGCCAATATATGTTGACTCTTTCCCCAAATTGGGTGGGGAAATGGAGACTGTCAATGGCAGAAGCACAGATGCTACTAAAGGTCTTAGGTAGGTATTAGGTTATAACTGTCTGAGGGATTAGCAACTTCAACAACAGTGGGAAAGTGGTGAGCTGGCAGAATTTTGGGACATAATGGTGAAGAGTGGATAGATATTTTTGGTTAGACAAAAGCCTCAAGATAACTCAGGTGGAAAACCAATTCATCTTCCCACTCTCTGACTGGTTGATCACATATCTCCCTGGGATCAAGTCACAGACCTCCCAGAATATCCTAATTCCTATTTTGAAAACTACTGATTTTACCAATCTGCGTGACATATTAAAAATCATAGCATTTTATACCTAAAATAAACCTTAAATTTTGTTCAGTCCATCTGCTTAATTTGACAGACAATGTTATATTGCCTAGTGATCCCAACTTCTAAATTTTTCTTTACAAAAGGTAGCAGTAAAAGATTCATTTCAAAAAAGAATTCATGTCACTGCAGTGCAAAAGGTACCAAAATGATGATACCTTTGAACCTAATGATGCTATTATTGAAAATGCATCCTGGGGCCATTACATGTTGTGCTTTAGAAGGACACAAATGCAATTAGAATAGAAGATAATAGGAGAGATCATAGGAACCTTTGTTTCTCCAAAACCAGAAGAAAGCACAGTCTAAACTTCTTGGAAATGAAAGGGAGAGCTAAGGCCAAGGTGATGTTCTATGTAAGTACCATGATACAAAGTCAAAAATGTCCAAAGGCAAATCTGAAAACAATTTATCAGAGGCTCAATCCCAGGATGGCAATGCAACCCTATTTTATAAATTGGAGGGTTTTTACCTATTTATTTTTTAGTTCAAAAGGATTTGTCTCTATGATTAAAAAAAAAACAAAGAATATAATACAAATAAAAATAGATATAATCCCTTAGGTTCATTCAAACATTGATGAGAAAAAATACAAAAATAATGATCTTCCCTAAACTATTTCATATGTAGGTAATAACATAGTTTGATACATGCAGAGGGCTGTTTTCACCTGTACAGATAAACCCAGTAAAATAGTGCCAATTTTAACAAATGAGAAAAAAATAGAAAAGAAAAAAGGAAAATAGAAAAGCAATCTATGTATTGAAATTTTAATTATCATTTTATTGAATTTCACCTGCCATCTTTGATACAGCTACATCAAAACATTGATTTAGTCATAATTTTTAAAAGTTAACAAAAATTATATCACCTAAATTCTTTTCTGATCAGAAAATTATCTCACTAAATTCACCTTCACATTCCCATGATTTAGAACTTGCTATTTTCCATCTTTGCTTATACACATATCACATGCTTCTGACTTGCATTGATCTTCTAAAATTCTGGGAAATACCATAATTATTCTCTATTTTAGATATTGGTACACGTCAGTATTTTATGTCAGATTAAAGTACAAAATCTTTCAATAAATCTTTCCAAAAAAAGAGCACATCAAGGCATTTTTAGCAATTTAAAATATTTTAGATATTGGAATTATTGTAAATATTAGTATTATAAATTTCCTAAGTGGCAGAATGATTGTCCATTTCCATTTTAGAAGAGGAAGTTTCAGTTTCCAAACAAATCACAATCAGATCTCCTAAAGTTAAATTGTTTCACAAAACTATATTTTATGTAGTTCCTCAAAGGATACTGACAGAAAGGGATGGGACTAGTAATTTTATCTTCTTTGGGAATTTAGGAGTGGGAAAACTTCTGCTACTCATGTTGATTGGTACTTTTCTGAAACTTAGAGGCCTACAGAGCTGGCCGGGAGACTGAAAAAATCAGCAAAACACTGAAAAGTAGATCTTTCTCACTTCAAGGCTGACCCTATCCACTACACCAAGATGTTTCTCTAGAACATTCCATTGCTCATCCCACTCCAGTAGATAATACAAGAGTTATTGTTTTTTTATTTTGGTCAGGGTGAGAAAGGACATTGTTCTAAATCTGTGAATTCATTAGTCCGAATTCCCCAATCTACCTATAACTTTAAATTGTAAGCTTCTTGGGATCAGATACATTGCACCAAACAGATACACAAAAAGATAAGTGCTCATTATACTATTATAGTTACACAAAGAAAAAAAATGTGTTTATTTAGGAGAATGGATGTCATTAGCTACACAAGATAAATAATAGACAACTCTCCTTTTAGTATATCTAGTTTCATCTATCAAGTTCAATAATAGAGATATTTCAGAAACTAAATCCCCCTTTTTTTCTTTTCTTCTTTTTTCTTTGTTTTTTTTTCCTTTCCCTTTTTTTCTTCTTTTTTTGTTTGCAATTGAGGATTTCTTTTTGTTTGTTTATTTTTTTACATCAGTTGGGGACACAGAGAAGACACTGATGGAATCAGCTGTTTTAGTTAATCTTACAATTTCTGCAGAGTTCTTTCACAACAAAATGAAAAATATAGAACAAAATGGAGTAAGTTATTCTCTCCCCAAATTTAACTTTCAACAAAGATTAAACCATAAATTCTCTTATGACACTAATATTGCCATTTTGTAGGTGAAGAAACTGAGATTTTGATATGTTAAATGATTCTATCAACTTCAAGATTAAACTAGTCTGATTGGCATTCAAAGCTGTTAACAATTTGACCTTTCCAGTCTTTTTACACTTTACTCTCTCCCAGATACAACATGATACAGACATTGGCCTCATGCAATCCCTTTCCCAAAATTCTCCATATCCAAACTCTGAGCATTTTCATCAACTGTATTTTATACCTAAAATGATTTCCCTTCTCATTTTTCTTCCTAGTTTCCTTGAACTCCTTCAAGCCTCAATTAAAAATACTATCTTTTATAAAAAGTTTTTCCCATTCTTCTTTAATGGTAATGTCAACTCTTTTGATTTTCTTTAATTTTTCCTGGTCACATTTTATTTGTACATAGATGATTACATACTATCTCCCCCATTAGACTGTGAACTCCCTTTAGAGGGGAAACTATCTTTTGTCTTTCTTTGTATCCTCAGTACTTAGCACAGTACCTGGCTTGGAGCAAGAGATTAAAAATATTATCTGACTGTCTGACTTGAATAGCTAATGTTCCTAAACCCAAGTCTAACTTTCTATTGATTACTCACATTGCTTCTACTAGAGAGCAAGGATTAAAAAAAAACATTTTCTATCCCCTCTACCTAGCACATCACCTTGTAAATATTAAGCACAAAATAATGTTTGTTTAAAGTAATTGGATTTGCTAAACATAATTTTCTTCTAAGGATCAAGTGATCAGCAATAAGCCAAAACAAAGGACAAACTCAAAAATCTGGCCACAGATCCTGGAAGAGTAAAATGTGGTCTACTGGGAAGGGCAATGTATGCTTCCCAGAAAAAAAGGTCAAGAAAATAATAAGTAGGAAGAAAGGCCTCAGCTAATGGTTATACCTTCCAGTCATCTGAAACCCATTCAGGGTCAAGTGCATAATTTAAGAATTGATTTCTAATTAGAAAAGAGGCCACCAGTCTGTTTGTCTGGAACAAATAATTCATAGTGCAAAATAGTATGAGCAATATTATTACAGTTGTTGCTGTATGATTTTTAGGGAGAAAATGGAGTAGAATTCAGGATGGAGAAAGGACCTATTTTATTTTTCCTTGAACCATTCTTATCTGAAGTCAGCTGCCCATAAATTTACTTCAAATAAATCAAATACCTGCCCTCTCTAGCTTTGAAGAAAAGGCTCAAGCTAGGAATATGATATCATTTTATACGTGGAGCATACTGCTCACAGAAAATTTGCACTGGTAGGAATCCTGGACTTCATATAAACTCTTCCCCAAATGCAGTCTTTCAGATTAGGAAATAAACCCAGAAGGAACTTGGCACAAATTGTAAGATCAGCCACAACTGCTAAATCCTTTTCAGTGTCTTCTCTGCTTCCCCAATTAATGAGAAAAAATAAATAAATAAACAAGATCATTCAGCTGGTAAGCTAATAAGAACAGAAAGAATTGAGACTTGAACTCTAGTCTTCACACTCCAAGTTCTATATTCTTTCAATTCTGACATACTCTGAGCCTCACATTCCTCATCTGTAAAACAAGAATTACTGTATGCCTTTTGTGATCCAATGACATGATTTATAAATGTTTTCACCATGGACCCTATAAACATATGTTATCATCATCAACATCATTATTTATTATTATCCCTAAAACTGAAATACTTAAGACCTAATGCTGAGCATGTGGTTCTTTATTACCATCATTTATATACCTGCCCCAAATTTAACATGAATCATTATTTAAATAGAAATGATAAGTCATCCATGCCAAACTTTCTTTTTCAATCAATTGTTCATTTTAATTTTTTGTTGTTGGAACTAGCTGTTTCCCCACAAAATGTTTAACATCAGTCTAACAGATACAGTGAAATCAATTTGTCTTCAGAAAGACAATGGATTTGGGCTTTTCTTTAAATTTGATTAGTAATCTTCCGGATTAGAGAAACACTTCCAAAAACTTCCCTCCCCAAGAAAATGTTATTTGTGTTCATTGTGAAAGGAATCACATTGGGATATTCCAACAAATTTCACTGACATAAAAAATAGAGCCTTAAAACTGTCACATGTTGAGTACAATACATGGACTAAGCAAATAATTGGCTTCTGAAAGGTTATTTTTATTTACTAAAGGGAGTAGAACTGACAGTTTCTGACAGTTATTTGGAATTGTTTGAATGGCTCATCTATGAAAATGCTCCTGAGGGCACTTCTGTATCTGAAAAATGCTTCATAGAAATAGGGACTCTGAAGAAAGAATTAGTTTTGAGTGAATTTCATGCCTGTTGGCTTTGATTACTGAAATTGGTTATATTTATTTATGAAGGCAAGAAATCAAAGCTGCCATTTTTTACTTAGAGAATGTGAGATTCTTGAATGGTGATATTCCTCACAGGAAAGTTCAATAAGCCAATGCTGATTTTTCTCTTAGTAATAATATAGTTCATCAACTTATTTAGAACAAGATATCAATCTATTCACATTTTTTAAAAATATAAAATATCCTTTAATTTAAAAAATTATTCTGCTTTTGACTTGCCATATGATAACCTGTATATAAACACTTTATTATATATTAAAATATTAATAATAGAAATGTCTTAAATAACAGTAAGAAACATTTTTATTTTATTTTTCTTTCTATTCTCTTTCAGAATCTTATAAAACAGACCTAAATAACCTCTATTTTTAGAAGTTTCTCATAGGCTGCTGTATTGTCTCTGTATGTCAAATCCTCGTTTATTTACCTGAACAACTAATTATATTATGGTTAAATTTGAGCAAAGTGTGAAGCAGGCAAAAGCTGCCTTAACCCACTAGTCTTCACACTCAGCTCATCTCCTGTGTTCTAGGTATACCAGCCCCAGCCTGGAATTTACATGATATTTTCTACTAGCCACAAGAAATCACTGCCATGTTCTCATCCAATCAATTGAATGTTCTTGCATAAAATCCCTTCCCACACAACATTCCCTTATTTCTCATTCTAGGTATTCCATCTCCTTAATGTTTCACAAGCTACCATCACCCATGCCTCCAATACACTTCCTTTTTACATCTGCCAGTTAAAATATCTAGTTTCCTTCAAAGCTTGGTTCAAATGTCACTTCCTACATATGGCTTTCCCTAATCCTCCCAAATGTTACAACCCCCCCAAAAAATTATTTTTATTCTTTTTGTATGTGTTTTTTATATACCTTTGTGTGCATGTTTATTCTTTCTTGATATAGTTCCTATAGAGCAAGGAGTGTTTCATTTTTAAGCTTTGTATTCTTAGAGCTTCACACATTATAGCTATTTAATAAATGCTTGTAGATAAATTTACTGATTGATTTATAAAACTAAATAATAATATCATATTGTACTGGACTATTTCCATATGCAGTCAATATAATTTGAGGGAAATAAAAAGATTTCATGTGTCTAAAAATATGGCCATTAATAGCCTGTCATACCACTTTCTGACTGTAAGTCCTTACTTTTGACAGTGCATGTTAGTAAGTTTGACAGGGACATTAGAGTTGAAATATTGAGACCATCTTTGCCTCAATTTTAACAAACTAAATAATATCTACAAGCCTGAATACATATGAAAGACTTTAAATTCTACATCTCTTACAATTTTCTGCTTTGAAGTCTCACAAAAGTTCTCTAACATAAGGAATATACAACTTAGACTGGTAATAGCTTATATTGGTTGTTATAATATATGTTTCCTCCTTCTGGAGGACCTAGTAAGAGAGAAGAAGATTAAGCTATAACCTAAGAACTTTTCATTTTAGTCAGATGAATTTTCTGAATATAAGGAATGAAGTCAAGAAAGAGAAGTGGGACTTCTTTCTTTGGGTCTTCTTTCTTCCATCTTATTGTGGTCATTTAAGTATGATGATACCCTAGGGGTAGAAAAATTACCTAAATGACATGCCAAACTTCCTAATAGCTTATGAAAAATTATTCATAATCAGACTGGTCAAAATGAACAGGACCTCTTCTTTTCTCAGTTCCTCCTTTTCTCTTGGTAGCTTCTGCCATACAATCAGAGCTTCATAGGACTATAGAATATTAGAGCCTCACAGAACCTTAAAACCACATTATCTTGGATTTGGAAGGTACTTCACTAGGCATCTAAAATAACTAGTACTTGAATAGAAATTTGCACAATAGTCCTGAAAATTGATCATCTAACTCCCATTTGAAGATTTCAAGCAATGAAAAGCTGATATATGTAAAGGACTTTCCAAATATAAATATCAGTTAATATTACATTATTTTCTTTCAAGACAGCCCATTTTATTTTTAATATCTTTCCTTGTTAAATGTTTATAACATATCTATACTACTAAATACCATCAAGCCCTTCAGCCAGTCCTTATATAGCCTATTTTCAAGTCTCTCTAATCATTCTTGATTCTTCCCCATGCACCTATTTGTTAAAATGATTCATAAAATGTCAGACCTAGAACTGATTTCAGCACTATTCGTGGAATCTGATCTGGACAAAAAAAGCAAAATATCTGATCCAACTAATGAGATTTCATTTTATTTTACTTAAACCTAGGCTTCTACAACACTTTCTAATCACCTCCCCACTGTGTTGCGTACATTCTGACCATCATTTTTAAATCCTCACCAAAACCTTAAATATTGTCACTAAGTCTATCAATCCTGATAGGTGAATTTTCACCTTATTTTTTTCTGGGAATTAGCCTCCACACCGTTTCCCAAACATTTTTGAACCATGATTTAATTGTCCAGGGGCAGCTAGTTGGTACAGTGGATGAAGCACCAGACCTGAAGTCAGGAGGACCTGAGTTCAAGTCTGGCATCAGACACTTAATACTTCCTAGCCTCAAGAAAAAAATAAATAAAAATTCTTATCCACCCCCTTTCCAGTTTTATCTTATACGTTACCTTCTCTATTGGGAATATAAGTTCCCTGAGGACAAAGAATGTGTCACTGCAGCCTAGAATTTGTTTAGATGGGGATTTTTTGTGTGACTGTTTGTTTTCGGCCATCTTGACACATTGAAAACTGATACCAAGTTTACATTTCACTAAAACTTTAAAGTCCTTTCCAAGCAAATTGTTGTTTAGGCATTGTTCACACAACTTTATTGATTTTTGAAAACTAATAAAGAATTCTAAACTCCTTTATTAATTTCATCATCTTAGAATACTTTAACTTATTGAAAGCTTTTTGAATTTTTATTCTCTCATCTAATACTTTAGCTACCCATTAATAATTTCACATTATTTCAAAATTTAACAATGTGAAATTTTTAAAAGTTTTATCCAAGTCATTAATAAAAATGAACAGAAGTCAAAGCCATATCCATGAGACATGCTACCAAAGGATTTCCTTTAAGGTAACAGCAAATCAATAATAACTCCTTCTAATGCCAAGTGATTCAATTAGTTCTAAATTTACTATAACATTGTTAATTATATATTAACTATATTCCCATATAGCCCGCATTTCTCTAAGTTATTTATAAAGACCACATGATATTTTGTCAAATCTTGGCAAAAATCAAGGATACAATGTCTAGAGGAGCCTCATAACATATAATCTGCTAGGGACGGTGTCACCTATCTTCCTCTAATAAGGAATAAATTGATCAAAAAATGAAAGAAATTGAGGTTAGACTTGAAGAAGTCATACTCATTCCTGGTGAACAATGCTTCCCTTTTAAAAAGTTCACAAACCAACTCCTGAATAATGCATTTGAATTAAAGTCAATATTAAAAAAGTTTTCATTTGAAGTTTATATCATTTTCCTGTGACACTTTTCTTCTACTCCAAGATTACTGACAGAAATTTTATTTTTTATGTTAACACTTTTTACTTGCAAAACATATACGTGGGTAATTTTTTCAACATTGACCCTTGCAAAGCCTTCTGTTCCAAATTTTTCTCTCCTTCCCCCTCCCCTTAGATGTCAGGTAGTCTAATACATGTTAACCATGTTAAAATACATGACAAATCCAATATATGTAAACATATTTATACAGTTATCTTGCTGCACAAGAAAAAAAAAACCTCAGAAGGAAAGCAAAATGCAAGTAAACATCAACAGAAAACGTGAAAATGCTATCTTGAGCTTCCACAGGCCTATCTTTGGGTATAGATGGCTTTTTTCATCACTGAACAATTGGAACTGGTTTGAAACATCTCATTGTTGAAGAGAGCCATGTCCATCAAAATTGATCATCATATAGTCTTGTTGTTGCCATGTATAACGATCTCTTGGTTTTGCTCATTTAACTTAGCATCAGTTCATGCAAATCTCTCTGATTCTTAATATTCCATGACATTTCATATACCATAATTTATTCAGCCATTCTCCAATTGATAGACATCCATTCAGTTTCCAGTTTCTAGCCACTACAAAAAGGGCTGAAACAAACATTTTTGCACATATGGGTCACTTTCCCTCCTTTAAGATCTCCTTGGTATATAGACCCAGTAGAAACATTGCTGGATCAAAGGGTATGCACAGTTTGATAGCTTTTTGAGCATAGTTCCAAATTCTCTCCAGAATGGTTGGATCCGTTCACAGCTCCACCACCAATATATCAGTGTCCAAGTTTTCCCACAACCACTTCAATATTCATCATTATCTTTTCCTATCATCTTAGCCAATCTGATAGGTGTGTAGTGGTATCTCAGAGTTGTCTTAATTTGTATTTCTCTGGTCAATAGTGATTTGTAGCACCTTTTCATATGGCTAGAAATAGTTTTAATTTCTTCATCTGAAAATTGTTCATATCCTTTGATTATCTATTGGAGAATGGCTTGAATTCTTATAAATTTAAGTCAATTCTCTATATATTTTAGAAACAAGGCCTTTATCAGAACCCTTATATGTAAAAATGATTCCCCAATTTATTGATTCCCTTCTGATCTGGTCTGCATTAATTTTGTTTGTACAAAGACTTTTTAACTTAATATAATCAAAATTATCTTTTTGATGTTCAATTAAAAATTCCAGTTCTTCTTTGCACACAAATTCCTTCCTTCTCCAAAGATCTGAGAGGTAAACTATCCTATGTTCCCCTAATTTGCTTATAATATCACTGATGTCTAAATCATGAACCCATTTAGATCTTATCTTGGTATATGGTATTAAGTGTGGATCAAGCTCTAATTTCTTCCATACTAGTTTCCAATTTTCCTACCAGTTTTTGTCAAATAGTGAGTTATTATCCCAAAAGCAAAGGTTCTTTCAGCTTGACTGACAGAAATTTTAAAAACACATTACCCAGCTTTTTTATAGGTGATCATCCAAGAGAGTAAATTCAACTCATTAAGATGTAATTGTCCTCTTAATATCTCCTCCTTTAAGTTTTAATGCCCACTGAACTTTTTTTTAATCCTGCTTAGTATTAAGAGCTCTTAGTTTATTCTTTTCATCATCATTCATTCTTACCATCACTTCCTTCACTCTAAGCAGCAATCCAATCCTTTCTTAGATATTTTTCCTGCCCCTTTTCACGCTTCACTTTGCATATATAATCAGCCCACTAACTTTTCTGGTCATATATATCTTTTTTGATGGCATTTACAACATAGGAATAGTTTCCTATGCAACTCACATTGGATGCAATAACCTACTAGCATCTCTTTATTAGAGGAAGCAAGGTTACATAGTCTCTAGAAGAGCTGAACCTCCTGGAGTCAGGAAGACTTTAGGTAATCCCCCATCAAATTATATTGACAATTTTATTTCCATTTCTTTCCTATGGAAAATCAATTATAAGGAGACATTTATGACAGTAATGTAATCATATTCTATTTTCACTTTTGAATTTTCTTCAAGTTATTTTATTCATTCTTTTTGTTTTATTTTGAATTTTATTTTATTTAAATTCTTTGCTGATTGTTGATAGCTTTTTCTATACTGTTAAATATCAGCAAGATCCTAGCCACAAATATTCTAGAACTAAGTTTCTTCATCTTTAAAATGAGTTGGATTAATGGTTTCTAAGGTCCCTCTCAGTTCTAAACTTAGTAATTCCTGTGGATGATATTCTGATTCTTTTGAAGGAAGTCATTAGGTAAAAAGTTCTAAATAATTGTTTTCATAAGAAGTGGAAATGTGATTGTTAATATAATAGTAATAGCTAATAATAGTTAGAATTTGTATGGCTTTTTAATCTTTAAAAACTTCTTTAGAAATATTATCTCATTTAAATCCCACAGTACCCTAGGATGTAGGTGCTATTATTCCCATTTTATTCTTAAAAAACTGAATGAGAGGGTATGATTTGCCCAGGGTCACAAAGATAATAAGTGTATGAATTTTGATTTGAAGTATTTGTTTACCTAGTTAAAAAATACAGGTTGGGGGGCAGAGCCAAGATGACAGAGAGCAGACATGACTCTCTGTAACCTCCTCTAACCTCTCAAACCAACAGTAGATGAAGCCTCTAAACTGGTTTTGGAGTCAAAGAATCCACAAGTATTTGAAGTACAACACATTTTCAGAAGAAGATACCTTGGAAGAATTTCAGAAGGTCTGTTTCAAAAGGGCAGGGGGACAATCTGCCGAACCCAGACTGCTGCACAGAGAGACCTACAAAACACTTTCCACACAAATAAATTCAGACCTAATCAGTTGGAAAAATATCATGTGCTTATAGGTAGGCTGAGGGAATATAATAAAAATGATACTACCTAAATCTACTTGTTTAGTGCCATACCAATCAAACTCCCAAGAAATTATTTTACAGATCGAGAAAAAAATAGTAGCAAAGTTCATTTGGAAGAACAAAAGGTCAAGAATTTCAAGGGAATAAATGAAAATAACATGCTAATGAATGTGGCCTAGCTGTGCCAGACCTAAAACTATATTATAAAGCAGTGGTCATCAAAAGTATTTGGTACAGATTAAGAAATAGAGTAGTTGATCAGTGGAATAGGTTAGGATCATAGGACAAAATAGGCAATAACTATAGCAATCTAGTACTTGACAAACCCAAAGACCCCAGCTTTGGGGATAAGAACTCACTATTTGACAAAAACTTCTGGGAAAATTGGAAGCTAGTATTGAAGAAATTATGGCTCGACCCACACATACCAAGATAGTATCTAAATGGGTTCATGATTTAGAAATAGTGATATTATAAGCAAATTAGAGGAATATAAGATAGTTTACCTCTAATATCTGTGGAGAAGGAAGGAATTTGTGTCCAAAGAAGAACTGGAATTCATAATTGGAAACCAGACAGATAATTTTGATTATATTAAGTTAAAAAGTTTTTGTACAAACAAAACTAATGCAGACAAGATCAGAAGGCAAACAATAAATTGGGAAATCATTTTTACATTTAAGGGTTCTAATAAAAGGCTCATTTCTAAAATATATAGAGAATTGACTCAAATTTATAAGAACCCAAGCCATTCTCCAATTGATAAATGGTCAAAGGATATGAACAGACAATTTTCAGATGAAGAAATTAAAACTACTTCTAATCTTATGAGAAGGTGCTCTAAATCACTATTGATAAGAGAAATGCAAATTCAGACAACTCTGAGGTACCCGCTATACATCTCTCAGATTGGCTAAGATGACAGGAAAAGACAAGGATGAATGTTGGTGGGGATTTGGGAAAACTAGGACACTAATACATTGTTGGTGGAGTTGCAAATGGATCTAGCCATTCTGGAGAGTAATTTGGAACTATGTTCAAAAAGTTATCAAAGTGTGCATAGCCTTCTGACCCAGCAGTGTTTCTATTGGGCCTATATTACAAAGAGATCTTAAAAGAAGGAAAGGAACCCATTTGTGCAAAAATGTTTGTGGCAGCCCTTTTCATGTTGGCAAGAAACTGGAAACTGAGTGGGTTCCCATCAGTTGGAGAATGGCTGAATAAGTTATGGCATATGAATGTTATATAATATTTTTATTCTATGAGAAATGACCAATGGGATAATTTTCGAGAGGCCTGGAGAAACTTACATGAACTGATGCTAAGTGAAATGAGCAGAACCAGGAGATTATTATACACAACAACATCAATATTATATGACAATCAATTCTGATGAATGTGACTCTTTCCAACAATGAGATGATTGATGCCAGTTCCAATGATCTTGTGATGAAGATAGCCATCTACAACCAGAGAAAGAACTGTAGGAACTGAATATGGATCACAACATAACATTCTCACTCTTTTTTGTAGTTGTTTACTTGCATTTTGTTTTCTTACTCATTTACTTTCTTTTTTTTGATCTTAGCTCTCTTGTGCAGCAAGAGAATTGTATAAATTCTCTTAAACATATTCTCTATTAACATAAAAATGTTTCTACATATTTGATTTAACATGTATGTTAACATTCTTAAAATATATTGAACTGTTTGCAATCTAGGGGAGGGTTTGAGGGGAAGGAGGAGAAAATCTGAAACACAAGGCTATGCAAGGGTCAATGTTATCAAATTATCCACATATGTTTTGAAAATAAAAAGCTTTATAAAAATAACAAGTGGGTCTGTTTTCCTGGGACTTGCAGGAGAACTTCTCAAAAATTATCAATCCGTGGACCTCTACCTCTGGCAATTCATGTGGCAACAAATAATATTATTACAAAAGATCTAAAAAGCATTGCTAATATTTATTAGAAAATCCTAAATGGGGACACAGATGGTATTTTCATTATTACTTTGAATTGAGTAGAGGATTTAGAATAGAAAGGCAAATTTGAGGAATAAATAGCTAAGAAGATAGTGCCTAAAACTTGAATCTTAACATCAGATTAAAACTAGGAATCTATAGTTTTTGGTATAGGATAGAGCATACCTGTGAAGGACCATTGTATGCAAAATACATTTTTAAATACTAACAATAGCTTATATTTATATAACCCTTTAAGATTTTCAAAGTTCTGTATATGTTTCCTCATGTGATGCAACAACCCTTTGAGGCAATTTCTCTTAGTATTCTCCATTTCACAAATGAAAAAACTGAGGCTGAGAGACATTAAGTAACTAGCTCTATTACACAGAAAGTAAGTGTATCTTAAGCAGAATTTGAACTCAGTTCTTCCTGATTCCAAGTTTTGCACTCTAGCTACTGCACCAAAAAGACATTACATTGAAAAGGGAACAGAAAGAATATAGGGAAAGAATCTTAACTAGCTACACACACACACACACACACACACACACACACACACACATTTCATATACTTGTATGCATCTAGACATACATATATGTGATTGTATAATAGACCTCATATATCACAGAGAATAGACAACAGAACTAAAAATAATACATATGAAGAGTCAGCAAGAAAATTCCTGGATTTAGATTGCTGTATACTAGAGTACAAAACCTAGCCAGTGAATGAGGTTAGACATACTAAATACAAAATAACAGATAACCTAGAAATCATTTCTGAAATCATTGAGATAAGATGTATGGCTAGAAATTTAGCTGGAATGTATACCTTATTCAAAAGGAATAAGGTAGGTAGAAATGAAGAGGCTCTGGTATTATATATCAAGAATATATTCATGAGAAAAAAATACATCTAAAATCCAGGAAAAAAATATAGTGGAAAGCATTTAAATGAAAATCAAAGTAGATAGAAACAAGGTAGAGATGATTACAGATCATCTTCACAGACAGATGAATTCTATGAGCTTGTAAAATAGATCACAAATCTGGTACAGAAATATGACATTATCATGATGGAGAACTAACTGCATATTCATCTGTTCAATCTCTCTCTCTTTCTTTTTCTTCTTCTTCTTCTTCTTCTTCTTCTTCTTCTTCTTCTTCTTCTTCTCTCTCCCCCTCCTCATTCTCCTCTTTCTCCCCCATCCTCCCTCCTTTCTCTTTCTTTTATCTTCCCTCCCTCTATATTTCTCTCTTTCTGTTTCTGTCTTTCTCAAAAGCAAAAGAACAGATAAATTTGTGACTTATCTTGATAATGATTTAATCACTCAAAAAGCAGAATAAATGATAAAAGCAACAAATTTCCTTGACTGGTATATATGTTTGAACCAAGAACTGCTGACTAAAGTAGAAATGATGTGACTCTTGGGGTTGTGATTACTCTATCATATAGATATTAAAAGAGAAAGAAATGAAATATGAGTATTATTTGTTATTCACCCTGCGTGGAAGAAGAATAGATTTCACTAAGCTGAGAGAAAAAATGATTGTTACAATGACAATTATGTTGCAGAAGTCATCCTAAAAAGACAAGACATCTTACAAAACTGAAATTCTGAAGACAAATGAAGAAACTATTTCAACAAGGAGAGAAAAGTATATGTGTCTAAAGAAATTAGTGTGGACATGCAGGGAAATCATGAATAAGCTCAGATTTTTTAAAATAACATTTACTAAAGACAGAGGCAAAGCCAAACAATTAAGATGAATATCAAAAGGTAGCCTATCCCTATAAGAATTCTGTTGGAAAGAGTTGAGACGCAATAAAAAAACATTAAGCATATTTTAGTAATGCTGGAGATAAGAAAAAGGTCAGAGGACAGAAAAGAACAGCTACTCAGGCTTAGTGAGATGCTAACACATGAGAATAAGAAAATATAGTTGGCTTATGTTTTCTCTCCCATAGAGAAAATATTTTGCAGTAGAGAGGATAGAATTATCAGCTGAGAATGGCATTCCCAAGAGATTGAAGGGATATTGAGGTATCACTTGCTTGTCTTCAATGAGTTCAAGTTTCCAAGATCTAATGAACGCAGTTCCTTTAAATAACTCCTAATGTACTGAAAGAATTGGTACTAGTACAAATAAGTGGCAAGTCATGGATCAATGATTTTTAATGGTTCCTGGAAAATGATAATGAAGAAGAACTAATTAAAAAAAGGAGAAAGATAGTAGAATCTACCTACACTATAGGAAAGGGAACTTGTCTTCTGTTCTGGGAAAAGATATAATTGGTGAACACAAAAATAGAAACCATGATTATTAAAATACCAATATAGATTGATAAAGATCAGGTCATATGAGACAAATCTGAATGTCTACACCAATTATATTTAACTAAAAATAAGAAAAGGTACTTTATGTTTTGGAGAAAATTGTAACATTATCTCTATGAGAACTCCATCCAATGGTGAGATCACCACTCATCTATGTCCCTCTATACTCTACACTTTCTCATGTTCTATTAATCTTCTTTAGAAATATCACCCAACATGCTGTGCTAGAAGCTTCCCTCTAGTTCTTGTGACTTTATATACCAGGAGTAAACAAGCTATCAATTGTTTCCACTATGATCTACCTGTCTTTTTTTTAAATGGTTATACATTTCTCTGATGATATCTTTTCTGCTATATCCCCAGTGTGATTTTGCATTTGCAAAGTGTTTTCCATATTCACCTTGTATCTCTCTGTTGTCTTTTGTATAATCCACAAATTTAATTTTTCTGACTGTAGTATTCTTTGCTTTAGTCATAAAGGATGACCAGAAAAATAGTATTGTTGCTTTTTAATCGCCTTATGTTTCTGGAAGAAGTTTTTTTTTAATTCTGTTTTAAAACACTGAAATTAACCCTGCTGCCACATATAGAGTATTCTCATATACAAAATAATGATGATGATGATGATGATACTCATGCTATGTTCCTCTTAAAGTTGCTGGGAGAAAAGAACTTTGTAAACAACAAATGGTTGGTAAACACTTGGAAAAGTAAACTATGCTGACTAAAACCCAGTATAGATTTATCAAGATCAGGTTACATAAGACAAATCTGATTGACCACACTGATAATTTTAGAAGAAAGAATAAGAAAAGATATCTCAATATTTGGAGAAAGAGATGACCTTATCTCCATGAGTACTTCATCCAATGATGAGATCATCATTCATTTATGTCCTTCCCTACACTCCACACCCTCACGTTCTAATAATCTTCTGCAGGAAGATTGTTGTTGTTAGAGATAGGGAAGTGGCAAGAAAAAATTTGTCCACATCTAAAATACAGGAAAAATAGGAAATAGTAATCCAGAGAATCATTAGTGAAAAAATAAGTTAATGTTGAAATAAGAGGAGAAAAAGAAACTCAATTCATAGTGGAATGGTCTAAATGGAAGTATATAAAGAGTATGATAAAGCAATCAATATGTAATTCTAGGTAATATTTACAGATGCCCAAGCCTTATGCATCGGGCTGACACTGGGAAACTGTATCTGAGAGTAGAAGTAAGAGCTCAAAAAATCATACAAGGAATGTGACAAGGTGCAAAATACTGGAAAGACTACTGGTTATGGAGTTAAAACCTTGATTTTCATGATAAGTTTATCACTAACCATATGTATGACCTTGGTCCTCCTAGTTAATCTGCCCTTCAGTTTGTCCATTTGTAAAATGAGGTGGTATAATACATGACCTCCAAATCACTTCTGGGTCAAGATTTCTATAGAAATTCTTCATTTCTAACCAACAGGCACATTGCTGCATTGAAGCATAACTTTCTTACTGAATTAATTTTAACAAAAAAAATGTTAAAGATCAAAAAAGTCTTTAAAAAGCAAATGAAGTCTGATATTGGAGTTTCAGGAATTATGACAGATAGTGAGAGAGATATTTGGGAGGAAAGAGTTTTTGCCAATATTCTCTAAATTATGTGTAGATATTCTCCAATGTTTACCTATGAGTTTATCTAGTCATGGGATATATGACTCTTTTCAAAGAACATCTGTAGCTAAATACATGTTATTATAGTTCATAGGAATTGGCCTGCAAGAAGTCAACCAGATTTATGGCACTAACCAAACCAATTCTTTAACTGAGCTTGATTGTTTTGATTGTTTGGGCAATTCCTTGCTTTTTATTCTCTTGAATAGATCCATTATTTAACTTAATTGACTAAATCAACTGATAATATACTATGGTAAAGTGGAAAGAATACTGGGTTCTATGGCTAAAGGATCTGGATTGAAATGTACTTATAAGTTTGTGACCCTGAGGAATTTACTTAAACCTTTATACCTCAATTTCTCATCTGCTAAAGAACATATATAATGTAATGCATATGTATGTATATAGATATATAGATATGTATATATATAGATATATAGATATATATGTCATAAACCTCCAAATGAATGTTTGGATCAGAATGATTTGGTTAAAATTTGATAACTCAGTTATGTGGTCTTATTATCTACACTGATTTAATTTTATCAAGTCTCTAACAAACTTTGTACTGAATTTATGTGTTTTTGTGCCTTCCTATAATCAACTTTCTTTTTTGCAACCTGCTGTGTTGATGGCCTCTCTGTGGTCTCAGGAAAAGGTAAGTAGAAGAAGATTAAGCTTTATCAGATGGATTTTCTGTGATTCATTGATAATGAAATTTTCAAATATGAGACTTTCTGACCAAAAAATTAGAAAGTCCAGTTTCCTCTTGATTCAATATCAGAAATTTTGTATTAATTAGCCAAAAAATTGTTTCAATTTTAATTTATATTCAAATATTTGTTATTTTGTCACTGAGGCTAATTAATGTGATCTATATTTAATATTTTTGGATTGTTCAGCATGTCACTTTTGGGTTTGCTGTGAAATAAATCAATAACAATTTGCTTTCTCTTCTATTTATTCTGTTATTGCTGTGTTTATGCATAATATATACATGTATAATATTTAATAAGAGATAGATTAGGTGTTAAAATCAAGGCTTCAAAACAATGTGTACTTACAAAGCTCTCTTGATGTAATGGAAAAAACTGGATTTGAAAGCAGAAGACTTGAATGAATCCCAACAATTTGGTACTAGCTGTGTGACATCAGACAAATTACTTAATATATCTGCTTCTCAGTGACTTTATATGTAAAATAGGGATAAAAATTAAACCTATTACTTCATTTGCATGATGAACTCTTATATAAGGACACTCTTCTAACAATGCAGGTCAGCACCTTTTCTGCAACTAAGTTTTATGAGTAGTCTGTGTAAATGAGACTTGCCCAGGATCACATAGCTAATATATATCAGAGACAGAGATTGACCCACACCCTCAAAACTCCAAAGATAGCTCTCTATTCACTATGCAATATTGCCTCTCCTGAAAAAGAAGGATATTATCTGTAACAACCTAATTACAGCATTATAATGATGGTTGAATGAAACAATGAATTTAAAGCACTTTATGAACTATGAAATCTTATTTAAGGTAAGCTATTATCACTAAATAAGCCACAAGTTGAATTAATCCATCAATATAGATAACTTGGACTGACTATGAAGATGGAAGCTTGAAAAGGAGGAGGAGATTGGACTAAATCAAATTTAAAAAGTTATACAATGCCTTCAAAGATTTCAAACTGCTCACTGTTGCAAAAGTGCATATTTTAACAATAGTTTTCCAGTAATACTATATGATTCCAAATCATATGACACCACAATTTCAACAGAATCAAAATTATAGGTTATTCAAATGGCAATGGGAAGATCTAGTATATTCTGAAGAATTCTCTTCATTGTTCATTGTATAATGAAATGTCTGTTTTTGTTAATGATTGCTATATCAAGAATTTTAAAAAAGAAAAAAAGAAAATTTGTTACAAGTTTGAGACAACCAAAGTATAAATAAACTTTTTGAAAATGAAGCAAATGTGAAATATATATCAACAATACATTGGGAATGAAAAGTAGTATCAAAAAAATGCCTAATATAAAGTGAAATGAACAGAACCTGAAAAATTAATTATAGAATAACAATAATATTGTAAAGACAAAGTTTGAAGGACTTTGGAACTCGATCCAAACAATGGAACCAACCATAGTTACAATTAAATATGAGGACTCATTAAAAAATGCTATCCAAGGGGCAGCTAGGTGGCACAGTGGATAGAGCACCAGCCCTGAAGTCAGGAGGACCTGAGTTCAAATCTGGTCTCAGACACATAACAGCTGTGTGACCCTGGGCAAGTCACTTAACCCCAATTGCCTTAGCAAAAAAAAAAAAAATGCTATCCATTCCAGATAGAGAGGTGATAGATCAAGAGTGTGGATTGAAACATATAATTACATATATAAATATATGTGAGGGCATGTGGGAGTGGGGATGTTTGTACTACCACCACCCTCATCCTATAATCATCCATACTTAAGAGGAAAATCAAAACTGAGATTAAAAAATAGCAAATAAATTGAAAATCATTTTAGATCTTGAATTATATTGGATTCTTACTAAGATTCATGTTTTATTCCCTAAGCACACATCAATACAGAGGGAAATATCTCAGAAGTCAGTTGAATAAAAGGAAGAAAACTCATATGGTATTAAAATTGTTTGGGATTTATTCACTAAGAATATAGTCTATATGAAACCACTTACACTTACCTGCTATCTGTTAATATTTGATAGGAAAATAAATGTAAATAGAAAGAAACAGAAAGAGGAAGAAAGGAAGAAAGCTAAGGAGATAGAGAGGAGGGAGATGAGGAAAATGGGAGGGGAAGCTGAAAGGAGTAAGGATGAAAGAAAAGATAGAGAGAGGAGAGAGAGTCAGAGAGAATGGGTAAACTGAATTAAACGTAATTTAAACCCTATGCCTTACCATAAGTTATGAATCACATGATATCTCAAGATCTTCTTTTCTCATTTGTAAAAGTAAACAATTGGAGTAGTTTACTCTGAAGCTTTAAATGACATTCTGGTCTATATATCTCTGCAGATTTATATATAGGATAGAAACATATACATATTATATGTGTATATAGATACATACATGTATGTGTGTGTGTGTTTGTGTGTGTGTGTACACTTAACAAAGAGTGTGTGGATTTGGAGAGGGTGACCAGACTTATGATTTTATTTGTATAAAAAATCCTCAATAAATAATTTCCTTCTATCACTGAAGCACATGCTTAGCCATTTATTTTATTTTTATAAAATATGTTGAAATCATCTTGCATGATTTTGCATGATGGTTGAATTTTAATTTTTTCATTTCATCTATAAATAGTAAAACTTGATACATCCCCATTACAAGGAAAGTGTATATTTCTAAACTGCTGATACTAAACAATTATAATATGTTCAAAATACTGGGTCTTAGGACACTGCATAAAAGTGGATGCTATTGCTTCAGGGTAGCAAGGCATTATTAATTTAAAGCTTTTCCCCTTGACCAATAAAAACTTTAGAGGCAAAATTCTGATAATATTTTAGAGAGTTACTTTAAAGAGATATTCTGAAGCGTGTCTATTGATTAAAAGATAAAATATAGTTTCACTATGAAGATTTCTCCTCCCTTCACAAAACACCTGAAATAGAACTTTTACCTTGCAATGTAGTCAAATTATCTATGAGTCTCGTAGTAATGATGTACCAGTAAATGCATTTTAGAAATGATTTCAAGTACTTTGATCTCTTCATAAATAAATTTCTTGAATTGTTTTCAAATCTCACGTTTAAATTACGTTTTAATTCAGTTTACCCATTCTCCCTGACTCTCTCCCCTCTCTCTTTCCTTTCATCCTTCTCCCTCCAGCTCTCCCATTTTCTTCATCCCCCTCCTCTCTACCTCCTTAGCTTTCTTCCTTTCTTCCTCTGCCTGTTTCTTTCTTTTTACATTTATTTTCCTCCTTTTTTCTCTTCATGTCCTCTTCTCAAGACCCCTCCACTCCTACCCTCGCCCCCACTCCATTCCCCTTCTCCCGCCAAAAGAAAAAAAAAGAAGTACCAAAAAGTCTCAATGTCATGGCAAGTATTCTTACCTGTCTGCACTAAGCGCGGTTAGAGTGAACACAGAAACTCCCACTGAGGTAAGCTGTATGGCGGGAATAAGTTTGCAGCCCACTTTCCCAAACATCCATTCTTCAAAGAAGTAGCGAGAGGCATCCACCGGCACGCAGGTCACCAGAAGCAGCAGATCCCCAGCTGCCAGACTAGAGATAAAGATGTTAGGAACGCTTCTCATGGAACTATTAGTGATGAAGATCTTCATTAGGGTGATATTGCCCAGCAAACCCACTGTGATAATAAATAGGTACAGCGACGGGATCACGCAGCGGATAACGAACTCAATGGTTCCCTGTTCTGAGGAAGGCAAGGAATCTGCCTCTAAGACCTCCGGAATCAAGATGCTCTCATTTTCGTCAGTTTGCAGGGAAAGGTTTGAAAGAGATTTTGTAATCATAGTCTTAAGTACTGAAAAATTCACTGTAGTTTTCATGCTTTCTATAATACGGAGGAAAGAAGATTAAAATATTGATGAGATTAATCAGTGCTCTCTTCCTCGTCAAGTTTCTGCTACCAGAGAAAGTTTCCTGAAAAACAAACGAACGAACAAACAAAACACTTGAAAAGTTGATCCACGCGTTAAAGGTGGTTTAATTTCTTCCTCAAAGTGCACTTTCTCTACCTGAAATGTGACAAGGAGAGAGGGGGGGAGAGAGAGATAGAGAGACACGGAGAGACAGCGAGACGGAGACACACACACACACACACACACACACACAGAGAGAGAGAGAGAGAGAGAGAGAGAGAGAGAGAGAGAGAGAGAGA
>JAJPUD010004063.1:138153-148915 GCA_023553655.1 Myrmecobius fasciatus
GAGAGAGAGAGAGAGAGAGAGAGAGAGAGAGAGAGAGAGAGAGAGAGTAAGTGACAGAGAGAGTGAGAGAACCTGGGACTCTGTGGGAATGCCTCCTGGAACCTGTGGGAATGCCTCTTGGAGCTATCCAGCGGCACTCTGCTGAAAGCCTACCAGGATAATCAGAAGACACTAGGGCAAGTCTACACCAGCATCTTAGTCATGCTGATTTTCCCTTTATTTCTGCAGACCTTCCAGCATGTGTGAGAGCACAAGGGACCAGGATCCTCCCTTTCACACTGTGTGTCTACATACATGCATACCGACCGCCTCCACCTGGGAGGAGCTTCTCAACTCTAAGAAAACATAGGCTAGAAGTTTGCTAGCTTCTCTGGGTTTGGACTGAAATGAAAATATCTAGGTGCCAAAAACCTAAACTGGGTTTGAGGGAAGCAAGAATTCAGAAACTCATTGAATAAGATCCACAATATTCCATTTTATCTATCATGTACAGCATATACCAAAAATCCACATCCAATACAAATATCATGATAGAATGTAGGGCTCCATTAGGATTGGACTGAGGAAACACCAGATATCTGAACATTGGCCAGCTAATACTTCTTGGTAACAAGAAATTATTGTTTAGTTTTAAACTAATACATTAGTCTATGGCTTACTGGTAAAGGAAAGTGGCTATCCAAGGAGATAATAGAGGAATTTTTTAAAAAATGAAATCATATAGCTGCTGGTCAATGTTATATGTATACACATAAAAGTGAATAATTTTACCTATATAATTCAGACAATATTTGCTGAACTTTCCTAAAAACCAAGCAATAGTATTTTAGTAGAATTAATCAGATTTTTTAATTACCTAGATGTGATTTCTGATATTTATTTTCACCCATTATGATTTTGAATTTTTAATTTTCCTTCTTTAAGATCTTCCACTTAACTTGAAACAAGTTTTCCCATTAAATGAAAATATGATAATAGTAGAAGTTGGTAGGCAAAATGAAGCCTGTTTAAATGTTATAATTAAAGGTAGTTATAGTGAAATGAAAACCATCAAACAACACAAAAATTGCATGGCAATTAGGAATAAATATCTAAAAATGTTTTATCCAGATGAGATTGAAATCTCATTATACTGCAAGATTGAATCTATCTATGCTGACATCTCATTAGTACTCCCTTATTGAACCCTATGTTTAGAAAATAAGACAGTGAACTGCAGGACCTCTATTTAAAAAGGGGACTCAAGCAGTTTTCCTCCTTTTCCACCATCTACACAACATTTGGACTTCTCTGAAACTCTCTAACATACCTTCTCTCCAAAAAATCTCAACCTTTCCCTCTCCTCATATTTTCTCCCTTGCTTCTTCATGGTTTGGCTTTCTTTTGTGTTACATCTCCCCTAATTAGAGCATAAACACTTTAGTGTAAAGGTTGTCTTTGTTTTTATTTGTATTTATACCCCCAAGGCTGAGCATTGTTCCTGGCATATAATAGATGATTAATAAATATTTATTGACTGAATTTAATCATTTAAAATATTAATGGTTAGCCTATGCTCTGTATGTATGAGAGACAGTGGAATGCAGTGGAAAGATTACTACAAATTGCATAAATCATTATCTGAGACTGAGTTTGCCTTCAAACACTTTCCATCTGTGGGATCATGAGCAAGTCACCCAAATTCTCTGAGCATGTTTACTCGTTACGAAAAAAAAAATAGATGGATGGATGGATAGATTGGTAGATAGATAAATTTAAAAATGAATAAATAAAACCTCTGGTATCTACTTCATAGGGTTATTTTGATGATAATATGATATATGTGCTTAAGTAGTACATAAATATCTGTTATCATTACCCTTGCAAAGCATACTAATAAATACAATCGATCCTGTAGGCAATCCATCTTCCAACAGACACCACCACCACCACCACCAATCAAAGCACTTTTATCTCCATTATTTACATATTTCTAGTAAAAATGTATTTTGGACTAAATTAACTATATGATTTCTGGTTGTCTTTATTTTCTTTTGTTAACACTTATATAATACTTAAAATTCAGATGAAAACTTAATTATTCAGCTTAAAATTTCAATTTTATAAGCCTCCACATTCAGCATTGCATAAAATAGCATTTGGGGTAAATTTTTCAAGTCTTCACACAGAAGTTTAATATCACAACAAGCTTAATGGAGCAAATTCCTGAGTATTTGGTAAATGTTGTAACTATATTTTGTTGCATTTGAATTTATAACAGTGGCATTGTATAATGGAAAATCAAGAGACACAGGTTTGAAATCCTATCTTGACATCTCAACCTTGTATCTGTGAGCAAGTCACTTAATTTCTTTTGAGAATTAATTTTCTCATTTGTAAAAATGAGATAATGACACCTGCAATACCACATAGATTATTGAGAGAATCAAATGTGATGATGCACATTAAAGGTGTTATTATAAGAAAATCTTAATTAAATAAATTTGTAAATGTTTCTTTTAATGAACTTCATAAGTGCAAATATTTTCTGTTTCCCATACACACATTATGTATATAGATGTAGGTAAATTATTATTATTATTACTTATACCCCTCCATTGTACATCTCATATCTGGCTTCTTCTTTTTACTTACATAGCCACTGCTCTAGTTCAAAACCTAATTATTTCCCACCTGGATTATTATAAAAGTCTCCTAATTGTTATCCCTGCCTTGAATCTGTCCTCTCCTCTATACAATCTCCACAGTGAATTTACTGTGATATGTATCAGTATGTCAATCTCTTGACCAACAAACCCAAATAATTCCCTATTGCCACTAAAGTCAACTCTATACTCTTCCATTTGACATTTAAAATTCTTTGACTTTTTCAGATTGTTCAAATCATTTTTACATATTATTTTCCTCCTTGTACTATTCAATACAATTATAATGACTTACTTTCCAAAGAAACTACACTATCTCCTGTCTCCTTGGGTTTTCATACTCTACTCCATGCCTAGAATACAATTCTCCATTTTCAGCCCTTGGAATACTTGGTTTCAGTCAAGGTTCAACTCAAGTGATTTCCTCAATATGAAGCTTTTCCTGATGCCTTCCCCCACTTCCATGACTAGTGTCCTATTTTTCACAACCATCCTGTATTTATTTCATAAGTATTATGCATATACTTAGAAATGTACATGTTATCTTCCTAATTAAAATATACATTCCTTGAGGAAATGATTCACTCTTGTCTTCCTATTCCCAGCAAGTAGTACCCTGACTTTCTCTTAGTAGCACTTAATAAAATATTTTGGATTGATTCATTAACTTTCACATGGCCACAAAGGTCTCATTCCAATGTTTCAGTGAAGCATAGAGGGGACCTTGGTTTCTGGAAGACTGTGATATCCAAGTGCAAACTCTAATATTTCAAGTCATTTCACCTCTCTAGATCTGAACTTTTTCATCTGTCAAGATATTAGGTCAGATGAACCCTAAGGTTTCCCTCAGGTATAGAGTTTTCATTCTTGCCCCAGTTTTTTCTTTGAAATGGCAAAGAAATTAAGGGAGTGGTCCTTGTTAGGGTTTTTGATTGCATCTCCTTAGGACAGTGCTCTTTGACAACTCTAAAAGGATGAGTTTCATAGATAAACTTTACTCCCAAGATGAATTTGTTGAGTAGGATTTTATTATTGGAGTAGTAGACACCTCCTTTATTCTGGCATATAAAAGGGAGCACCTGGAAAAATGGCTTATATACATGCCCACTTACTTCAAGAAGAGACTAAACACTAAACAGTATTGACTTCTTAGCCTCAACCTTCAGAAAGCAGTGAAAAACCTTTGCAGTCATATGTCAATGATGAAAAAGAAAAACAGAAATCTAAATGGTAAGTGATTCAGAGTTACCTATCTAGTAGTAGTGAGTCCAGTAGTCACATTCTGTGTCCTTAAAGCCAAAAAAAGAGAATTCCCTATTAATCATGATACCTAGCCCTTCCTTCTAGAAAGGAAGTAAGAAATTTCAGGGTAATACATCCTTGCAGATTATCTCACAAGCAATTCCAAAGTGAAAAGAAAGCATTAGAATAATGTGCCTTTTAGAAACAGAAGAGGATTACACACATGGCTCTGGGTGCTGAAGAGATCAACATCAAATGATTAAACTATAGCATAAAAGAGCAAAGAATCAAAGATTTTATCCTTTATTATTACAATGAGTTATTCAGAAAGTATTAATTTCATGGAACATAGAATTACCTATATAGCAATCCTAAGCACATTTACCTCTTGAGGTATCCAAGATCTCAGAGTAGCATCATAAAATTGAATATGTCACAGAGAAATAAAATAAGGGCTTAAAATGATCTTTTGGCTATCTATCTAACAATTCTAAATTCACTTCCCTTTTAGAGGAGCCCAAACCACAAAAAGGTGCTGTGAATTTGGGTACTGGAAGATTCTTGGAAAGAGACTACTCAGGATGTTCATAGTTGTTCTATTGGCAACCCTATGTTTAGCTCCCTTGCTAGAGGTCCAAATCATCAGATGGCATTGAGATAAGATTATATAAGACCCTGGGAATAACCAGAAAAAAAATACTGTACTGTTTATTGTTTATATATAGGTTATAATGAGTCCTTCAGAGTGGGGGGGGGAGCAGTTAGAGAGGCTGTACTCTGAATCGTTTGCATTTTCTATATTACCTGAAGAATGAAATAAAGGTTATCTAGTAAAACATATAATTAAGGATAGATACTTTTTATGTTGAATACTTATGATATAGGAATATGGGAATACCCCTTTGCTCATGATTTCTTAATGCTTCTCAGAGCATACTCTGGATATGTGCCAAAACATTGATTGGGGGTGGGAGGTAGGAAACACTCCAATATTTGGCCTAGGAATCAGACATGATTGGGGCTGCATATTATTGCATGGATATGATTTTCAGCATACCTGTTATTTATAATATTTACAAGGTTTTTTATCTATCCAGAAGAATACGGAAAATTAATGAAAATATTAGTATCTGATTGTATTGATCAAACCTATTCTACATGTTTTCATTGATCTTGTTCTTTGAGTATGCTTTAAAAAGTTATTAAGTAACATCCACTAGAATAAAATATTAAATACAGTGGTAAGACCATGATCACTATGGTTCTTAATATTTTGAATGATGTCAATGATGCTAGAAACTTTCTATTAATATATATTAGTATAATAATTGAAAAATTCATAGCTATCATCATTTGTTCAAAGTAAACAACATTTACAATTTCACAATTGACTGAAAAAATGTAGAGAAAATAAGACTCAGTTGACAGAACAAAATGCTGGATTACAGGATATTTATTAACAAGTTGTCTTCCTACCATATAATAAGATAACTAAAAATTCCTTCACATATATAATGACAGAAATAACCCAGTTTGATGGCCCTTAATAAAAATGATACATACTTGACAAAATTATTTGTCACTGTTATAGAGGAAATCCAATATAGAGTCTAGGTCAAGGAAAGCTTCCTAATGAATGGTGAAGTCTTTGAGATAATCCTGTTTACAGATGACATTTTGTTAATGTCAAACTGAATTCAAACTTAAGGCACCACAGAGAACTTCCTGAAAGAGATCTCTATTCATTTAATGGAGTGTGGCATGTCCATGCAAACAGGAAAAACCAAGTCCATCAAGAATGTCCATTGTCCAGAAATTAACATGCATCTGATTGGACCCTATAAAGAGATTTTTTAAAATATCTATATCTGAGATGGATAATACTGGACCCAGTGTTGAAAAGACAGAGAAGAGTAAAACTAGATTCCCTTTAGGAGATTATAAAGCACTTTTTCTGAATCACAAGCTTCCCATAACAACAAAAGCTCATTTTTGAAATTTCATTTTAAGATAAGTCTCCTTATTTCATTCCAACTGGAAATACAACAATTATTCATGGACAAGAACCCAATATTGATGTCTGAGGGCTCACATTATAGCTGATAGATTTAGCGTTTTTACAAAATCAATTTTAGCTCTTCAACAACTCAGAAATCTTTAATTTTAAGTGAAAAAAGAGCTTTACCCTCTCCATTCAAGTAGAATTACAGCTTTGTGTCACCATATACAGCATTCATCTTTTCAATAGAAACATTTTACCATTGTATAACATCAAAACTTGAAACACTATTCCCTGTAAAGATATAAAATGAGTGTTACATAAAGAGCAATGGAAAAGCTTGTAAATGACTTTAATATATAACATATGAAACAAGAATCAAGGGAGCCATGAAAAAAATATATAACAGAAACAGAATATGAGTTGGCCATATGGTAGGAGTGATGAATGTGAGGTAGATTTCTAGTCAGAATGCTGCAATGTTACTTTTACCTCACTCATACCCCTGCCAATGTCAGAAAGAATCTTAGAAGGACATATGGACAAGAGTCACACAGACAATACTACATTGGATAGATTGTTATTACAAAGAATTTTAGACTTGATGAGATCACAGAAACATTTAAATAGTGAATAGTGAGTACATTAAGATTTATAAAACCCTTTACAACATTATCTAATTTGATTCTCATAGCAACTTTATAAGGTAGATATTATTATTCCTGTTTTACAAATTAGGAAACATCAAGAGCAAGAAGCAAACCTAATAATTTAGATCTCTTCTGAAAAGAGGAGATGTCTTAAATTCAGATATCTGTTCATTATTCAACGCGACTATTAAAATAGCAATCACTAAAATATTTTCACAATTACTAATACAATTTGAAGCTTACATAAGCAAAGACCAACTTTATATATGGCATGCAGAAATAGAAAACACACTGAATTGTTAGGAAACTAGGTTTCTAGATTTGTGTGACACATAAGTCCTTAGAAAAGTTGTTTCACAATTTTCTCATCTGTAAATTGGAAAGCAGTATGGCATAGATAGATAATTGGCTTCTGATTTAGGAAGACCTGTATTAAAATTCTGCCTCCAATACATACTGGTTACATAGTTCAAGTCAAAATACTTAATTTTTCAGTACCCTAGGCTATTCACTCACATTATAAAGTTTCAGAGTTGATGAAGCTCTGAGATAGTTGGGGAGTTTCTTCATTAGGAAATTTTAATAGTATTGAAATTAGAAATTTGGTTTTAAAAATTCAATATTTGGTATTGAATTTTATGTTCTTTAATGTCCCTTTCACTTTATACTATGTCACAGAAACATATGTGTATATATATAAATATATATTTATACAGTATAGCCTCATTTATGCAGCATTATAAGGGAATTAAATAATTCCAATAAATATTTCCCCAATAACTGAAGCTTAATATATTAAGCATTATTTCTATTTTAACAGATTTCATTACAAAATTTTATAACAGCTATTATAAATTTATTATTGGACTATACAGACCATAATTTATAATTCTCAATGTATCAAAGGTCATTGTTATGAATATCAACTACTGTATGTACTATCTTAATGTCATTCTCAAGGAGTTCTTGAGGTAGAAAGAATTTAATTTGCTTTTTTACTGATTTCTCCCAGGACACTGCACTTTTGTAGATGATATTTCTGCTATCTTCCCCCTAAAGTAATACCCTCAGAGTTTGTGAAGTTATATGGTGCTATTACCTTCTTCATTGAATATTTCCAAATGCCCATGCTATTTTTAGTGGGTTTTTTCTTCTTCTTTTATTCCTGGTTACCTCAGTTTTCTCCTTTTACTTCTTACTATCAGTGAATCTGTTTCTTGTGCTTCTACTCTTATCTAACAAAATGTTGTCCCACTACCTCTGTTTTGGGTCTGACCACTCTGATTGT
The DNA here is from genome assembly GCA_023553655.1 of Myrmecobius fasciatus. Classification (NCBI taxonomy): domain Eukaryota; kingdom Metazoa; phylum Chordata; class Mammalia; order Dasyuromorphia; family Myrmecobiidae; genus Myrmecobius; species Myrmecobius fasciatus. The sequence continues at coordinate 145,978 of JAJPUD010004063.1, forward strand.
AACTTAGGACAGAATCAAAAGTTATTAGAGGAAATTCAATAACCAATAAAATGTATTAAAATGCTACATGTATTGTGTCTTAGAAAGGAAAGACTAAGTCCTTTATGAAATAAAATCTATACATTTTGTGACTACCGGGGCTCATTTCTGCTTTTAGGGTGAGAATTCAGATAATTTGATACCCAGAGTAGTAAAGTATCCTAGTGTGTTAAATTGCTTTCTAAGTTATTTTTTACTTATTTATTTCATCTGCTATTAATGTAAATTCAGTCAATTCTCTGGAATCTGAAAATGAACAAGCCACATTTAGATTTATTCAAAGCAAATCTTTATCTAAGTATACTTCATTACACAGCCAAGAATGGAAGTTTCTAAGGTATAAAGATATTTAAGTTGCACCATTAAAAACTTCAGAAAACTAAAATAATAGCTTCCCTCAAAATGCCTAAGAAAATTCTGGATCAGAAAATGAAAATTTCTCAGATTAAGTGAGATTTTGCATTATTGTGCATACTTTCCATGGGATAGAACACAAAAGTTGAACAGGTAGAAAATGCTAGATAGATTTCTAGGACCTCCCAGCTGGAGTGCACATTTTTTTAATGTGCTATAAATTCTGGAATAAATGATGATGATGATGATGATGATGATGATGATGATGATAGCTAACATTTATATAGTCCTTCCTTTGTGCCAGGCACTGGTAAGAACTTTACAAATATTTGGTTTGATCTTCTTTGCAATCCTGAGAGATAGGTACTACTTATACTCCTATTTTACAGATGAAGAAACTAAGGCAAACAGACGTTAAATGACTTTCCAAGAATCATATAACTAGGAAGTATCTGAAGCAAGACTCCTGGTAATTTAATTGAATATTATTAAGCACCAACTCTGTCCAAAGCACTGTGTTTAGGTAAAGCAAAGGTAAAATAAAAACAATATCCCAAAATTATTTTGATACTTGGGTGGATTTTTGATCTTATTTATCTATTCTCTTCAGTGCTGCATATTACAGCCCATGAAAGTCTTCTCAACTTGTTTGCCTCTCATCTACCCAACTATTCTTCCCAACTAGGTCTACCGAAACTATTCAGTACCTTCTTCTATATATTTTAATATTACAGTAGTAGCAACAGAATACATGAATTGTTCATATATTACTTCTCACTCTCAATTATGAGAAATGATTGTTTCTCTCTTGTATTAACAACTGATTATTGTATCAGAAAAGGTTTTTCTCTTTTTCTACTCATCATCCAGAAATCTATCCAGTGTGAAGAATTTTTCTAAAATACCCAGCCTACTCGTTGTGTTGGGTCAGACAGATCTGGGGAAATATAGATACTTTTTGTCAGACAAAAGATATGGAAACTGATGTGTCTGACCAAGATTTGGTTAATTTAACTCACATATCCTAAGACTTGCATAGTAATATAACCCATCCTCTCATGGTAACATACATTCTCTCATTAACTGTTATCCTCATGAACAACTGCTCTTCCAAGGGCATATAAACTGTGAGTCCATCACCATGAAGGGTCTTTGGTCTAAAAGAGAGATAGCCAAATGACCATTCTTTTATTAATAAGCATACTGGCATTATTAATAAAATGATTAAGTTATCCAGAAATTATTTCTCTAACCTTTTTAAACACCACATTAGGCATGATAGGTTCACTTTCTTTTCCAATGTGACATTATTTATTCTATGTCTCTTCACAATTCTTCACTGATAGTGTTGACACCTATTCAAAACTATTATGTACTTCTCCATTACATTTTGAGCTACCCAAAATTTTCATATTTGAGACACTTCCATTCTATGTCTTGTATTTATAAAAGCATTAGCAAAAGGAGATTGATATTAAAAAGATGAGGCTATGTCTTAGGAAGAAGCTTGATCTTATAAAAATTACTGAATAATTTTAAAAAGATGATCCAGGCTACTGTCTTTCTCTTGTTCAATTCTCAACCCAAAATATGATTCATATTCAATATTTTCCCAAGATTTATGTGCTCATGAACAAGCTTTATGGGTTGTCCATTCAATTGTAAATCACAGTATATAAAATATATTTTTTCATCTATTTGGTTTTCCTATACTGACAGGAAAAACCAAATACTTAATGGATTCCAGATATCATTTAGGATGAAATTGTACAATATTACAAAAATTAAACTCAGTACAATAACATATAGAAACAGGAGCATTTGGAAGTCTTCACTATCCATAGAATAATCCTTCAGTGAGACTCTGCTGTTAACATCGTTCATGAAATTGGGAAATATTTTTGGTAAGCATTCTTCTTTCTATTTTATCTTCATACATAGGAGCCAATGAACAAAGTGATCTCGATTGAAATATCTTTCAAGGAATCGTGTATAATAACGTATGCATGAGAGAACCTCATTGAAGAAAGTAAGGAGGATTTTACTGATTCAAACACTTTGTGTGCGTGTGTATGTGTGCGTGTTTTGCTATGGCATATTTAGTAAAGCTGTTTCCTTTTCACAGATTCATCAAGAATATGGTTACTGTTCAGTAGTGTTTGACTCTTCATGATCCTATTTAAAATTTATTGTTGTTCGGATACAGCCATTCTGGAAAACAATTTGGAGCTATGCTCAAAAAGTTATCAAACTGTGCATACCCTTTGACCCAGCAGCATTTCTATTGGGCTTATATCCCAAAGAAATCATAAAGAAAGGAAAAGGCCCCACATGTGCAAGAATGTTTGTGGCAGCCCTTTTTGTAGTGGCTAGAAACTGGAAATTGAATAGATGCCCTTCAATTGGAGAATGGCTGAATAAATTATGGTATATGAATATTATGGAATATTATTGTTCTGTAAGAAATGACCAGCAAGATGATTTCAGAGCGGCCTGGAGAGACTTACATGAACTGATGCTGAGTGAAATGAGCAGAACCAGGAGA
>JAJPUD010004063.1:158399-213981 GCA_023553655.1 Myrmecobius fasciatus
TTTTGTAAAGGTCAATGTTGAAAGGTCACTCATGTTTTGTAAATAAAAAGCTTTATATATATCTATAAATAAATCTCTAACTGATCTATTACTGGCACTGCATTATCAGTAGTCAGGAGTGATCAATAGGTCTAATAATCCAATTGTTTACGTTGGGATTTTTTGCTTGGGGCCCAAGAACTTCTTTTTTTTGAATATATTTTTGATAACCATATTTCAATAAATTTGTTTTCTTTTGTAAAAAAAAAAAAAGAGATTACAGAAAATCATTCCCAGAATAATACACCATGACCAAGTAGGATTTATACCAGGAATGCAGGGATGGTTCAATATTAGGAAAACTATTAACATAATTGACTATATTAATAACCAAATTAACAAAAAACATATGATAATCTCAATAGATGCAGAAAAAGCATTTGATAAAATCCAACATCCATTCCTATTAAAAACATTAGAGAGCATAGGAATTAATGGGCTTTTCCTTAAAATAGTCAGTAGCATCTATTTAAAACCATCAGCTAGCATCATATGTAATGGTGATAAACTGGAACCATTCCCAATAAGATCAGGGGTGAAACAAGATTGCACACTATCACCATTACTATTCAATATTGTATTAGAAATGCTAGCCTTGGCAATAAGACAAGAAAAAGAGGAATTAGAGTAGGTCATGAGGAAACCAAATTATCACTCTTTGCAGATGATATGATGGTCTACTTAGAGAACCCTAGAGAATCAACTAAAAAACTATTAGAATTAATCCACAACTTTAGCAAAGTTGCAGGATACAAAATAAATCCACATAAATCATCAGCATTTTTATACATCACCAACAAAATGCAACAGCAAGAGATACAAAGAGAAATTCCATTCAAAATAACTATCGATAGTATAAAATATTTGGGAATATATCTGCCAAGGGAAAGTCAGGATCTATATGAGCAAAACTACAAAACACTCTCCACACAAATAAAGTCAGATTTAAACCATTGGAAAAACATCAAGTGCTCTTGGATAGGTCGAGCGAATATAATAAAGATGGCAATACTACCTAAACTAATCTATCTATTTAGTGCTATACCAATCAAACTCCCAAGAGATTATTTAACTGACCTAGAAAAAATAACAACAAAATTCATCTGGAAAAACAAAAGGTCAAGAATTTCAAGGGAATTAATGAAAAAAAATGCAAATGAGGGTGGCCTAGCTGTACCAGATCCAAAACTATATTATAAAGCAGTGGTCACCAAAACCATTTGGTACCGGATAAGAAATAGAGTAGTGGATCAGTGGAATAGGTTAGGTTCACAGGACAAAATACTCAATGACAATAGAAATCTAGTGTTTCATAAACCCAAAGACCCCAGTTTTTGGGATAAAAACTCACTATTTGACAAAAACTGCTGGGATAATTGGAAACTAGTATGGAAGAAATTAGGCATTGACCCTCACCTAACACCATATACCAAGATAAGGTCAAAATGGATTCATGATCTAGGCATAAAGAATGATATTATACACAAATTAGAACAATGTAGGATGGTTAACCTCTCAGACCTGTGGAGGGGGAAGGAATTTGTGACCAAAGAAGAACTAGAGGTCATCATTAATCACAAAATAGATAAGTTTGACTATATCAAGTTAAAAAGTTTTTGTACAAACAAAATGAATGCAGACAAGATTAGAAGGGTAGCAGTAAACTGGGAAAATATTTTTACATCCAAAGGTTCTGATAAAGGCCTCATTTCTAAAATATATAGAGAATTGACTCAAATATATAAGAATTCAAGCCATTCTCCAATGGATAAATGGTCAAAAGATATGAACAGACAATTTTCAGACGAAGAAATTGAAACTATTTCCGGTCACATGAAAAGGTGCTCCAAGTCACTATTGATCAGAGAAATGCAAATTAAGGCAACTCTGAGATACCACTACACACCTGTCAGTTTGGCTAAAATGACAGGAAATGATAATGATAACTGTTGGAGGGGATGTGGAAAAACTGGGACACTGATACATTGTTGGTGGAACTGTGAATGGATCCAACCATTCTGGAGAGCAATTTGGAGCTATGCTCAAAAAGTTATCAAACTGTGCATACTCTTTGACCCAGCAGTGTTTCTACTGGGCCTATATCCCAAAGAGATTTTAAAGGAGGGAAAGGGACCCACATGTGCAAAAATGTTTGTGGCAGCCCTTTTTGTAGTGGCAAGAAACTGGAAATTGAAAGGATGCCCATCAATTGGAGAATGGCTGAATAAATTATGGTATATGAATGTTATGGAATATTATTGTTCTGTAAGAAACAACCAACAGGAGGATTTCAGAGAGGCCTGGAGAGACTTGCATGAACTGATGCTGAGTGAAATCAGCAGAACCAGGAGAACATTATACACAGCAACAAGACTATACAATGATCAATTTTGATGGACATGGTTCTCTTCAACAATGATGTGATTCAAACCAGTTGTTCAGCGATGAAGATAGTCATATACATCCAGAGAGAGGCCTGTGGGAACTAAGTGTGAACCACATCACAGTATTTTAACGCTTTCTGTGAATATTTCCATGCATTTTGTTTTCCTTCTTAGGTTGTTTTTTCTTCTTCTCTTTCTAGATCTGATGTTTCTTGTGCAGTAAGATAACTGTATAGATATGTATACATGTATTGTATTTGTCATATAATTTATCCTATTTAGCATGTATTAGATTACCTGTCATCTAGGGGTGGGGGTGGGGGGTGGGGGGAAGGAGGGGAAAAGCTTGGGAAAAAAAAGTTTTTGCAAAGGTCAATGTTGAAAAATCACTCATGTTTTGTAAATAAAAAGCTTTATATATTAAAAAAAAAAAAAAGGAAAACAACTCTGAAAGACACCAGGATTAGTCAATTGATGTGACCTCAGAAGACTAATGGAAAATAGAAAAAGGTCACATTATAAGGATAAAATAAAGTGAATATTCTCAGGCAGGAAAAAAAAAAGAAAAGAAAACTCCAAAGCCAGTGGTGTGGTTCATATGGCCAATAGCAAATACTATAATTATGTCTATAATTATTACTCTATTTATTTGATCTTCATTATGATAATTTATTTGACATTAAACATATGACTAAATTCAATTGCCTGGGAAAAATAATAAATAACATTTACAAAGTACTTCAACATATATAAAGCACTCTATACATCTAAATTCAGTAGAACTATCCTATTAGTACTGCAAGGAGAAGATAATAGGCACTTAATAAAATGATATTATATAATACGCTATATTTTGTAGTGTATATAATTGTTACATCATATATACTATTGTATATATAACATCAATATATTCTATAATGTATATTTGTATGCTGTTAACAATATAGCATATAATTGTTGTTCATCCTTCATTTCCAAAGAGAACCAATGACATTATGGGGTAATGTATTGACTTGCAAGTGAATTGAATTTAAGCTGTACAAGATCATCAGACTCACTCTGTCTTCTAGAGTCATCAAAGACCAGTAGCAAGACATTTGGAAAGCTGTGCAGTGTTCATGGACTAGATATATGAGGTTTATGGAATGTTTAAAGAAAACTAGCACCTCTAATATGAGAGCTTCCCAAGTTCATTTCATGGCTATTCATCCACCTTTGATGTCTATCTTCACTCAACTCTCATCTATAGCTCCAAGAAGTTGTAGTGCAGTGGCCCCACTGCAGTAAAACTGTCTTGATAGACTCGCTAAGCCATTTTAAAAAAACCCAATGAGCCTCAAATCTGTCTGGCAGTTAGGAAATTTTTTTTTCAAGTATGTGAAGACTTCCCCAGGCATAACAGGCAGATGAGAACAATTTTTTGCAATGTCCTTGAAGACAGATAAAACAGGCAGGCACCATCAAGCACTTGGAGCTTGATCAGACATTGAGGATGCCAAAGTTATCCACTGCATCCCAGGGCATTGCTAGTCTTCTTGACTAGACTCTGATAGTTTTGGAAGAGTGATACTGACAATTTTGTTCAACTCTGCATTATTTAAATCTAATTCACTCAAAAGTCAAGACATATCCCTATGAAATCATTCTTCAAAACAAAGGACAAACAACAGCAAATTACATTACATATATCATAATAATAAATAATATAATAATAATACCAAATAAGAAAAAATACATACATGATCTTATCTCTAACCTAACAATTCAGAATGGAAAAAGTAACTAAGCTTCTTCCATTAATTTTGGAAGTAATGATTTATCTGAAAACATCTAGAAACTTGATTAAAAATAAAAAAATTGGCACTTTTTATATGAATGTTTTGAAACTTTAAAACCTGATAAATATGTTAAAAATCAATTGTTTTCATTCAGTATATCAATACATGATCTTCACACTTGAAATCTTTTTCTTTTGAATTCAGTTTACATGCATCCAAAGTTTTGAAACTCATCTTCCACCTTGCTAAGATACTTTTCTCCATGAAGACATTAGTAGTAAATAGAGTTTATTCAAAGTTAATACATGTAGTGTTAAAGGACTCTCAACTAAAACTAAAGAGTTTGATATAAATTTGCTCCACCTACAGCAATCTCAGCAGAGGACAAAAATTTGAATTTCTCTAGGCTGACAAAGCAAGTTACTTTTTTCACTTTTCAAGGCAATTTCTAGAGGTTAGAGCTAAGAGCTTTTCTGGAAAACAGCATGAAGAACCTTCTCTATCTTTTTTTTAAAGATTATTCAGTTAGATGTTTTGTTTTGTTTCTTTTTTTTACTTTTTTGTGCAATAATCTCATTTATTTCTCAAGGTATTGCTGCAAAAGAAAATTGTTCTCATATTAGTTTAATGGAAATTATTATCATTCCACATGGAACTACCCTTTTCAAAAATTTATCAAATTTTAAATAAGTGGTAACTTGAAATCAAAATTGCAACAAAAATAAAGAATACGATCTTTGCTTCTCTTTCAAGGGAATGAAGGGACATGTTTTACTGTTAACTAACTTTATATAATATCAGTATCAAATAATATAATTAGCAAATTCAAGAAGTTCTATTTATACTTGTCATCAAGGCTAATAATTGAATTTAAATCAGCTCTAACCTGATTAAGATCATCAGTAAATATTATTAAAGCAAAGTATGGGATGAGGGAAAGTAATCAATAATGGAAAAGGACAAATGTCCCAATTTTTTAAAGGAACAAACTTGGGTTTTAGAAAAAAGAAAGTAAATAAAAAATATTTAAAAGATGGCTAGTGAATATTAAATGTCAATATGGCTTCATCAAGAACCAGATTGATCCCATTATATTTTTTGAACTGGGTTGCTAGAGTGCTATAGAAAAGGTTTAGCTGCATTTTAGCAAAGCACTTGATAAAGTCTCTCTAAGAAATAAAAGGTAGAGGGATTAGATAATAGTGCCATTGGATAAGTTCAAAACTGTTTTGCCAGAACTAAAAGGTAGCCCTTTAATAGTTTGATGTTAACTCTAAAGGAGGTCTCCAGTTGAGGGTTCCAGGTATCAGTGTTTGACCCTGTGTTGTTTAAAATTTTTATCAATGTCTAAAATAAAGGTATGGGTGAGGATAAAGATCTGGGAGGGACAACTAACACAATGAATGACATTCTTGGCTCAATAAACATTGGTTAATTTGAATAAATATGAATTTAATGGAGATAAATGTGAAAATCTTAAACAAGTTTAAAAAGAAAAACAGCTTCCCAAGTTCAGGGTGGGAGATATAAAATATGCAGCAGGTTTTCTGAAAAACATATGTATGAATTTCAGTAGAACAGAAGCTCAACAGGAGTCAGTAGAAAGAATGATGAACCTGGGATTTTTGTACCATTTATATTATAAACTACACATATATAAAACTATGTTTACCAAAAATAAATAATGTAATTACTACAAACAGCAAAAAAACGCGGGAAAGGATGCACATGCTATGCCAAATAGGTTTGATTTTTATTTAATATGGAGCTATTGAATGTTTTCAAGATGGAATTGACTCAATCAAATTGTGCTAATGTACAGAATGAAATGGAAAGTAGAAAGATTAGAGACAGAGAAGATTTAAAAGGCTACTGAAATAGTTTAATCATAAAGTTATAAGGTCTTGAGCTAGAAAGCTGGGCTAGAAATAAAAAGGAAGAAATAATAATGCTTTAATTTTCCAAGTGCTCTTTTATTCCATGAAAAAATCTGTAATCCTTATTTACATCTACAGGATGATTCAAAAAGTCCTCTTACGCATTTGACACAGATATAAAGTATCTTTAGAGAACATATGCATAGAAATCAAACATACTTATTGTCTTTACTTAATTTATAATAACAATAGGAATATGGAGTATAAAGGTGAATTTCAAAGGAACTCCCCAATGAGGAATTTCCTCTACCAAAGCAATTCAACACTCTCTCTGAAGCTGGCAGTCTCATAGAGTTTCCTCAAGGTCTGAGAGGTTAAAGGACATGCCCAAGATCACCCGACCAACACGCATCAGAAGCAAGATTTAAATTCATGTCTTCCTAACTATATAGGGTACACCACTGCCTCTAAGTTATAATAAATCTGGAAAATAGTCTCCATGAATTTACAAATGTGATAATGTTTGCTTTATCAGGGCCACATCACATTTATAAGTATATGGGGACCATTTTCAACATCTATTACATATATATACACAAACGAATACTATACATATGCATGCCATTCTTAAAAAAAAAAAACAGGTATGACTACAAATGTATAGTCATATTATCCCTACCAGAGAATTTGTTGTTTTTAACTTTCAAGATTTGTACAGATATCAGATAATTATATTGTATAGCAAACTGATAAAATCAACCAGCATATGGTTTCATATTTTTGCCAACAAGACAATTACATCTTGAGAACTATATTTATATTAAAAAGATAAATTAGTAAATCCAAATGCTTACTGAGTGGTAATGGAAGAAAAATGAACATTAAATAAACTTTCTTTAAATTAGGGAGCAAAGGCTTGGTTAATAAATTAGATATGCATTAGGCTTTCTGTTATTCATTTCAAGGGAAAGCATTAATCAACATTCACAAACTAAGTTTGTTTAAAGTTCATTACTATTCTAAGCAATGGATTTTCCCTGGTATCATGCACTCAAAGGGAATAAAAAATGAAAGTACTAATGAAAGGCTACCAATTTAGCATGCTGCTTGAATTCAATAATCTAGAATTTATGCACATATGTTCAGTTATGTGCAGAAGTCCAATTCTACAAGCATTTTTGAACAAGGGTTATGCTGTGTATTTCAGTAATGGGCTATCTATTTTGTAATTAGTGGAATAGAGCCCAGCACCTCCAGGATTTCATAGGCAGTTAAAATATCCTGAAGCTGCATTGCTCAGTGTGAAATAACATTTCATTTCTTCATAAAAGCATGGGAACAAAATTTACTCATGGCTTCTCATTATATCTAAAATAAAAATAAAAGAAAAATTAGGGACATGTGGGAATTATTAGTCTCACAATCTGTTACTTCTCAAAAATTCTCTGAAGGTCAAGCATAAATCTAAGCATCATTAAAAATTTTATGAATAAAATTAAATAAAACTTTTTGCCAATCATGCATAATCCAGACTAATATCTTAATAGATCCAGCTATACCCAATATAATAATAATAGACCAAACATAACCCCTGTATCTCAGAAGTTTTAGACAACATGATCAACATTCAAGCCTGGAGAATTATTTATGATTAAAAAAAAATACAATTCTTTAACATGCCTATTTGTAGGGATCACCAAGGGAAAGAAACTAAAACAATCTATCATGTCCATGTAGTAAACCCTAATCCTTGAGCTACCAGTTTGCTAATTATAGCATGTGATAGCTGCAGATAAAAGCATACTAAGGTCATGTTTATATGGTACAAATTGTTTCATGTTGACATAACCTCTGGATTGAGGAGCTATCTTAACATGCCCTTCAGATTCACTTAAAATTAACTGTTAGTAAAAGTGCTAGTACTTGAAAATTATTGTTTGAATATCTGAATTCTTAATAAAAATTTCAGGAAAGCTGGAAGCTTTTGAGCAACTTGCATGAATTTCAGAGGAAAGAAATATTATTCCATGTTCCAGCGCATCAAATACTAAATACTAAATACTAAAGCATCAAGTACCCAGAGTTCTTAAATGAGATCACAATTTTAACTAACTTACTGACCTTCAATATTACCCTTCTTTTCACACATAGGATACTACAAGATCATGGGATTTAAAACCAGAAGGGACCTTAAAGATTATCTGTATTGCTCTTTAACTCCATCAACTATCTAGTGGGGGAAAAATGTCCCACATTCCTAAAAATTCTGGTGTAGAGTTTCTTTTCTTGGCTTTTACTTATTTGACATAATTTTCCACTGGCATACAGCCAAAAATCAATATTTTTGCACCAACAGTAAACTAGAAACTGAATTTGAATTCAAATTCATGTTTAGATCTATAAAAGTTTTTATATTTTATATCTTGTCGTAATAAGACTTCATTTATCTAGAGAACATAGTCACTTATCCAATAATCTCAACTGTCTTTAACATAGGTAGGAAATCCCAATACCAAGATTTCTACCAACAAAATTACCCAAAGTTCAAAATATTTAAAATGATAATTCAGAATCCCCTTCCAATGATTTGTTTTTTTTTTTTGTAGCTCAGATGCCATAACTAAATCAAAGCAAAAGTCTTGAAATAGCGTAATAAGGTGACAGAACCAAGATGGTAGAGTAGCAAAAGCATTCCAGTCCAGCTCTCTCAATATTTCCCTCCAAACAACTTTAAAACAATGAATCAAATCAAATTCAGGAGTTGCAGTCAATCAATAGTCAGGATGAGACATTTTTCCAGTTTAAGACAATTTTTGAAGTTGGAAGGAAAAATTTGAGACACTGGAGTTGGGACTAGAGAAGAAAAAGAAATTGAAGGAATAAGAATAGGCAATGAGGAAACAAAGCTATCTTTCTTTGTGAATAATATAATGGTATATTTAGAGAACCCTAGAGATTCAACTAAAAAACTAGTTAGAAAATGATCAATTTAGTAAAGTTGACAGATATAAAATAAATCTTAAATTTTTGTGTAGCTGGAAATCCTTCTGAGATATCTGTGTAAGAGTAAGAATGTAAACTTTGCCTGTAATGATACTCCTATTGATTCCCAGCTGAACTTTTTATTAGATGGACTCATAGGCAAAGTCAATATTCACATAAGGTTAGATAAGTAGAGAATTTGAGAATCTATAAAAGAGCAGCTTAGAGATTTTTTTAAAAAATATATGTTGTTCAGGTAATAAGGAACATACACACATGGCCAATAACATCCAGTAATAGCTTCTAAAAGAACCAGAAAAATTAAAAAATTAAAAAAAAACAGAATGATAAAAGATGAAGATTGTTATCTATGCAACATGAGAGCTTGTTTTGGTTTAGTTGAATCCTACAAAGATAACATTCCTTTTTTTTTTTTTTTTTTTTTTTTTGCTTAGGCAATTGGGGTTGAGTGATTTGCCCAGGGTCATACAGCCAGGAAGTGTTAAGTGTCTGAGAGCAGATTTGAACTCAGGTCCTCCTGATTTCAGGGTTGGCACTCTATCCACTTCACCATCTAGCAACCGCAAGATAACATTCCAAGAGACATTTTGCTAAGTCCTGGGATACCCAGTCTAGAGGAAATTGGCTTGTGTGTGATGAGTTCCAAGGCCTATTAGCTTACCTCTCTTAGATAAGCTAAAGGTATACCCTTCCTCCTAACCAGTCAAGGACTTAATAGTTCAAGCCAAGCCTAGAGTTCAAGAACATGCTTGGCCCGTCTCACCTAGTGTGTACTTTTTCAGATTTTTTCTAGAACAGACTTGTACATTTGAGCTAGATCAAAACAAATTTTGTCTTCAGGCATCAAAAAGGTGGAGAGTAAATAGATGTGATATCTGTATGAAGTTTAGCATCTTAGTAGAAAAATATAGCAACTTCTATGAGGGAAGAAATTAATCTTAAGGAATTACTAAAGATAGATTTCTCACTAGATAAAAATTTACAAACCATAACTCTACTTCTAATAATGGCCTTAAAAAATAATCCAATATTGGGGCAGCTAGGTAGCGCAGTGGATAGAGCACCAGCTCTGAAGTCAGGAGGACCTGAGTTCAAATCTAGTCTCAAACACTTAACATTCCCTAGCTGTGTGACCCTGGGCAAGTCACTTAACCTCAATTGCCTCAGCAAAAAATAATCCAATATTTTTAAGACTTTACCTTATGGAAGTTTCATTTTATTCAACATACAAGTGATTTAGAGATTTTTAGATCTAGATTGCTTTATTCCAAAGATGTAACTTTTTCTTTCAATCATTCTTACCAGGAATATAACATATGGAATTCAAATTACTTTCTATTCTACATTGCTTAGGAGTCAATGAATTTTACATAGAATTATTACAATAAAATTTAAAATCCTAAATAATTCTGGGCCTCAGTTTCTCTATTTATTAAATGGTGTTAGACTACATGATTTTTAAGGTTCCTTCTGATTCTGACATTATGTGATTTTAATTAGATCCTAAAATCATTGATTTAGAGTTGTGGGGAATTTTAGAGGGCATTTGATCCAATGTCTTTATTTTCTAGATTAAACTGAGACTTAGAGTGATTGATTCATGACTTGCCTAAGGTCATAGAAGCACCAAATAGCAGAGTTGGGATTTGAATTCAATTCTTCTAACTCCACATTGCAGCACTCTTCATTAAGTTATATCTGTGATACATTTCAAAATCATAGAATATAAAAATCGGGCAGAACCCCAGAGGCAATCTAATTTAGTTCCCTCATTGTACAAATGAAACAATCTCAGTGAAGTGATTTACTTGGTGTCATACATCAAGCTAGCAACAAAATCTAGAATCCAAATCTCCAAATACTACTACAATTGTCTTCCAATACTTTGCAATGAAAGAATAATAGGAAGAAAGCTCACCTTATATGAAACAAGTTCTCAACAGGGCATACATCATGGCGCATGCATATATGTAGTGTATGCATGCATAAACACAGATATACACACCTATGCATCATTGAATATCATATAATTAAAAATTCATAATACTTGACAACTTTAATGATTCAATTACTTATGTATAAAATACTTCTTCAATCTATTAAACCATATGGTTCTGAAAGCATGAGCTATGATTTTTTTCATATTCTTATTTCAGTATTGTAACATGTTCATGATTTAATCTATTTGGTTAACTCTTCCACTATTATAAATCATAACTCCCCTATGCCTTAAGAATGGTTTTACATGTTTCTATAGGGGACAACAGGGAACTAATACTTTAATGAATTTCCCCAAATTATAAGAGACAGCATGGTAACATTGTAAAGAGCAGAATTAAAAATCAAGAGGCTCTTTGTTCAAGGTCTACCTTTGACACATGGTGGTCATGTGATTCTAGACAAGCTACTTGATCTTTCAATGTTCTAATCAGCTCTCTAAGACTATAATTTGAAGAGAAGGTAGTGACTTGCACTGGTAGAGGTATTTACCTATACTAAGCAATGAATCACTGGTAAATTTCCTATCTTTGTCTCCAAATTAAATTAAAATTCAGAGCTTCAGAAGCTTAGTACTGAAGCTCAAGTTCTAATCTTATTTTATAAAGTCCTGATTTATTCTCCTACTTGAGACACTAGAATAGGATGTAAGTAGAAGCTGTATAAAATTTTAAAAGGAAAATATTTTTTGAGTGAAAAATCATTTCATAAGTGTAACTTTTTTGCTACATCAATTTATGTATGCAAAACTTGTATTTATGCATTTTAGGACCTTGAGAATACACTTGATTGATTCTAAATAAGGATACTTTAAATAGAGTGAGTAAAAAGTTACAATCACACACAAAAGCAGGGAGGGAAAGCAAGGGAAAGGAGAAAGTTCATTGTTTTGACTAGGGAAGAATTACTGGAATGCAGTTTTGTGTCTGAGTGTGTTAGGAGTATATGGAAGGGAAAGTAACAAATTGACAGTTTCTCTCTCTCTTTCTCTCAGACTGCAGATAGCACATCATAGAAGTCCAACCCAGAAGCTAAATGAATGGGATGTCCAAACCAAGCTCCATGCTTTCAGCGGTGGGTATGCCAAAGAAATAAATGGCTGTAGTCTTCATTTCAACATTACATTTGAACTTGTAGGTATTTCTTTATAAAATTTTGAAAATTTTAGGGGCATGAAAGTGAGCTCCATTATATCAAGGAAAAGAGGAAGAAAATAGTCTTTTTGTGCCCAGCTTGACCCTCCAGGGGCAGGGATAGAAATTGCAGGATGTGCTCTATTTTTCCAGTCCTAAGAAAAGACAATGCTCATGTTAGTGAATTAATGAGATTGTACTCAAAGGGGAATATTTTGTCCACCAAGGTTGGCATTCGTAGCAAATCACTTAGAATTATGCCAATTCAGACTAAGCTAGGTCTGTGTACTTTACCCAGGTTATGTACATTCATAAAAAGATCTAGGAAGGAAGGGCCCTTGAGTTCAAGAACAAAGATAGGCTTCTTCCTAAGCCTCTTTAGGATTACATGTAAAATTGAAAGAGTATTTTTTGTGTCCATGTGAGTTGGTTTCAGGTTATCGCAAATATTTTCAGAGCTCGCTGCCCATGACAAGCTCTCCTCTTATGTCATTGGCTCTTGCTGTGTTGGCACCTTTGACTGGCTGAATGAGATTGTTTAGGGATTATTAGATCAACCACATGCATTCTGCTTTTGTTTTAATGTTTTTTTGTCCAGAGATAGGGAAGTTGGCTAGGGCCCCAGAGATGAAAGGAGGTCTGTGGGGTTAGAGGGAGGTGAGGATATAGAGAAAATAGAGACAAATGTGCAGTGATGAGTGTTTTCTGCTTG
Source organism: Myrmecobius fasciatus (assembly GCA_023553655.1). Taxonomy (NCBI): domain Eukaryota; kingdom Metazoa; phylum Chordata; class Mammalia; order Dasyuromorphia; family Myrmecobiidae; genus Myrmecobius; species Myrmecobius fasciatus. The sequence goes on from JAJPUD010004063.1 coordinate 171,324, forward strand.
TTAAGAGTCATAGGAAAATATAACAATTTGAGTTTGAGGTGAGGAAGAACAAGATGGCAATGTAGGACAAGAAATTATCCCCCACAGTGGTGCCAGGATAACATCTACCAAGATATGTCTCTAAATTACATCAAGAACTTCTATGAAGGATGTGTGAGTATTAAACATATAATGAAATCAAATGACTTGGACAAGAGCATGTGTTTTTAGATGATTTTCATAAAGATAGATGTTACATTCTAAGAATAGTATATAGTACCAACAATGCTTTTAAAATTAATTTATTATGCACTCAACTTTAAACAACAAAACCAAATAAATATGTACTCAACTACTCACATATAAAGATTAATTCCTATACATACTATTTCTTCAGCATCCACTATACTTTCTGTTTGTTCATCTCTATTGTATGTATATAGGTACAGACATACATGCATATACACATATATACACACATATAAAACCTATACATATATATGTGTGTATAAATACATATATATACACATATACATACATAGTCATACACTATGTATATAGACTTTGCTTTCTTCACTTTGTATAAATACCTAAAAGTCTTTCTGGATGTCTTACAGTATTCTATTTACTGTATCCAATGGTAGTATTTCATAATACTAATATCCAGTTTATTCAGCCAGTTGCCAGTTCTGATATGTAGGTTGTTTCTAATTATGTGAAATTATAAATAATGCTGTAGATCTCTTTTTTTCCTTTATGCTGATGCTCTGAGGCTATATTCCCAACAATAAAAGGTTTGCTGCAGAGTAAAATTATTTTTATGATTTGGATACTGTCAATTTACTTTTTGAAAATTCACCTAATACTTCCTTTTAAACTATAGTATGATCATAATCATTCCTAACTAAAAACTAAAATAAATGAATTCATGAAGCTATTTGGCTATTGGTCCATAAACTTAGTCCAATTACTTAATTCTTTTATTACAAAGTACAAAATTATGGTGGCCAGCTGTGAATGATTTAACTATTAACTATTAACTAACTATTCTCAGTAACGTAATAATCTAAGACAACTCCAAAAAACACATGATAAGAAAAAATGCTATTCTCTTTCAGAGGAAGAACTGAGGAACTAAATGCAGATCAAAGCCTATTTTTTTTTTAGCTTTTTTATGGTTCTTGTTTTGCTTCTGTTTTTTTTTTTTTGTCTTTCACAACATGAATAATATGTAAATATGTTTATCATGACTGCACATGTATAACCTACATAAAATTTTTTGTCTTCTCAATGAGGGGGAGGGAAAGAAACCAGAAGAAAATTTGGAAGTCATACATTTTTTGAAACAAATCTTGAAATTTTTTTACATAGAATTGGAAAAATATTAAAAACAAAAAAGTACAAAATTAATAGCTAGAACCAGGTAATTTCAGCTGCACATTATTTGGCCATTTAGATAGGAAAGCCTTAAAGTGCTATGTAAATATCAATTATTATTGTTATTTATAATTAGCAATATATATATATACATATATATATATACTCATGAGTTTAAAGAAAATTCAAAAAAGCACATAGGTTTATTTTGATTAGTCTCATACTTTCTAGATGGATAAATAAGCTATTCCTACAAAAAATACTCTAAAGGTAGTTAATATCATCTTAAATTAAAGTTTTTAAAATAATTTTTCAGTTGCACAATTAAAAAGAAAGTATTCCTTGAGTTATTGTTAGTATAAACATTTCAAGGATAAAGGATAGAGAGAACAATATACCCTGAGGATTGGACTAAATGATGGATTCTCAGGTTATTTCTAGTTCTATCAGTTTATTATTCATTGATTTAAGATCACTTCCCACAAATTTACTCATAGAAATATTATACAAGTTTTCCTTTTTGCCTAAAAATGATATTTCATTATAACTGTCACAGCTCAGACCTCCTACAGTGATCGGTCAATTCCACACCCTTTTCTTTGGCTCAGTTCGAATGTTCTTCCTTGGTGTATTGGGCTTTGCAGTCTATGGGAATGAAGCATTGCATTTTAGCTGTGATCCAGACAAGAAGGAAATAAATCTCTTCTGTTACAACCAATTCAGGCCAATAACTCCACAGGTAAATACATGAAAAAAAAGAAATAAGGAGAAAGAAAGAAGGGGGGAAGAAATGGAAGGAGGGAGGGAGACAGAGAGAGAGATACAGAGAGAAAGACAGAGATAGAGACAGAGAGAGAGAGACAGACAGACAGACAGACAGAGAGACAGAGATAGAGACAGGCAGAGACAGAGACAGACAGAATGATAGAGAAACAAAGACAGAGAATCAGAGAAAGAGAGGAGAGGAGGAAGGGATGGAAGGAGAAGGAGAAGTAAGGAAGGAAGAAGGAGAAAGAACAGGAAGGAAGGAAGGTAGGTCATCTTATTCAAAATTTGCAGTGTTCAAAAAAATTAGAGAATTGGTGATATTGTCTAGATAATTACAGAAAAAAATGTATTTTAACTTAAATTATCTCTAAAATGAGGGGGTTGGCTATTCATGTTGTGTTTCAACTCTATATCCTTTCAATCTTAGAATATACATTGAGAGAAAACTCATTTAGGTAACATTCATTTCTCAAGTTTAATTTGAACATCTGGGTTATATTAATAAAGAAAAATAAAATAATTACTTAAAAGAATGCTATTCACCATTATTAGCAAATTGGAATAAAATAAGTAAGGAAAAATTTTGTAAATACTAAATCTTTTAATCTTAATAAATTTTAAATACTTTTTTTATTTAAGAATAAATTGAAAATAGATTTGTTTCATTAACTTAATTAAAATCTTAAAATGTTCCAGACTAAGTGCAAATCTTTATTAGTAGAACTTTTCTCAATGGGAGTTCCCTATGCTGATATAATCTCAGGTCCAGCTCTCTTCAATTAAAATATATTTACAATGTAAGTTTTGAAACAAAAAATAAAGTTAAACTCCCTAGGGAACCAATGCATATTTGTTTGAGTTGGTTGGTTTTTTAACAGACATATGGATGAAATGATTTGACTAATGTTTCTGCCATTCTTTAGGTATTCTGGGCATTACAGCTAGTGACTGTACTGGTTCCTGGAGCTGTTTTCCATCTTTATGCTGCATGTAAAAGTATTGATCAAGAAAGCATACTTCAGAGGCCCATCTATACTGTTTTTTATATCCTCTCTGCCTTACTGAGAATAATCCTTGAGGTGATAGCCTTTTGGCTTCAAAGTCATCTTTTTGGTTTCCAAGTAAAATCTCTTTATCATTGTGATGTCACTTTGCTTGAAAAAAGATTGGGCATTATAAGGTGTCTGGTTCCAGAACATTTTGAAAAGACCATATTCCTCATTGCTATGTACACATTTACAGCAGTCACAATAGCACTGGGAGCTGCTGAGGTTTTTGAGATCTTATGTAGAAGGTTAAGCTTTTTAAGTGGATAATAGTTGTGGTTTATCTATTACTCTAGGGGTTCATCCACTTCATTTAATTTTGATTGCATTCAATGAAAGCTTAAATTCAAAAGGTTTTAGTTTTGCTGTGATTTGTTCTTAAAATATAGACCACCTTCTCTGGAGTTTTCTTTAGGTGACTGTGGTTTAAAAGTTACTGCTGGTATAGTTCTAAAGGAAATGAGATCAACCCACTTAACTCCATCCCTTCAGGTGAATTCACCATCTTCTATATCAGTCCAAACCATAACATCCAAGTAAAACTTAATTTCTCTAAGGTATATCAACCATAAATCAATTAATAAATAGGATATTTTCCCGTTTCATTAGAGAGTTGAAGAAAAGAAGCTAGTAATTTAGATGCATGTACTCATTCTTATTATTGCACTGATATTTAATGAGTACAAAGATGGATGACCTTAATCTCAAGGTGAGGAAATAGCTTTATGAGATGATTTCCACTGAATGGGAGATTTTAATATACATTTGTCTACTGTAGTAGCAAATGTGCCTATATATTTTCAGAATATAATGATGAATACCATGATAATGAATTAATTGCTCAATATTATTTTGTTTAGGAAGGAAAAGTTCTGAATCAAAGGGGAAAGAACAGACATACTTACATAAATAATGTTTCTGAATTCTACACAATAATTTATCATTCTGCAACATTATTTCCTGGATTTGGGAGAAAGTCATAATTAAAGCTTTGTCTAAGAGAAGCAAGACTGAAAAAGTAAGGTGCATTTCACAAATAGAGAGAAAAAGAAAAGATGAGAGAGAAAGATAAATGAGAAAGAGAGAGACAGACACAGACACAAAGAGACAGAGACAGAAAGAGATAGAGAAACTGAGACAGAGAGAGAGAGAGAGACAGAAAAGAACTAAGAGAATCAAAGAGGGCAAAGGAAGAAAGGAGGGACAGAGGGAGAAGGAAAGAGAGAGAGACAGAGAGAGAGGGAGGAAGGGAGGAAGGGAGGAAGGGAGGGAGGGAGGAAAAGAGAAAGGGAGAGGGAGAGAGATGTAGGGAGGAGAGAAAGGGGGAGAAAGAAAGAGGGGGAGAGAGAGAGAAATGGAGAGGGAGAGAAACAGAGACAGAGACAGACTGAAAGAGAGAAAGTGAGGGAGAAGAGGGAGAGAAAGAGAGAGAGAAGAGAAAGAGAGAGAGGGAGGGAGGGAAGGAAGAAAGGAGGAGAGAGAGAGAGAGAGAGAGAGAGAGAGAGAGAGAGAGAGAGAGAAGAGAAAGAGAGAGAGAAAGAGAGAGAGAGAGAGAGAGAGAGAGAGAGAGAGAGAGAGATGAAGGAAGGGAGGGAGAGGGAAAGGAAAAGGAGAAACTTTAAAAAAAGAGAGAGATGAGATAGAAAGGCAAAGATTGTAATCTCAGATTTCCTATTGACCTTGTTCAGTTACTTAATTTCTCTTGGCCTCAATTTCCTCATCTATAAAATGGAGTTGGACTATTTGATTTTTAAGACTCTTACCAACTCTAAAATTATATAAATCTATGACTATGTTGATTACCAAAAGTCTTACTAGTCCACACTGTTTATTCTACACTGAAGATTTAGTATTTATATACTCAGATCAAATTAAAAGAAGTTAGTGGGGGCAGCTAGGTGGCCCAGTGATTGGAGCACCAGCTTTGAAGACAGGAGGACCTGAGTTCAAATCTGGTTTCAGACACTTAACAAGTCCTAGCTGTGTGATCCTAGGCAAGTCACTTAAACCCAATTGCCTCAGCAAAAAAAAAAAAAAAAAAAAAAAGTTAGTGGCAGATGACAATATCCAGGAACTACTGTTCTGATGATATATAAAAGTGGCTAAGCATGATACAATATTGCCTGCTAATATGTATAATGTAGATATAACAAATTTTAAATTTGATGTCAATTCTTAGACCAAATTGCCCAATGGCATCTATATTTAAATTTAGATAAAATCTTGATTTTAAACAAAATTTCTTCAAGAATATTACATATAAATGCATGTTTTAAAGGACACGATATCACAAATAGGCAATGCGTATTGCTACTGAATGCTCCTAAACAGAAATATCTACAAGAATATAAAATGATAACATATCTTCATGTTCTGAGTCTTTTACAATAAAGTGAAAGCATACTGATAACACAAACTTAATTTGTAGTGCTGAAGATAGAACATGTACTAGTGTTAATGATCAAAATTAAATCTGCAAGTAAAAAAAATGTAGTATATCAACTTTTGTTTAGGTTTAACTCTATATAATAAAATCCCGCATTAGAGAATTTAAGCAAATTAAAAGAAAATAAAAATGTACAATATCTGCCATGTATATTATGTACACAATAACTATTTGTTGAATTCAATTAAAATAACTTCCATTTTGATTCAAGGTGAAAAATGAGGAAAATACTAGTCAATTTTTAAATTTTTAAAAAACTATTTCAATTTATAATATTTGAATCTGAATTATCTGCTTAAAATATTTGTGATTATTTTTTCCAAGCATACTAATTTTTATAATTTTTGAAAAGAGTATGAGATTCTGTTGCCAAATGCTGTAGAGCTTGATTATTCATTTGGTAACTTGTATATCTTAAAGGGAGGTTTATCTGATTTCTTTACCTGAATTCAAAAACTAACTTTGCTTCTGGAACACTGTGATTTTGTTCAAGTTACCTAAGATTTTTAAACTTTCTTTCATCCTGACCTATTTTGTTCCAATTACTTCAGCATAAGATATTTGAATTAGTTAATAAGATTATCTGATTAAAATACTTTCAAATAACTACTTTGACTTTTCTAAACATGTCAATCTTTTAATATGTTGAAGATTGCAACTTTTTAGACACACATTTTAGCTTGATCATTTATTTGATAACTTCACATCTTTCAAAGTTTCTTTATCTGAATATGAAATCTTAATTTGGTTTTTGGCTCACTTTGGGACCTTTTCCAAATCATCTAACTTTTTTCAAGTTTGTTTCCTCATCTGTAAATTGAGGATAATAATACCTACTACATGGAGTTGTAAGTTTCAAATGAGATAATAACTGTGAAATCTCTTTGATAGTATAATCTCAAGGCAAATATAAAGAATTCTTACTAAGGTTTAAATTATTCATTGAGATATAAAATACTCATCTAATTCTTTTAACTTGTACAAATTGTATCCTTTATATTTCAGCTATAAAAACACAAACTGTTGGAAGCAAACAGAAATGTTTACACATATGGATATGCTGTTATTATAGTTTAATATTATTTATATAAAATGATAAAATGTATCTAGAGAGGACTATAAAGTTCATTTAGGAATTTTAGAAAAATCAAAATGCTCACTATCATTTTGTCAGTTTTACTATTCTTCATTTTATGTCTACTTACATGAATTAATTCTTATTTTATTTTCATCACAGCATCATCTATTAAATTTTTGAAACTTACTCCTTAAAACTTAATCTCTCCCAGAAAACTTAATTGAACTACTTCTAATGGGGCAGTAACTATTTCTGGTGAAGCTGCCAAAGTTTCATTTGTACAGAATATACCTGTTCTTTAAGGGAAATGCTTTAATGGAAAAAGAAATTTCTAAGTGGTCTTATTGGTTATCTATACAATCTATTCTATAGAATTAGTCCAACATTGTTACTTAAAATTTAGCTAAAGTTTAGTTGACAAAGCTATTTTATTAGATCACTAATTCATAACTCATTTATGAAGATAAAACTTCCTAAATTTGCCCATTCCTCATCAAGTTGTTAGTCTTCTCTATTAGCTGTCTCTAGGCTCCTTATTTAATCTTCATTTATTTTATGCTCCCTTCCATTCAAAGAAATTCTTCCAAGAACTATGAATCTCTCTTTCTCCCCCTCTCTCTGTCTCTGTCTTTTTCTATCTCTTTCAATATATGTATTGTATATATAAATATAGTTTTAATATATTCGTTCTCCATCTATAACATGTGTTATATATTATTTGTATGTTATGTTATATGTACATATATACATATATATGCCTCCTAATTTAAAACTTTTATCAACTCTCCATGATAAAGGGCTCCTAAAACAGTTACTTTACTTTAATCCTGCATGCCTTCCATCATGAATAAATAAAGCATTTATCAAGAATTTAAGATGTGCTAGGCACTGATAAGTACTGAGGATTAAAAACAAAAAACAAAAAACAAGCAAACAAAATAATCTTATCAAGGAACTTACATTCTAATTAGGAAAAAATAATGTGCAAAGAAGAGCTTAGTAAAGGGGAAGTCACGGATGTAACACATTATGGACTATAAATGACCTGGAAATATTGTTGAAATCAGATTCAGAATAACATAAGGTAAAATTCGATCATTTTTCAGAGGCCAGGATCCCAGACCTTGTTTAAGGTCCTAGGGGGAAGGAGATGAGGAGGATGATTGAAAATGCAAGTGGCATGGTTTGGAAATGTCCTAGACAGAATGCCATCATTGACATTTTTTTTTTTTACTGATTACTTATTCTGTCAATGTACTACTTGTAAAAGGTTTGCTTGGCTAACCCAAAAAGGTTTCAAAAAAACAGACAGGATTTCAGGAGCTATTCAAATAGTGGCAAAATGCAAGGGAGGAGGAAGTTGTTCATGATTTCAATGCATATATATTCCATATTAGTTAAATGAATGCTTCAAATAATTATTATAATACATTGTTAATAGATCATTTAGACTAAACTTCTATTAGTCTTACATTAACCTAATGCTTTATTATTTAATAATTTTTCAGATGCACCTTTTCAAAGCATATAATTTCAGAGCTATAATGAGTTTTAGATAACCATTCATCCAACCAACCCTTTTAATTAAAAAACAAGATGGACAATTCAGAGAGAATAAGTAACTTGAACAAATTCATAGATCTACTTATCAGGAGAACCAGGTAAGACTAGAAGTTATTTCCAGTCCTTAGTTCCTATAATTTCCACTATATTAACTATCTTGTGACCGCTTTTTTATTACATAGTATTGACATAAAGTTAAAAATCTGAAAAATATAGGAAAATTATAAAGTAGATAATAATTCTGTCTCTGAATACTAAAATTAGAATTCCACTGCACAACTGATTTACCAATACATTGAATTAAGCTTTTGTTTTGTGCTAAACACTGTGCTAAGTGCTGCTGGAGGTTACATATGGAGCTAAATTTCTGAACATTAGAACTTTATAACATCAGGAGTTTACAACCTGAGACTAAGAGAAGTAAAACATGTAGCAAGAAGTGCAAAATGTGAGAAAATATCTAAACCATAATCTGCTAAATTTTAAAATAGAGATTAAAAGTGTTATAGGAATTCAAAGAAAAGTTCAGTAATGGCTTCAGTAGTAAGAGAAGTCTTCATGGAGCAATAGGATTTGAAATGGTTCTAAAGAAAAATTGCAAGATTGAAGAAAAGGAAAGAACATCTCTCTCTAAAATGAGAACAACATACACAAACACAAAGGTTTGGATGAAAAAATATCTTGTTTCTTAGACTTGAAAAGAAGAAAGGTATGTGCTGGTAAATAGTAGAAAAGAAGGTTGTGAGACCTTAAGAATTAGGCAGAGGAATTTAGACTCAATAGAATAGGATATCGTTATAATGGGCTCTTGAGGACAAGATTGGCATATTGAACATGATGTTTAAGAAAGATTTTAATGGCAACGAATACAAGAGTTAGCCTGGAGGGAAGAGAAGATTTAAATCAGAAAAGTGATGTAGTTAATATGAGATTATAAAACTGAACCAAGATGGTACCAATGAGAATTAGGTGGGAGATATATATATTTATAAAAGACATTTTAAAGGAAGATTCACTCTCACTACTGTCATTAGTCAAATTTGACTTCAAGTTTTTAAGTCTATATAATTGAAATTATGGTACCAATTGAGAAAAAAAGAGCAATTGTGAGGGGAAGTTGGTTTGGGAAAGATTAGGAGTTCAGTTTTGCATGTGTCAAATTTAAGGAAATGGGAGTACATTAAAATTAGTTCATTTAATATACAGAATTGGAGATAGGATGAATGAGCAGGAAAGAAAGATTTGGTTTCTTTCAACAGGGAAATAATAGTCAAGGTCATAAAAATGAACACTGAAGAATATAAATAGAAATGAGCAAAGTGCTAAGAAATAAAATTCGGAGAGTACATAGTTAAACTACTGTAGAGCAGGTAAGGGAGTGGAAATAAGCATGAATGAAACAGAGAGAAGACAGGAGAACCAATATAATGGAATATCTCAAAAATCACAGGAGGGGAGAGTTTTAAGGAGGAGATAGTTTATAGAAGAAGTTCTCAAATTTTTTGGTCTCAGGATTTCTTTATGCTCTTAAAAATTATTGAGGACTCCAGACAGCTTTTGTTTATAGAGTTATATTTATAAATATATAGCATACTGAAAATTAAAACTAAAATTTTGAAATATTCAATTCACTTAAAATAACAATAAATAATAAACATGTTATAAAATAATATTTCTGTAACCAAGATAGTGAAAAGAGTGGCATTGCCAATCATTTTTGCAAATTTGATGCCTGGCTTAATAGAACACAAGCTGGATTCTTATATATATTCCTGCATTCTATCTGTTCCAATACGTTGTTTTGGTTAAAGCATATGAAGAAAATCCAATATTATATATATATATATATGTATATATGTGTGTGTGGTTTAAAAAGGAGAAAAAAGAATTCTTAATAACCTTTTCAGATAATAAATATTCTTCTTTGATACTACACCAAACTTAAAAAAAAAAAAAAAACTGACACTAATATATTATGGTGGAGTTGTGAAGTGATCCGGCCATTCTGGAGCACAATTTGGAGATGTACCCATAAACTCTTTTTACTCTTTGATCCATTGAAATTGCATCCTTTTTATACTCTTCTACAAATGGTAGTTTCTTAAAGGTTAGTCACAATGTGGAATCTGAAATCATTATCAGCAACTTTTCATTCAAAGTGCAAGATAGACCCAAGGATGTTAAAATAGCAGAGTATGAAAAATTCACTCATATAATTTTAGATATAGTTCTTTGTGTTTGTGGCTAAATTTATTTTCACAAAGTACCACTAATGTTATTTGCCTTTTTAATTCACATGTCTGGAAAACTCAACTGTAAATTTGTGAAAAAGTAAAAAAAAAAAAGGCAAATAACATCAACTTTGTGAAAATGGCTTGAATCATACAGATCATAAGAATGAGTCTTGAGGGACCCACAGAGGACCACAAACCATACTTCTGGAAATGCTACTCTAAATATCAAAATATAGCAAGGTCACTAAGGAGAAAGAAAAGAATTTGGCAATCAGTTGTCTTTAATGATGTTTAAGACCCCATAGGGTCAGCAAAGTTGTGGTAATAAAAGTCAGATTATAGGAATTCAGAGAGTGAATGCATGGTAAATAAATTGAGGCACCTGTTAAAGAATAAACTTTTATCAGTTTAGCATGTCTGCTTGGATTGAATAGAGAAAAAAGTGAAGGTTTTCAAAGCAGCCAAGATTAAAAGGGAAGCAGAAATCTAGGAAACAATTTTTACAACAAAGACCTCATTTTTAAAACATATAGAGAACTGAGTCAAATTTATTAGAATACAAATCATTCCCCAATTGATAAATAGTCAAAGGATATAAACAATTTTCAGATGAAGAAATTAAAGGCATCTATAGTCATATAAAAAATTCTCTAAATCACTATTGATTAGAGAAATGCAAATTAAAACAATTTTGAGGTACCACCTCATACCCATCAGATCTACCAAGATGACAGGAAAAGGAATTGATAAATGTTGGAGGGGATATGGAAAAACTGATAATAATATATTGTAGTAGAGCTGTGAACTGATCCAGACATTCTGGAACACAGTTTGGAGATGTGCCCCAAAGCTATAAAACTGTGTATACTATTTGATCCAGCAGTGAGACTACTGGGTTGGTATCCCAAAATGGTCATAAAAGAGGGAAAAGAACCCACATGTGCAAAAATGTTCATTGAAGCTCTTTTTAAGGTAGCAAGGATTTGGAAATAGTGGGGATGCCCATCCATTGGGGAATGGCTGAATAAGTTGTATGTAGTATATGAATGTAATGGGATTCTATTGTTTTATAAGAAATGAAGAGCATGTTTATTTCAGAAAAGCCCATAAAAATTTGCATGAATTGATATCAAGTGAAGTGAACAGGACCGGGAAAGCATTATACACAATAATATCAATATTTTATATGATCAGCTATGACAGATTTAGCTCTTCTCAGCACAATAGTGATCCAAGACAATTCCAATAGATTTGAGATGTAAAATACCATCCACATCCATAGAAAGAACTATGGAGACTGAATGTGAATCAAAGCATGCTATTTTCACCTTTTATTTTCTTTCCTAAGGTTTTCGCCTTTTGTTTTGATTTTTCTTTCAAAACATAACCAATATGGAAATCTGTTTAACATGATTACACATGTATAACTATATCAGGTTGTTTTCTGTCTTAGGAAGGCAGGGGAGGAAAGGAAGGAAGAGAGAAAAAAAATTGTAACTCAAAATTTTACAAAAGTGAATGTTGAATACTCCTTTATATGTAATTGAAAAATAAAATACTATTAAGTGACAAGTGAAGGGTTTTTCAAGGTTAGGGAGATCTGTGCATTTTTTTTAAAAAGGAGAAGGTAATAGTCAAAGAGAAACGTGATGTTGGATAAAGAAGAGATATATTTGAGAAATAGTCCACAAGAGTCAGAACAAAAGATCATGGTTGGAAGTTTAGAATATGTTTCTACAAAAATTAGAATAAAATTCTGAAGACACATAGAAAGACCATATTGCTTAGAAGAAGAAAGGGAGAAGAGTCTAAGGAAAACCAATGTGGATGCACTGCAGGCTTATACAGAAGATGGAAACAAGATCAAGTAATAGAAGATAAATACAAAAACAAAAAGTGGTCCTTTGAGCATAATTTTGGAAGTGCAAAAGCTGAAGTTTACAAGACAAGGTAAGGATAACCAAAGAGTTTTGCTTTTAGCTATGTTGGGGGAAAAAAGAGGAGGACCAAAAAAGAGATGTCTACTGTTGAAAGTGATGGAATGATGACAACTGATAAAAGAGAGAAGGAAGATTTGTTCAATTCTTATTTTGTTTCTATTACCTCTGCTAAGAAAAATTATCTTTGGATTGTAAAAATCAGAATGAAAATGCCTAATAAGAAGTTAATATTCAAGATAAATGAGGGTAAATAAGAGAGTATTTAATCACCCAGGATGAGTTTGTCACCTGCACCTAGATAAACTACATTTTCAAACTCTGATAGAACACATAGATGTGATATAAACTAGTCAGTGATTTTTGAAAGATAGTGAACAAGAGAGTACAGAATTAGTGAAGTACATGTCCAAAATTTCAAAACAAAACAAAGAAACTTTAACACAATGGAATCTGTAAATAACAGGAAAATGAGCTTGACTGTGAATCCTTTAAAATTTTAGAAAAATTTTTATAGTCATGATTAATGAACATCTAGACAATGAACTAATAATTGTAAAGAATCAGCATAACTTAATCAAAGAAAAATAAAGGAAAATCAACATTATTTAATTTTTTGACAAAGTTACTAGACTGGTAAAATAGGAGACTGCTTTTGCATAGAGCTTCCATAGACTTTACCAAATTGTTTGACTATGTCATACAAATCTCATGAAAAATATGGAAAGATGCACGCCACATTGATAGTATCATTAGGTTAATTTGGAAATAGTGGAATGAATACATATCCTGGAATCCAGTGGAGAATCCAGAGGACTCATGCTTGGCCCTGAAAGGCTTGCCATTTTTATTAATAACTTGGATACAAGCATAGATACACTTAACAGTTTCACAGATGATGCAAAGCTGGAATATTTAATACAAAGGATAAATGCATCAAGATTTTTAAAGTTTCTCAAACCTAGAATGTAAGCCTAATCAAGTAAAATGCTCCTTAATAAGGATAAATGTGAAAATCAACTTCACAATCATAACTGCTAATGTCTACAGAGGTATAAACAGGGAAGACCAGGTCCAGTGCTTTATTGACTATATTGGGTTATCTTACCAAGCAATCTTCTAAATCCTTATAATCCTCCTTTTTTAAGTTTCTAATTATTCTTAAGTTTATTTTCAATGGTAATCATTGGATTTCAAGGATTTCCTTCAACTGAAACATGATCCATAGATAGATCAATAGCCATAATTATAAATAATCTAAAAAATGTTTCCACATTCAGGGTTTCACCTTCTAATCCATATATCTCAGATTAATTTCTCTAAAACTCAACTATCATTTCATTTGGTAATCTCAAAAAACTACCAGATGAAGCCAAACACATTTGTCTGGTACACACAGTCTTCTAGAATTTGTCCCCAATCTACCTTTCTAATCTTATACTCCCAAATCCCATAGTTCTCCCATACACACATACTGTTCCAGGCTAAAATGGATTATTCGCTATTATTTAAACATACCCTCATGCTTTCTGGGTTTTGGGCCTTTTTTGGCTGTTGCTTTCACCTTAAATGCTTTCTCTAAGCCATCTGCTATCGCTAAGCCAAAGTTTTAACTGTTAACGATCTAATGCCATCTTCCTAGAATTCCTAATTTGGAAGTATTTATTTTCTTTCCTCTAAACTCCCCAAGGAGGCTCATAGGTGCTCCATTTGACAGAGGACCAGGATTGGTGTCAAGAAGACTCCATCTTCCTGAATTCAAATCTGGCCTCTGACACATACCTGTGTGATTCTGGCCATCCTGTTTGCCTCAGTTCTGTCATGTGTAAAATGAGAAAGGCAATGGCAAACCACTCCAGTATCTTTTTGAAGAAGACTCCAAATGGGATCAAAAAGACATGACTAAATATGACCAAATACTTCATACTATTAATTATTTTCCCTTCTCTAACTTCCAATAGCACTTTATATTTAACAAGCCTTTTGCTTTGCGTTATCGTCACTTATGTAGAGATTCTAATTCCTCAGTACTAGACTATAACCTCCTTGATTAAGTGGCAGAATTTTAGTCACCTCTTCATCCCTTTAGTGCCTTAAACATAAAATGTACCCAAGAAATGTGTTTGTTGATGTAATGTATTTACAAATTAAAACTAAGTTTTGTTCTAAACTTTCTGGTTTTTGGGGTGTGAAAATCTAGGATAGCATCCTTGAAAAGCATTTTAGAGAATACACTTTAATTACATTTTCTTTTTGGGGGTAGGAACTGAATATAAAATCCCAAAAGGTCTTAGGAAGACTTCTATTGTTATTGACAAAAATTACAGGGGGGTGGGGGGGATAGGGGAAAAATGAAGGGAGGGGGCTGGACCAAACCATCTATTCATTTTTCAAACAGCTTACTAAGTGCTTCCTAGGAGCCGGGCACTGTACAGAACACTATGCCTGCAAAACAAGCAAACAAACAAAACAATAAAATTAAGTGTCCCTAGCAGTAAACTAGTCCTTCCAAGGCAGGTCACGCCTCCTTTCGGTTAACTCTGCAAAGAAGTGAATGCGCATGTGCACGTACATGCGCGCGCGCCCTCGTTCCCTCTTTCATTAAAATACTCCGGGAGGGAGGCTTCCAAGTCTTCTGCTGGCGTGCCCCCGCGCGAACGCGCACGTCTCCCAACCCTCTCTCTCGAGTGACCTTTCGGGCGGAAGTGGAAGTCCCGGGTGACTAAGGTAGCTCTGTGTGAGTAAGGAAGCAGCTGTGCCGGGAACAGAGATGGCTGCCTTGGCCCCTTTACCTCCTCTGCCCCCGCAGTTTAAGAGCCTTCAGCATCATCTGAGGACGGCGCAGGAGCATGACAAGCGGGACCCCGTGGTGGCCTACTACTGTGAGTCCCTCTCGTCTGTTATCTCCTTGCCTGTGTTAGACTGCTCTGTGCCTGGACACACCTACCTCCTCCAAGCTTCCCAGTCCCAGATAAATGGCACCTCCTGTGCCAGCAGTCCCCTCACCGGCCAGAAACCTGACCTTGGCCGAAGCCCTGTGACTTCTGTCAATAGCAAGGCCCCTGCGTCAGGATCTCCCATAGCTAATCTGACTGCTACCTCTTCCGAACTGGGCCATCTCTTCCCTGTTTATACCTCTGTAGACATTAGCAGTTATGGAACACCAGTTCCATTCCCCTACTTCTCTTTGAAACACACATACATATTTATGTATATGTGTATATATACATGCCTATATGTGCATACCCATATATGTGCGTTTCTTCCTATTCCTATATATCTGTGTGGATATATACACACATACGAATATATCCAAATCTTAATTATACCCACCATTTTAAAATTTGACTGCAAGTAATCCACAATTTGGATAATCTACATGTGCATAATTCACATGCAACAATTAAGTTTATTCATGTTGAATACTCACTGTGTGGTTATCCCAAATAAGCTAATCTTTGCACTATACATCATTGACGGTTTACATAAGGATTACATTTATTTTTTAGAACTATTGCCGTGAATGAGATAACTCCCATAATTTGTGTAAAAGTATTTTATTTTTCATACGATAACTATGTCTGCACTGTAAAACTTAAAGGGGGAGAAGCATTTTACAAGCAATTAGTAAGAATGCTATACTGTCTGCTTTTTCTGACAAAGGTAATAAACTTATGAATTGGAAAGACTTGCTAAAACTACCATAGATATTCAGATGCTTATTTTATCAAAGCATTTAACCAAATCTTCATTAAATTTTTACACTTTCCTGATTACATTTCCTTCAAGGGAAAACTGAAACAGAAAGAATAGAGTTGTGATTTAATGAAGTGATTTAATATAAAAAGCTGTATGTAAATCTTGGATAAAAAGGGGATTTTAAAGGACAAAATTATGGAATTGTGACATGATACAAATAGTGTCCACGTAGTAGAGGTGTATAACTTTTTTAATGAACTTAGCTTAAATAACTTAAGGCCAGAATATCAACTGACTCCCTCTTACATGTAAGAGGATAAAGGATAAAAGGATGAAAAGGATATGCTTAAGTACCTTTACCATGGTTTCCTAAAGTTATTTTAAAGCAACTTGTATTTATTATCTTTTCTCCTGACTCTAATTAAGACAGGTAAAGTTGGAACTTATCAAATCTGCAAACCAAATATCTAATACTCTTGTGTGCGGATAGTATCCTCTCAAAGTTTCAACCAGAGTAAAGCAGTATCAAGAAAACTATTTGAGTGCCTTCTAAATTCCCAGTGCTCTGCTAGATTTTAGGTCCTCTCATTTGAAATCCATATCATCAGCATATACTATTTTATTGGTGTTTTTCATCTCCACTTTTCTTAATATCTTCAGTATCTCACTCAGTTTTTCTCTCTCATTTGTCATCTGGTTATTGCTAAGTTCCACTTCTTTGTTAAAGAGCTATCAGCATCCTAACAGATTCCTTGTTTTACTCAGCTCCTTCCACCCCTGTATCAGCCAATCGTATATAACCCAGAGGTCACTATCATTTGGCACTTATCCACCTCCAATCACCACTTTCTAACCTCTCTTTCTACTCAATATTGACCCTATTAATATTGACTTCTAGTTCTTAACTCCTTTCATTTTACCTCATTCCTTACCCTTACCCTTATTCTTAAATCTGGGATTGGTCAACCATTTCATCATTGTCTTTTTTTTTTCCCCTGAGGCAGTCGGGGTTGTGACTTGCCCAGGGTCACACAGCTAGGAAGTATTAAATGTCTGAGGTCAAATTTGAACCCAGGTCCTCCTGACTTCAGGGCTTATGCTCTATCCGCTCTGCCACCTAGCTACTCCTCATCATTGTCTTTAATAAAATTTCAGACTTTCTTATTCTTCTGAACTTCTTTGAGATGAATTCCAACCCTTTCATTGTATTTTTTTTTCTGTTTCTGCTTTTAGTTAATATACTACCTTTACCAGGACCATACAGATTCTATCTGCCATGCAAATAGCTTTCATTTTTCTCAATCTCAAATCCAGTCTCACTCTTCAGTTTTATTAGGCAATCTTGTTGAAGTCATCCAAAATGAATATTCTTTGTGTATACTCCTGCCTGCTCCTGGAAGAAGCAGCTTGCTCATCTGAGTCTTTCGGGCTTCTTTCAGAACATTAGTGTTGAACTATTCCTTCTTACTCTTCATTTTCTCCTTTACCATTCAATTCTTTTAACCTACTTGCTTTCCACCCCAAGGCATTACAGCTATACTCACAAATAGCCATACCCTTGATCTTGGTATCACCCACAAAGGAACCACAGCTATGTTCAAAAATTCCAAAATCCTCTAAACTGACCTTAATCTGTTGGCTCTCTACCTCTTCCTCTTCTTTCCTTACCATACTCTACACCTCTTCCTAACCATGCCTTTTTATCCCTTAGCCTTTCTTTCCCTTGGTTCTTTCCTTAGGTCCAATTCTGCACAAACCATTTTCTTCTATTTTCCTCATCTTGACCTCTTGGTGAATCAGTGCCCCTTTTTGCAGTCCTTTTCTCAAGTCCCGAACTCCCTTACTTCAAATTACAAATATCTTCACTTTGTCAAACTGTTTTAATTGCCTTTTTTCTTTACTAAGCATTTGGATTATATAATCTCTCGTCTATTTTTTCTACGTTATTTTTCCCAAAAGTCTTTGTAATGAGACTTCTCCCCTGTCCTTCTGTCAAAACTATTCTTTGTCCATCTTCATCTTTCTTGACCTTTCTACAGCTTTTAACAATTAATGACCTCTTTTGGTGTTAGTGATATCACTCCCTAGTGATAACATAGGACTTTTCTGTTTACATTGCTGACTCCTCATCAACTTATCTTCTTTTCATGGTAGATATTCCCTTGTTCTTTTATCTCAACACAGTTTTCCTTGGTATTCAGATTCACTCAAATAGCTTTGCCTGTACATCCTTTAGGTAGTAAACAGTATGGAACAGTAAAGGAGCTTTGGGATCACAGGACCTGACTTCCTTCTTTCTCCTTTATATTTAAGCTGTAGGCCTAATTATTCTACAAAATTACTCTCTGCAGAGTAGATGATCTCATAATTGCCAGATCCAGTGATCTATTCCCATTTTCTCTTTCTTGTTCACCTCTTTGTATTCTTTGGACACTATTCATTGGATGACAAAGGGAGCAATATTGTCTTCAAATTATTTCTGTCTACTTGCTTCTTCCCTACTGACTACAAGCATATTGATGTCTTCTTCATTCTCCTCTCTTATTGACAGTTATTATCTGTGTGATCTTGTGTGACCTCATTTAGCATCCTCTTACATTCCCTATCCACATAATAAGTTGGTCTGACTAAATGTCCTGGCTTCGTAGTCCACCCTCTGACAGTTACTGTCTATGTGATTTAGGCAAGCCATTTCAACTCTCTTTGGGTTTCTGTTTACCTACATGTAATGGAATAGATGACTTCTAGGGTTCCTTCCAGTTCCATTTCTGTGGTAATGTGTGTTTCTACCCCTAATTTTTCTTTCACATTCAAGACCAACAGCTCCAACTGCTTAACATGTTATCACATCTTACAGTGATATCTTTCCTAAAAGACTGCCTCTTTATTTGACTCCATTGTTTTTGTCAGTAGTGTCAACATTCCTTCATCAAAATGAATATCTATTCCTTAGAGGCAGCTTCATGGTTCAGTAGATAGAATACTGGGCCTGGATTGAGGAAGACCTGAGTTCAGATCCAGCCTCAGGAATTTACTAGCTGTGTTACCCTGAGCAAATCACTTAAGTTGCCTGCCTCAGTTTCCTCATATATAAAATGGAGATTAAAATAGCACTTACTTCCCAAGGTTGTTATGAGGATCAGATGAAATATTTATAAAATGATTAGTATGGTACCTGATACAGTAGCCATTAAATAATAATAAGTGCATATTCTACCTTTCCCAAAAAACCCAGTCCCCCATATTTGAAACTGTGGTGTTAAATTTCTCTCTCACCTTTCATTTCTTATCTGTTCCTAAAGTTTTTTGATTCTAATTCTACAGTATCTCTTGGAATTGCCTCTATTTCTTTTAATTTTGTTATTACCTCAACATATGCCCTCATCACTACATCTTGAACTACTATAATAATTACTTAACAATTCTTTTTTGCCTCTACTCTCTCCCCACTCAAAATGTTCTCCTAACATAACAAGTTTAATTTTCCTTCCTTCCTTCCTTCTGAGCATCTTCTCTGTTCAGAAATCTTAAATGTATTCCTGTTGCCTAATGAGTGAAGTTTAAATGTCTTTGCCTAGCACTGAAGACCTTATTCAACCTGACTATACTATCTTTCCAACTTTCCTATACAATCTGTACTTCTGTCCACCTGGACTTCTCTCTGTCCCTTAATATTTCTTGCATTTTTTTGTCTTTAAACTTTTTTTGCTAACAGTCTTCATTATGACCAAACTGCCCTTTGTGCCATTCCCCATCCCCTTTTTTTCCCCACTGATTAATTTCCTGTATTTATTATTCTCAAAGTATCTAAATCCTGTTACATTTATGAAACCTTCCCTGAACTTCCCTTCCCATTAGTCAGTAGTGATCTTTGTTTATAAGGCTTATAAAAGCAATTTGTTTCACAGTTTTGATTTTCTTATCATATTTTGTATTATGGACCTGTGTAAATGTCATATCCCCTTGATAAACTGTAAACTCAATGAAAATGGAAAGTATTTTATCTAAACTTGATCTTTCCTGGGGCTCAGTACCATGTTCTGCTTATGTGTTACATTTAATATATATTTGTTGAGTTGATTTGTTTTACTCATCTCTACATTTTTGTTCATAATGTTCCCTCTATTGCAAATACCCTTCCTTATTTCACTCTGTCCATTCTTCGGGACATTATTCAAGTCTCCACTTTAGCATAAAATGTTTCCTTACCACTTCATCCCATCCCAAGTTTCCATTTACTCTAATTCCTGTAGCCCTTATCCTACCACTCATATACCACTCATGAACTATATTGTATTTATTTATCTTTAAGTATGTATATGCATCTTTCTATCTAGAGTGAAAACTAATAAAGGAAAGAAGAGATTTAGGAGTTTTATTTTTATTTCTCTTACTATCTTATTCATATTCTATATTGAATATATTATCTAGTCACTGATTATTGCCTATGGGATAAAGAATACAGATTCTCCCCCCACCCACCCCCGAGGCAGTTGGGGTCAAGTGACTTGCCTAGGGTCATACAGCCGGGAAGTGTTAAGTGTCCAAGACCAAATTTGAACTCAGGTCTTTCTGACTTCAGGGCTGATGCTCTATCTACTACACCAACTAGCTGTCCAAAGAGTACAGATTTAAGAGTTGAAAAGAACCTTGGAGGCCATGACTATGCCTTTTATTTTACATATAAGGAAACATTTCACATTAAGAGATGTAAAATGACTTTTCCAAAGTTACATAGTTAGCAAGTGACAGAGAGGCAGGATATGAACACAGTTTTTTTTTTTTAAATTACAGGTCCAAGGGGCAGCTAGGTGGCGCAGTGGTTAGAGCACCAGCCCTGAAGTCAGGAGGACCTGAGTTCAAATCTGGTCTCAGACACTTCCTAGCTGTGTGACCCTGGGCAAGTCACTTAACTCCAATTGCCTCAGCAAAAAAGCAAAAAAAAAAAAAAAAAAAATTACAGGTCCAGTACTGTTTCTTTTCTATGTGACTCTCCTTTTCTCTACCAAAATGTTTTCCCATTGTAACACAGTGCCTCTCTCTTATTTCAGTGCCTCACTTTTACCTTAGGCTCACTTTAGCTCAATTAATATCTTGTGTATTCACCCTATTTCAAAAAAAAATTTTTTTCATTTTTTTTTTATTTTCCCTATTTTTATATTCCCCAGGCCTCCAAGTTTAAAATAGGTTCATCATTCATTTTAGTATCTCTTGTTTTCTTTTAGTCAAATCACCATACCAAATAGTTTTGTGACCAACAATAACTTCAGCCTATACTTATTATAAAAATTTCCTGTTGCAGGCTCCTCTAATCTATTTCCCCTTACAATATACAAATTTACCTTTAATTTCATTGAGTAGATCTTTCACCGAGTACACAATCTCATCTTAATATCAAAAATATCTTGTTGGAAATATCTTCCTATAAATTTTTCATAGAGGATCTATATTGCTAGAGGAAAGCATGAAGGTCTTTGTCTAAATCTTTAACATTTCACTAGTTCTAATAAAGCATGTTCTTGCTTCTTACTACATGTGTTATACATTCCCATCCCAATCATATATATTTCTTTGATAATGTACTTTATATCATTTCTTGTGTATAAGTTGTTGTTAAAAATATTTTGTATCCTACTTATACTCACCATGTATCGCTCCATTGCCCATTAGGTTACAAATAATTTTTACTCTACAGAAATTACAGTGACAATTGTATAGAATACAATAGAGCAATATAGAATCTATCAAGCCACAAACTCAATGTCATACTCATAGATTATCAAAGCTGAAAGGGACCATAGGAGTCATCTAGTCTAACTCCTGAATTATAGATGATAAAGCAAAAATAAACAAATTTAAATTTTTTTAATTTAATTTTAAAATGTAAATTTTTAATTTAAAAGATTTAATGATTTTTCTGGTAAGTATTGTGCTGTGTGATAAATATATATGGCAAGAATTAAGTTTAAATCAATACATTTTTGTTACTTTTACAATAACTAAACCCTGATAAGCATTTCTCTAGTAATATGGAAGGAAAAGAAAACTAAGCAACTTGATTCTGAAGAGTTTTTTGACACCTCAAAGTTTGCAGTTTCAGAATATTGTCAGATGCTTTTTTTACTCTCTCACTGTATACTAATTCCTTCTCTGCTATATGCAGATATGGTCCAATCTTTTTAATTAAAATCCTCATGAAACTCTACCATCCTGTCAGATTACCCTCCTAAATTTCTCTTCCTTTTCTCAACCAAACCTATAAGAGAAACCAAACTCCTCTGCCATTCTAAGACACGTGTAATCTGGTTTCCAACTTTATTCACATTAAATTGTACTCTCAAAAAAGTGATATTTTAGTTGTCAAATCTTTTTGTCTTTTCTCATTCTTTTCCCTTCTTATCCTCTATGACATTGTTGATCACCTTTTGGCTACTTCCTCATCTTACTCATTTCTGAGGTTTTTTAAAACTCAAATTTCCTAAATTTTTTTTCTTTACCAGATCATCCAAATCATGCCTCCTGTTAGTGTACTGTAAGACTCTATCCCAGGTTCTTCCCTCTATGTGCTCTCATTGGTGACATCAGTAGCACTTTTTATGCAAGTGATTCCCAGTTTTATATGGTGAACCTTAGAGTGTCTCCAGAGCTCTGGTCCACTACCACATTGCCAGCTGTTTATCTTTCAAACTGAATGTCTCATGGGCATCTTAAACGCAGCCTAAACCATCTTTTTTTTTTTTTTTTTTCCTGAACTCCACAGTTACTGTTGAATACTATCTCTTTCCATTCACTGTGGCTTACAACCTAGGTGTCATCTTCAACTCTTACCTCCTATATCCTGTTAGTTGCCATATCTTATCATTTATACCTCCACAACATCCCTTACTTCATTACTTTGTTTTCATTCACAAGACCACCACCCTATTTGATCTGCTCATCACTTCATACATGAATTATTGTAGCTTATTTAGTCATTTTATTTCAGGCTTCTCTACTCCAATCTGTCCTCCACATTGCTTTCAAAATGATCTAAAGCACAGATATAATATCACTTCTCTATTCATCAGACTCTAATGGCTTCCTGTCACTCCCATGGGAGTTATATACAATATCACATTTAGAGTATTCAAAATCTGATCTCAGCCTATCTTGTCAGCTTTATTATGCTGTAAGGCCTTTCTCACTTTAAATGATTTGGTCAGATTTGACTTCCTGTTCCTCACAGATGCACTTTATCTCCCACTTTAATACCCTTGTAGGGGTTGTCCCCATTGCCTAGAATGTACTCCTTTACCTCCATTTAATAAGAATTCCTAATTTTCTTTAGTGCTTAGCTATCTTTTACATGAAGCCATTCTTGTTACCCTATTACCAACCACCTAATGATCTCCCCAAAATCATTTTGAATTTATTTTTACATTTATTGCATATACCTAATGAATGCATATTACCCTAATTGAATTTAAACTTCTTATATTTCACTTTTGTCTCTGCATCCCCCTTGGGTTTACAGTGCTTTATAAGATTTATTGTTGATTGCTTTGACATTTGTTCCTTCTTTTTGTATTCTTTAATGAATCTTTGATTCATCAATGTGAATGTCTCTCTCCATGTCTACCTTATCATCTTGCCCTGCTCTTGTTCATGTCATATCATAGCTCCTTATGGAAAAAGAGGAAGGGAGAGGATGAGAATGAGAGGGAGGGAGGAAAACATGAAGTTAAGTGACTGAGCAGTTTCATATATAAACATTTTTCATGCATATATGTGTGTGTATGTGTACATGTGTATGTGTGTATACACACATATGAGAGAGAAAATCCTGTGATCTTAGATTTTATGATCCTATGATTTTTAGAGTTAGAAAGGACATTAGAGATCATCTAGTACAATCCCCTTATTTTATAGACAAGGAAACTGAGTTCTATGAAGGAAAGATGAATTGCCTCAAGTCATCCAGGTAGTAAGTAGCAGAACTAGAATTCAAACATAACTTTTTGTCTTCAAA
This sequence comes from Myrmecobius fasciatus, assembly GCA_023553655.1. NCBI lineage: Eukaryota > Metazoa > Chordata > Mammalia > Dasyuromorphia > Myrmecobiidae > Myrmecobius > Myrmecobius fasciatus. The sequence goes on from JAJPUD010004063.1 coordinate 195,459, forward strand.
TCTATTATTTTCCAACTGTACTACAATGGTAGGTAAGATTGTCTTTTGTTGTTATTGTTCCTTCTATTTTTTTTTTCATTCCTTCATCTTCCAATTATAAACTAGTGATAAATGACACAGGATTATAAATTAAATATTCTCAGTCTAATCCACCACTGTGCTTTTTCCACAGATATTGTATGTGTGTGTATGATGTATAAACTTCCATGTCATGCCTATAATTTGACATCCTGTTTGAAGTGAAAGGAGTTGAAGAGATTGATACCTTTTCTGTTTCTTACTATCCATGTAACTTGAACAAAATTTCTCAGGTCCTCAGTTTCCTCATTTGTAAAATGAAATATAATTATTTTAAATCTTTGTCTGTTGTGATTATATTGATGCTGTCAGTTTATAAATACTGAAAGCAAATATGCATGACTTGGAACTTCCCTGGAAAATCAGAGGAGTAGGAATTCATGAGTATCGAAATTGATGAGGTTGGCTGTCTACTTCACAGGGAATGCTTCTCAGGAAACTGGAAGCAGAGAACTGAGTATTAGATTTGTTGTTATGGTTATTGGAGGGAGAAGTTCTTTGTTTTGGTTTGGTTTTTTTTTTGGGGGGGCAGAGGAAACACTACTAGATTTCCTTCAGAAATTTAAAAGTATTTCTAAAATTTACTTATATTACTTTTAATTTATTACAGATTATCACTGCTCTGTACAAAGGTAAAATCTTGATTTATTATTCTTTTGCTTGGAAAAAATCCTCTAGAGGGCAGCAGTATTACAGTAAAGGACTTTAGTTTTAAAGATTTTTGTTAAGTATCCAGATTAACAAGGTAGTCTCTATTTTACTTTTTTTACAGTTGTCAGATGATTAACCATAGTTTACCCAGTTTGGCAGTGCCACAATATAAAATATATCTCCAATTATATTTTTGTAACAAAATAGAATTTTTGTTATTAAACATAATTTCAGAAATTTTAAAATCAGATGAAAATTTTAGGTTGGTTTTTTGTTGCTGTTAAAAAATTTTTTTAATTTCTTCTATCTCTAATGCAATGATGACAAATTATGTTACTATTCTAGTTCTTTCTCTGTTAATTATTTCCTACTTATCTTGTAAATAGTTTGTTATTGTTCGTTAGACTCTTTGTTACTCCATTTGGAGTTTTCTTGGCAGAGATACAGTGATTCGTTATTTCCTTTTTCAGTTCTTTTACAGACGAAGAAACTAAGGGTAACAGGGTTAAGTGATTTATCCAGAGACACATAGCTAGTAAGTGTCTAAACCTAGATTTGAACTCACAGAGTCTTCTTGTTTCCAGGCCTAGCACACTATCTACTGTGTCACCTAGCTGCTATTGAACATAGCTTATTATATATATTTGCTTGCCTTTTTCTTTTCCCATTAAACTGATAAGCTCCTTGAGGGCAGGGACTATCTTTTGTTTCTTTTTGTATCCCCAGAATTTAGCACAGCACCTGGCACATACCAGATGTTGAATAAATTTTCAGTGAAAATTGTTAACTCTTAGGGGTTCTTAAGCTGTGTGTGTGTGTGTGTGTGTGTGTGTGTGTGTGTGTGTAAGATGGACTCCTGGCATTCCAGACCCTTTCTCAGAATTTATTTTAATGCACAAAATGAAATGTATAAGATTACAAAGAAAACAAATTGAAATAAAGCTGTTTAAAAAAGAGGGATTAATGGTACCTGAGACTGCATGAAAATAGAAAGCATTTTTTAAAAAGCAGGAGAGATCTTTTGGTTATATTTCAACTATGTTGAAGAGAAGAATGTTTCAGATATGGGCTGGACTAAATGACCTTTTCAAATATATTATAACTTGATTTGTGTCCCTCTCCCTTTGAGATTTCACCTGGGGAGTGGAAAATAAGCAAAACTTTCCTCTGTTGTATAACAGGGTGGATAAGTATGCAATAAAATTATTGTTCCTGAAGAAGAGTTAATTATAGTATATCATGATGATCTCCCAAGATGATAAAGGAGGTAAACCCATTCACTTGTTAACACTAGCCACACCTATCTATGCAGATGCTTTCTTTGTATTTATCTCACCTTCATATTTTGTTGATGTCATTATAGATTTTATGTTACTAGACAAAATGAATTAATAAAAACTTTATTCCATATGTTGTGTATCTAAGGGGAAATGTATACAATTTTCCTTGGTCAGAAAACAGGTCGATCTGGTCAGTCGACAAATTATAACAGGATTCTGTCTGAAGAAGTGATGCAAAAGTGTTCTGAGAGCAAATAGTCAAGAATCTGTCTTGCTCTGCAAAGAATCTTGATATAGAATTAGAAGAATTGATGCAGGGTTTCGATGGAATGAGCTAATATATCCTATTATGTTTTCCATTTAGAAAGTTGGGGAAATTATTCAGAGGGTTAGGAAAGGTGAACTAGAAAAAACTACTATTCTTATGTGGAAACACTTTTTAAGGATGGTGTAGTAGAGTGCCAGTCCCACAATCAGGAAGATATTCATCTTTCTCAGTTCAGATTTGGCCTTAGACACTGACTTTGCTCTGTGACCCTCTGTTTCCTCATCTGTAAATGAGCTGGAGAAGAACGTGGCTAACCACTCTAGTATCTCTGCCAAGAAATCCTAAGTGGGATCATGAAGATCTGACACTGAACAGCAACAAACATTTGAAAAAATCATTCTCAAAGAATTCTAAGGAATTAACAAAAGGAATCAGAACTTTTTTTTCTATATCATAAGGACTTGAAAAACTGAAAATTATTTTTTAAACCTCCTTTTATCTTTAATTTTTACAAAACTCTCATCCTGGCACTTATAGCCCAGTTACCTTTCCAGTCTTGTTTCTTATTATCCTACTCAAGAACTCTATTCTAGTCAAACTGCCTGATTCTGATTTGAAACATTCCAGATTCTGCTGCTTTGCCTCATTTATATTTTGTAGCTCAAATGAAACCTACATCATATGAGGTCTTTCTTGACCTCTTCCCCACCCCACCCCAACTGTTAGTGCTCTCTTCCTCCTAATATTACTTTATAGATATTTTATGTAGACTTATCTTTATAAATATTGTAATGTAAGCTTTGTTTAGGAACAACCAGAGATGGGGCTGGATACTAGAAGAGATTTTCTATAGAAAGTGACACTTGAGCTTTTCTCTAAAGAAAGTTAGGGAGAAGATGTTAGATTATGTCAGAAAATTCCAAGCTTTCCAGTTTTCCCCAACAAACAAATCAAAATTATGCCTCAGGGTGAACATACACCAGTAAAAAACAAATAATACTTGAGGCAGAATAGGAGAAAGTAAAACCTGGGATGAAGTAAACTCAGAAAGACCCCCAGGACAGAGGTTTGGCCCTTATGAAATATAAATACCTCCAGGGTAGCACTAAAACACCAGGTGGGAAGTCCTGGGGCTGAGTTGGAGATAGCCTCAGCTCAAACCACTGCTGATTAGGAATGCTAGGCCCAACTATGCTGCAGAAACTCTGCCCTGGGTGAAAAGGAACTAATATACCTGGTGAGTGGAGAAGCAGTGGAGCATGGATGTTGCAGCTATAGGCGATTGCAAGAGGGTGGAGTTTTTGATTTGATTCCATCTCAGGATTTGAGGTATTTATACTAATGGTTCTCATTAAAAAAAAAAAAATTAATAGGCAATGAAAAAGCCCAATCATAGAAACTTACTATGGGAATAGGGAATATCTTCAGAGAACAGTGAAGTTAAAAAAAAAAAAAAAAAGCCTCTTCTACTCCAAAGAGAAATGTTATACAATAACTATCCGCCCAGAAAAAATTTATAGAACTCAAAAAAGATTTTAAAAATCAAATGAAAAAGACTGAGGGGGAAAGGGAAAAAAAAAAAAACATCCAAGAAGATTTTGGGGGGAAAGTTAATTAGCCAAAAGATGGAGCATATTAGAATGTATAAAACTTTTGGCAGTAGGACAAGGTGTATAGATTAATAGGAATGGAATAAAGGAGGGAAAGGGTAGCATAGAATAAAGTAGAGTACAGAAGGGTATTTAGGTTAATGGGAAATTAATGGAGTGTATAAATTAGTGGGAATGGGATAAAGAAGGAAGGAAAGACAGGGTAGAAGATAAGGGAGGGCTCCATGGTGGAATGATAAGGAGTTCAAGGAAGGAATTAGTGCCCCCAAAAAGATTTTATTTTATTTGGGGAAGAGAACTAAACATGGGGTCTGAAAATGTGAAGGGATATTCAAAGGTATGTTCAAATTAATAAAGTTTAAAACTGCACTAAAGTATTTGGGACATCCTTTAAAATTTTCTGGTTAAAGTATGTAAGAATTTAAAAATCAATATACTTGGTCAGGTCACTTGAGCCTATAATTGATTCTAAAGAACATTTTATCATGTCAGCTTCAAAAAATTGAATGTGAAATCCTCTCAGCTGAGGACCCCTTGATAACATTTGCAGAAAACTCATCCTCCCCTCTTTGAACATTTTTCTACATTGTCTGTTCCCTTACTTTGATCTCAAAGAGGTAAACCTTCCCCTTGTTAAAGCAAGTCTCTCTCTGTGTACTCAATTTCATCTCTTCCCTTTTTCTGCAGAATAATCCTCTCCTAACATTCCAACTGTGCTGCCTGAAGAATTGATCTTTATATAGAGAGCTCTGGCTCATTCTCTGCTTCCTGTTAAAAAGTCTATATCTTTCTCATCTTTTTTCAATCACCCCTGCTACCATTATCTCTTATATCTCCCTTTCTTGGTTAAACTCATTGGGAAAGCTTTGTATATTCATTCCTTCTACTTTTTCTTACTCTTTCTAAACACTCCACATCCCTATTCCTGACCTCATCATTTAATTAATATTGTTCTCTCCTTATTTGTAGTAATCTCTTAATTGCAAAATAATGGCCTTCCCTTAATTCTAATCCTTCTTGACTTGCTGACACATTTGACAATGATCTATTTGATCACTGAACTTCTTGTCCAAGTATTCTTTCCTTTCTGTTTTTTTTTTTTTTTTTTTACTGAAATGTCTATCCTGTTTGTCTTCTGACTGCTCCTTAATCTCTATTGCTAGTTCTTCATGTCACACCCATTGAGTATCTTCCAAGGCCCTATTATGAAATTTCTTTTTACTCTCATGTCTTTCTTGGTGATCTCATTTGCTCCCTCATATTCAGTAATTTTCATGCAGATGATTAATGTCCAGTCCTAATCTCTATGTATTGCTAAAGTCACTCATCACTAACTGCCTCTTGGATATCAAAACCCTTGTCTTGATATTTTATGCAACAAAATAGAACTAATTAATCATATTCCAGGGTACCATTATTCTCTTAATCTTATTAGTTTTAGTATGTTATGATTAACTGCACAGTAATATTCATATACCATGGTTTTTCCAAATATTCTTGTACCTTCTTCTTAGTTCTTTACTACTTTAAAAAGTGCTGCTGTAGGGCCAGCTAGGTGGCACAGTGGATAGAGTATCAACCCTGAAGTCAGGAGGACCTGAGTTCAAAACTGGCTTCACATATTTAACACTGCCTAACTCTGTGACCCTAGGCAAGTCACTTAACAAACACAATTGCCTCAGCAAAAATTAAATAAATAAATAAAGTGTTGCTGCAAAAGGTTCTATTCATGCCAGATCATTTGACCTCTGTGAGGTCATATATACCCAAGAGCAGAATTACAGAATTTTGACAATTTTTTTTAACATAATTACAATTTGGTACCCAAAACAGATGGACTAATTCACAGTTTTACCAGTGTGTAGCTTGATGTGTTAGTGTATCTACTTTTCTGTATGCTTGCTAACATTGACAGTTTCGTTTTTGGGGGTTGTATTTGCTCGCTTATAAAGCTTAAGTAAAATGGAGTTATTTTAATTTTGTAATTCTTTTGCTAGTTAATTGGAGCATATATGCATTTAACAATTTATAGTTTATAATTGTTCATTGGAATTCTCTTTGTTCATTTCCTTTTAAAGTTTTTGTTGTTGTTTAGATATTTGTAATAGTTTCCCATGTATTTTGTATATCAGACTTTTTTCAATGATACTTTACAGAAAGTTTTCTTTAAAACTTTTTCTTCTTAATTATCAGTATTCATTTTATTCTTACAGACTTTTATGTAATTGAAGTTGTTTTTATCTCATACCTTTCCTTATTTCCTCATTTGGTTAAGAATTCTCTTAACTATCACTATGAAATGTGTTTTCTCTCATTCTTACCTATTTTAAGAAATGACATGAACTTTTATATTCAGGTTAGAAAATCATTTTGAGCTTATTGTGGGGGTAATAGCATTTTAGAAATTTTTTAAAAGTTATACTAATTTTTAAAAATTAAAAAAATTGCTTAAATTTTAAGAATAGCAAAAGAAAGCTTTTCTGTAAATGTACCTTGAAATTAAATGTTTGAATTTACCTATCTGAATTGTTGAATTACAATGGCCCCCCCAAAAAATTAAAGCCTCAAAACCTGTGTTTTGGGGCCATGTTTTTATATTATATTTATTGAAAATATGACTATGTTCAAAAAACTATAATAGTTTAGTTAGTGGTCTTTTCAATTTTAAGCTTTAGTATCTTGAAACTACATTAAGACTTTTTGGGACACCCTGTATTTTAAATGAAAAATGAGAAATTTGGAAGAAAAAAGAAATTGAAGGATCATTAATAACTTAGAACAATATGGAAAAATCTTATCCATACTACCCGAAAATGAGAATGGAGCCAAAAGCACCCAGTGACTTATTGAGATAGAAAGAAAAATTAAAACAAAGTCAACAGATTGAAGAAGAGAAAGAAATTTAAATTGTCTTTTGTCAGAACCAGTTGACTTGTAAAATAGATTGAGACAATTTAAGACTCAGACTCCCTGAAAACCAGGGTCAGACATAAACCTTGTATGTCATACTTCAAAAAATCATAAATGAAAACTGCCTTGTTGTCTTAGAACAAAAGAGTAAAGTAAAAATTAAAAAATTCAATGGTCACATCCTGAATAAAACATCTGAAATATTTTAACCAAGTCCCAGAACTTTCAGGCAAAAGAAAAAATACTGCCAAGTATCTAGAAAGAAAGTATTTGAATACTAAGTAATCATCAATCATCACGGAATCAGCCTCTTGTACAAATATGACAGCAACTTATATAAAGGAGAGTAATCTTGGAATATGGCATTCCAAGAAGCAAAAGACAAAGATTTTCAACTAAGAATATTATTACCTAGGAGACTAAATGTAATATTTATTATTTAATAATAAAAATAAATAATAATATTAAATATAATATTTGGATGACTTAAAAGCAGTATTGATCAGCAAGATCAGAAGTGAATATAAACTTAAAATGCAAACTGAAAAGTCTAGAGAAACCTAGAAAAGTCATTAAATGTAAGCAAATGGAAGGGGGCAAATAATGATGGAATGCTTAAATACTAATGGGAGTTAGTAGTAGAGACTTCCATATATAATCTCATTATCTTCAAAGGGCTCAGGGAATTAAATAAGATACAAAGATGGGAAAGAGGGTTGGTTTTGTTCTGTTTTGAGCTTTTTAAGAAAAGAAAGGGAGAGAGTAAAAGGAATAAACCAGGGAAGAAAAAAACAGGGATAAAACTTAATATTTCGCAAAATATCTCATAGCAAAATATTTGACCTGGAAAATGAATTGAGGTTAAAAAAAAAAAAAAGAAATTAAGGATCATTGTATTATCTGAACTCTGACCAAAAAAGGATTGAGACATTATATTTAAAAGACTGTGCAAAGAAAACTACTCAGATCATTTAGAATCAGATGGCATAGTAAAATAGAAAGAATCCATTATTCTTCTCCTAAAAGAAATCCCTAAATGAAAACTCACAGGAACATCATAGCCAAAATCCAGAGCTTCCAAGACAAAAAAACAATACACCCAACAACCTATAAGAATTCAAGTACTAAGGAGTTACAGTCAGAATAATACTCTATTTAGCAGCCATCATCATAAAGAAGCAGACCACTTGGAGTACAGTATTCTGGAAAGCAAAGGGTATGTCTAGGCTTATATCCAAGAATAACTTACCCAGTAAAACTGAATAGAATGCTACAGAGGGAAAAATGGATCTTTAATGAAATAGAGGACTTCCAAGCATTCCCTATTGAAAAGATTTAAGCTGTGTAGAAATTTTATTTCAATACAGGAGTTTAGAGAAATGTAAGAAGGTAAACATAAACAACAACAAAAAAATAATAATTGACTAAAACTGATAAAGTGCTTACATTCTAAAATATGAAAATGATACATGTGTACCCTTTGAGCTCTTATCATCAGGGTTCATAGAGAGAGTCTTAATTAAACAAGATGTAGAAATGGTTCCTTATTATCTTGATGTTAGGAGAAGAATGGGAAGAGAAAAGAAGAATAGAAAGGAAAGTTAGGAAAATTATTTTACATTGGTATGACATTCAATAGACATTTATAGAAAAAAAGGGAAAAAGAAGAGTAGCTGACACTTCAACATCATTCATCTGAACTAGTTAAGGAAAGGGAGAATACACACATATCCACATATTTAGTTACAGAAATATATTTTATTCAACATGGAAGTAGGAGATAAAGGATAGAAGAAGGGAGGGATTAGTTCTAAACAAAATAAATTACAAAATTGTACAAAAATATTTATACTTTTTGTGAAGTGGCAAAGTATAATCTGAGGAGGTGCCCTTAAGTTGGAGAATGGATGAACAGTGTGATGGAACATTTTTATAATGTAAGAAATGAAGTGACTAATTTTAAAGAAACTTTTAAAGACTCGTATCTCAACTAATCCAGAGTAAAATCAACACAATCAGGAGAACAATTCATATCACAGCAATATGGTAAAGGTAAACAAATTTGAAAGAATAAGGAACACTTTTTTAAAAATTATTTGTGTGTATATGTGTGTATGTAATTTTTCCATTTATATGCAAAGATATTTCCAATATAATTTGTAAGATTTCGAATTCCAAAATTTTTTTCTCCCTCTTCCTTTATCTCCCCTCTCCCCACACTAGCAAGCAATCTGATGTAGGTTGTATGTGTTCATTCATTTTTAACATTTCAATATGAGTCATGTGGGGAAAGAAAAATCAGAACAAAAGAGAAAGACCATGAGAAAGAAAAAAACAAAAGTTAAAAAAAAAGTAAACATAGTATGCTTTCATCAATATTCAGTTTTCATAGTTCTGTCTCTACTTGAGGATGGCATTTTCCATCTGAAATTTTTTAGATTTGCCTTGGATCACTGAATTGCTGAGAAGAGCTGAATCTTGATATTGTTGTGTATAATGTTTTCATGTTTCTGTTTGTTTCACTCAACATCAGTTCATTTAAGTCTTTTCAGGCTTTTTTGAAATTAGCCTGCTCATCATTTCTTACAGAACAAAACTATTCCATTGCATTCATATACCATAACTTAATCAGCCATTCCCCAGTTGATAGGCATCCACTCACTTTCCAATTCCTTGCCAACACAAAGAGAGTTGCTACAAGCATATGGGTCATCTCTCTTTTATGATCTCTTTGGGATAGTAGTGAGACTACTGGATCAAAGGGTGTCCACAGTTTTATAGCCCTTTGGGCATAGTTCCAAATTGCTATCTGGAATGGCTGGATCAGTTCACAGTTCCACCAACAATGCTGCATTAGTGTCCCAGTTTTCCCAAATCCCCTCCAACATTTATCATTATCTTTTCCTCTCATCCTAGCCAATGTGATAAGTGGAAGGTGGTACCTCAGAGTTTTGCATTTTTCTAATCAATAGTGATTTAGATCATTTTTTCATATGACTATAGAGGCCTTTAATTTCTCCGTCTGGGAATTCTCTTTTCATATCCTTTCATAATTTATCAATTGGGAAATGACTTGTATTCTTTTAAATTTAACTCTTTTCTCTATATATTTTTAAAATGAAGCCTTTTTCAGAAAGACCCAACTTTCTGTTTTCCTTCTAATATTGGCTGCTTTGGTTTTGTTTGTGCAAAAACTTTTTTTTTTTAATTAAAACTTTTTATTTGCAAATCATATGTATGGATAATTCTTCAACATTACCACTTACAAAGCTTTCTGTTACAGATTTTTCCCCCCTACTCCCCACCCCTCCCCTAGATGGCAGGATATCCACTAGATGTTAATTATGTTAAAATAATTGACAAATTAAATATATGTATACATATTTCCACACATCATTTTTGTGCAAGAAAAATTGTATCTACAAGAAAGAAAAATCAGAGAAAGGAAACACAATGCAAGCAAACATCAATAGAGAGCATGAAAATGTTATGTTGTAGTTCACATCCCTCTCTCTGAGTGTTTATGGCTTTCTTCACTGAACAATTAGAAGTGGTTTGAAACATTTCATTGTTGAAGAGAGCCATGTCCATCAGAATAGATCGTCATATAGTACTGTTGTTGCCGTGTATAATGATCTCCTGGTTCTGCTCATTTCACTCAGCATCAGTTCATGCAAGTCTCTCCAGACCTCTCTGAAATCATCCTGCTGGTCATTTCTCACAGAACAATAATATTCCATAACATTCATATACCATAATTTATTCAGTCACTCTCCAATTGATGGGCATCCATTCAGTTTCCAGTTTCTAGCCACTACAAAAAGGGCCGCCACAAACATTCTTGCACATGTGGGGCCCTTTCCTTCCTTTATGATTTCTTTGGGATGTAAGCCCAGAAGAAACGCTGCTGTGTCAAAGGGTATGCACAGTTTGATAACTTTTTGAGCATAGTTCCAAATTGCTCTCCAGAATGGCGGGATCCGTTCACAGTTCCACCAACAATGCATCAGTGTCCCAGCCTTCTCACATCCCCTCCAACATTCATCATTATCTTTTCCTGTCATTTTAGCCAATCTGACAGGTGTGTAGTGGTACCTTAGAGTTGTCTTAATTTGCATTTCTCTGATCAATAGTGATTTGGAGCACCTTTTCATATGACTACAAATAGTTTTAATTTCATCATCTGAAAATTGTCTGTTCATATCTTTTGACCATTTATCAATTGGAGAATGACTTGAATTCTTATAAATATGAGACAATTCTCTATATATTTTAGAGATGAAATATATAGGTTCTTTATCAGAACCCTTAAATGTAAAGATGATTTCCCAATGTATTGCTTCCCTCCTAATCTTGACTGCATTGGTTTTGTTTGTACAAAAACTTTTTAACTTAATATAGTCAAAATTATCTATCTGGTATTCAATTAAGAGTTCCAATTCTTCTTTGGACATAAATTTATTCCATTTCCACAGGTCTGAGAGGTAAACTATACTACGTTCCTCTAATTTATTTATAATATCACTCTTTATATCCAGATCATGAACCCATTTAGATTTTATCTTGGTATGTGGTGTTAGATGTGGGTCAAGCCCTAATTTCTTCTACACTAGTTTCCAATTTGCCCAGCAGTTTTTGTGTACTTTGTGTACTTATCCCAGAAGCTGGGGTCTTTGGGTTTATCAAAGACTAAATTGCTATAGTTATTGCCTAGTTTGTCCTGTAATTCTATTCTATGCCACTGATCGACTACTCTTATTTCTTAGCCAGCACCAAATGGTTTTGATGACCGTTGCTTTATAATATAGTTTTAGATCTCGTACAGCAAGGCCACCATCATCAGCCTTTTTTTCATTAATTCCCTTAAAATTCTTGATCTTTTGTTCTTCCAAATGAATTTCTGCAAAAACTTTTTAAATTTAATTTAATCAAAATTATCCATTTTGCATTTCATAATATTCTCAAAAAATTTCTTGCTTGGTTATAATATACAACCTTCTCCAAAGATCTTACAGGTAAAGTGTTCCTTGCTCTCCTAATTTGCTCACAGTATCACTCTTTATGTCAAAATCATGTATTCATTTTGAACTTATCTTGGAGTAACATGTGAGATACTGATCTATGCCTAGTATTTTCCAGCTTTCCTAGCAATTTTTATCAAATAATGAGTTCTTATCCCAGAAGCTGGAGTCTTTGGATTTATCAAACAATATATTATCATAGTCATTGACTATTGTGCCTTGAGTACCTAACCTATTCCACTGATCCACCACACTCACAGTCAATACCAAATGCTTTTGATAGCTGCCCCTGTAAAATAGAGTTTTAGATCTGGTATGACTAGGTCACTGTCCTTTACAGTTTTGTTTTGTTTTGTTTTGTTTTCCATTAATTCCCTTAATAAGAATAAAGCACTTTTGTAAAAATAATAATCAACCACAATTCAAGGACTGATAATGATTCTTGCTACCCACCTCCTGATAGAAGAGTGAAAGACTCAAGTTCAGAATGAGACAAATATTTTCTGGCTGGGGCCAATGTGGAAATTTGTTTTTATTGATTATATATATTTGTAATAGATTGGGTTTTTTAGTTCTTAACAGGGAATGAGGAAAGTTTGGGGGACTCAAGGAAAAGAAAGTGAATTTTTGCTGATTAAAAAAGTATTTACACATATATTACACATGTACTATTTACACATTACATGTGTGTACATACATGTATACATCACATGCATACACATATATACATATTTAAAAGATAATTAAGAACCTGTCATTGAGGTATGGAAACAGAGACAGTGTAGAAAAAACAGATTGCTTCAATTATTGATAACTAATGTTGATCACATTCCTTCTTTTCTTCACCTACTTCTTGTAAAGAGGAGGGATTAAAGTAGAATTTTGGTTCTGATAATCTGGAATGAAAAGTGGCAGTAAAAATAACATGGTAAAAATAGATAAAAAGGGAAACTGTTTTATGCTTCAAAGCACCAGAGACGATCTAATATCTGTTTCTATACACACACACACACACACACACACACACACACACACACACACACACACACACACCCTTTGAATGTAATAACATCTAAGTACTTAAAAAGAAAGACAGTTGAATTACAAGAAGTGTAAGGCAAAACTAGAAAAGTTATGAAACCCATTATGATCTTTTTCCTTTCTGGAAAAAAAATTGCAACAAAAGAAAAAGCAAAATATTGAGGGGTAGAAAGATTGGAGTTCATGATGTGGATGGTTTAGGAGTGCATAGACTTAGGGAAAGATAGAATAATAAAAGATTATGTAGAAAATTTGAAGATAGTGGTAAGATCAAAATTTTGGTAGTCCCTATGTGTAGGTCAAAAGAGTTGTAAAGATTGTGGAACTGGGAACTTAATGTATTTAGAGGGAACATAAGACAGATATTAGAGACTATGAGCCAGGCACTAAATTCTGAGAAGAGAAAGTCCTGAAGAGCATTAGAAAACAGCCACCAGGTCTGTATTGAGTAAAAAATTGGATAGTAAATCTCAAATAAGGAAAAGTTGTTGAATGACTTTGGAAGTGACAAAGCCATATTCAAGGGGAGGGAAAATAAAGAATATGAGAGAAGTTACAACAGTGCTTGAAGGGATATGTTAGAGATGTAGTCTCATTAGGTAGGAATTAGCTCTTGGTGCCAGAAGATAAATGGAGTAAGAGAGCTAAAATCAACGTTAAGTTTGATGATGATATTTACAATATAGTGGAAGGGACAAAGTGAAAAGGGCTGGCAAGTTTAAAGTGGGACATTGGGACAGGTAGCATTGAAGTTGCTGAAAGGGAACAAATGGGGAGTAGAAGACAAGAAGATGTCCTAAAAGGGATAACTTCTTTCTTTTGGAAGGAGAAAGAACAAGCGAAGGATAGGAATAGAAATAAATAATTATTATGAGTAAAATTCACCCCAGGTAGTTTGATCTCAAGTTTTCTTAAAAAGTTGCTTGACATATCATTTCAAAGATACTTTGATCATAACTCCTAGTTTTCTTAATGTAGTTTTTAAATTAAAAAAAATATGAATTTTAGAAAGCATCTCTTATTTTTGTGATATATGTGAATGACATTTGTTAGGTTATTTTCAATCTAATCTTTGGGCTGACTGGGTTCTAGACTTCAATTATCCATTTTGGTATTTTGATAATATTTCAATTCCCAAATATTTTTTCATAATGGTGGGTAAACTACTGCTTCATTATAAAGGATAACTTTGGTTTATAGTGCTGTAAGTTGAAATCTGAACCTTTCAGATTATTAAATATTTGTATAACAACTTCCTCACATTAAATTAAAATTGAATGGTAAAGTATTTAATTCTTTTTCAAATATGCCTCATAATTCAAAATTAAATAATATTCATGAAAGCAAACATTTTTAGTTAGTGAAATTGAGTAAGTAAAATACATTTTCCTTAATGATATTCAACCGTAAGTATATTTATCCTACTTTAGTAGTCAATTTACTGTTTACTTAAATGTTCATTTTGGATCTTCTTTTCAATTGTTTCTTTTGCTAACATAAATTGCTTCTCTGCAACACAGGTCTATGCTAAAGATATTTTTTTCTTGCTTCTTGATTTTAAATGAATATAGAAATAGATTAGATAGATTTTTTTTTGTTTCCTTAAACTTTTTTGGAAAAATAAATGAAAAAAAAATCTCTGCTAAAGATGTTAGGAAGTATGAAAACTAACTTTTAATTTTATTTGCAAAACATATACATGGGTAATTTTTCAACATTGACCCTTGCAAAGCTTTCTGATACAAATTTTTCCCTCCTTCCCCTCAACTCCTCCCCTAGATGGAAGGAAGCCTAATACATGTTAAATTATGTTAAGATACTTGACAAATCAAATATGTTTATACATATTTATACAATTATATTGCTGTATAAGAAAAATCAGATCTACAAGAAAAAAAAATCTGAGAAGGGAAACATAATGCAAGCAAACATCAATAGAAGAGTGAGAGTGCCATGTTGTGGTCTACACTCAGATCTCACAGGCCTCTCCCTAGGCATATATGGCTTTCTTCATCACTGAACAATGAACTGGTTTGAAACATCTTATTGTTGAAAAGAACCATGTCCATCAGAATTGATCATTCTAAACTCTTATTGTTGCCTCGTATATTGATCTCCTGGGTTCTGCTCATTTCATTAAGCATGAGTTCATGCAAGTTTCCCCAGGACTCTGAAATCATCCTGCTGGTTGTTTGTTACAGAACAATAATATTCCATAATATTCATATACCATAATTTATTCAGCTATTCTCCAATTGATGGGCATCCATTCGTTTTCCAGTTTCTAGCCACTACAAAAAGGGCTGCCACAAACATTTTTGCACATGTGGGCCCCTTTCCTTCTTTTAAGATCTCTTTGGGACATAAGCCCAATAGAAACACTGCTGAGTCAAAGGGTATGCACAATTTGATAACTTTTTGAGCATAGTTCCAAATTACTCTCCAGAATGGTTGGATCTGTTCACAGTTCCACCAACAATGTATCAGTGTCCCAGTTTTCCCACATCCCCATCAACATTCATTATTATCTTTTCCTGTCATCTTAGCCAATCTAACAGACGTGTAGTGGTATCTCAGAGTTGTCTT
This sequence comes from Myrmecobius fasciatus, assembly GCA_023553655.1. NCBI lineage: Eukaryota > Metazoa > Chordata > Mammalia > Dasyuromorphia > Myrmecobiidae > Myrmecobius > Myrmecobius fasciatus. Next base: position 210,904 of record JAJPUD010004063.1, read on the forward strand.
AATTTGCATTTCTCTGATCAATAGTGATTTGGAGCACCTTCTCATATGACTAGAAATAGTTTTAATTTCATCATCTGAAAATTGTGTTCATATCCTTTGACCATTTATCGATTGGAGAGTGGTTTGAATTCTTATAAATATAAGACAATTCTCTATATATTTTAGAAATGAGACCTTTATCAGAACCCTTAAATGTAAAGATGATTTCCCAATCTGCATTAGTGTTGTTTATACAAAAACTTTTTAACTTAATATATTCAAAATAATCTACTGGTGCTCAAATTAAGAGTTCCAGTTCTTCTTTGGACACAAATTCCTTCTCCACAGGTCTCAGAGGTAAGCTATCCTGTGTTTCTCTAATTTGCTTATAATATCACTCTTTATGTCTAAATCATGAACCCATTTAGATCATCTCTTGGTATGTTGTGTTGTGTGGGTCAAGCCCTAATTTCTTCCATATTAGCTTACAATTTTCCCAGCAGTTTGTGTCAAAATACTGAGTACTTATCTCAAAAGCTGGGGTCTTTGGGTTTATCAAAAACTAGATTACTATCATCATTGATTATTTTCTCCTGTAATCCTATCCTATTTCACTGATGGACTACTCTGTTTCTTAGCCAGTACCAAATGCTTTTGATAATCACCGCTTTTTTTTTTTATTTTTTTTTAAATTTTATTTTATTTGCATAACATATGTGTGGGTAATTCTTCAACAATAACCCTTACATAGCTTTCCGTTACAAATTTTTCCCCCCAACTCCCCACCCATCCCCTAGATGGCAGGATATCCACTACATGTTATGTTAAAATATTGGCAAATCGAATATATGTATACATATTTCCAAACTTATCATTGTTGTGCAAGAAAAATCTTATCTAGACACAGATGGGAGGCGGAGCCAAGATGGCGGAGTGAAAGGGTTACTCTCTGCTTCCTCCTCCAAACTTCTCTCAAATCAACAATAAAATAAGCCTCTGAACTGATCTTCAAGTCAACGAATCAGGAAATATTTGGATACTGCTTGCAGATATCTCTGAAAAACTTCACATCAGGTTTCTCTAGCTCGGACAGAGGGATAAACAGAGGACTTTGGTGTCAGAGAACTCTGGTGGAGGCCGGAAGTGAGTGAGGGTGGAATTCAGCTCAGCTCAGCTCAGACGGGCAAAAAACTCCAAACTCCAAATTCCAAACACCTGGAGTCTATCTGAGGCACCCCGGACACTCTGCCCTGATTGGGGGCAGATGTTCTGGCAAACTTGCCTTGTTTAAGGAGTAATTCGGGCTTAGTCCTAGCCCCCACCGGCCCAGCACCTTAAATTAATTCGCCGAAACACCTCAGGGCAAAATCGTCACCCAGCTGTTTCAGCCGCTTTTTTTTTCCCCTACTTTAAAGAGATATTCACGCTGTCTAAAAAAAAAAAAAAAATGAAGGGGCAAAAGACAGCTCTCACCATAGACAGCTTTTACAAAGAGAAAGAGGAGAAGACCCCAGAGCCAGAGGTTCCTTTAGACATAACTCCAGAGGGAAGGACCATCACTGGTCCCAGTTTCAAAAGGCCTTTCTGGAAGATTGCTTAAAGAACCTAATAAAAGACCTGGAGGATAAATGGGAAAATAAATTTAAATTAGTGCAAGAAGGATACAGTATCTTCCAAGAAGGATATGATGCCCTGCAAAAGAGATATGAAAAAGACACCAATTTATTAAAAAATAAAATTAGTGAAGTGGAAAAAGAGTGCAATGAACAAAAAAATTCAATTGGCCAGTTACAAATGGAGCTAAAAAAGGTAACTGAAGAAAACAACACTTTAAAAATAAGAATTGAACAAATGCAAATGAATGACTCAATAAGACTTCAAGAATCAGTCAAAAAAAAAAACAAAAAAATGAAAAATTAGAAGAAAATATGAAATATCTCCTAGGAAAAACAACTGACTTGGAAAATAGATCTAGGAGAGATAATCTAAGGATTATTGGACTTCCTGAAAGCCATGATGAAAAAAAGATTCTAAACACTATCTTCCAGGAAATCCTGAAAGAAAACTGCCCTGAGATTGTAGAATCAGGAGGCAAAATCACCATTGAAAGAATTCACCGATCACCTCCTGAAAGAGACCCCAAAATTAAAACCCCAGGGAATATCGTGGCTAAATTTCAGGACTATAGCACCAAGGAAAAGATTCTGCTAGCAGCTAGAAAGAAACAATTCAAATACCAAGGTTCAATAATTAGAATCACACAGGATCTGTCAGCCTTCACATTGAAGGATCGAAGGGCCTGGAACCAGATATTCCGAAAGGCAAAGGAACTTGGATTACAGCCAAGAATATCCTATCCAGCTAGAATGAGCATTATCCTCCAGGGAAGAAGATGGTCATTCAATGATATAGGTGAATTTCACCTGTTTCTAATGAAAAGACCAGATCTGAACAAGAAATTCGACATCCAAACACAGAACTCAAGAGATGCATAAAAAGGTAAAAAAGAAAGGACTCTTGAGAACTTTATTTCTACTAGGGGATGCTTAAAGTTTGGGGGTATAATTAACTAGATATTACTTTGATAATATGAAAAAGAGAACTAGAGGGGGAAAGGTTGTCATACTGGGGAAAAGAGGGGAAAAGTGGTAAAATAAGATCTAAAAAAAAAGGAGGTAAAAACAAGGTAAAATCTCTTGAAGAGGCAAAGAAAACCTAATATAATTGAGAGAAAGAGGTTAGGGAGATGAGCATTGTGTAAATCTTACTCTCATCAGGTTGGGCTCTAAAAGTGTATATCAGACACTTGATTTCACATTGTTGCTAGAGGGAAGTGGGAGGGAAAGGAGGAAAAGAAAGGGATAAACTAATAGAAGGGAAAATAGAAGAATCAGGGGAAAGGAGTAAAAACAGGGGGAAGGGATCTAAAGGGTGAAGTATTGTTTGGGGGAGAGGGTCATCAAAAGCAAAGTACTGAGGTGGGGGGAAGGGAGAAAGGGGAAAGGAAAGGGGAAAATATAACTTGGGTAAATAAGATGGCAGGAAATAAAGAATTAGTTATTCTATCTGTGAATGTGAATGGGATGAACTCTCCCATAA
>JAJPUD010004064.1:0-21256 GCA_023553655.1 Myrmecobius fasciatus
TAATTGAGGATTAACACACATTAATGTTTTGTATTATTCATTCAGGCTGGTGGCTACCATAGTATTAAGCAGCAAGTCATCTGTCCATAAATCATAAAAAAACTAAAGTTGGTTATTACTGCATTTGACTGGACAGTATTTAGCCCCATGGGCACAGGGAAAGCTGGCTCATGGGAGGAAGAAAAGGGGAGCTGTGTTTGCAGGAAGCAGCAGCCTTCAGGCAATGACATGCCAGATGTGCAATTTAGCTGCCTTTAACAATACTGTTTTGAATAACACTAAGCAGTTCCCCAGTGTCTACTTTTCAATTTGAGCAAGACGCCTGTTTTCCTAATGATCAGATGACTGACCTCACTTGGTAATTCTTGCTGAGGTGCCTCCCTTATTTCTGTATCTCTTTGTCACCAGTTCCTTACTCCTGCATCACCCTTTCCTTATTGAAGCTTGGCATCCACCCCATACCCTCCTTTGAGATTCCCTCTAAGGGTCTATATGACCTGACCCCCTGAAATGCTGCCCATCACTCATTCATCCAGTATCCATGGAAAGTGGCTTGATTGAGGCTCAATGACTGAGGTAGCCCCAAACTTGATTAATTTTGCTTATGAATCTCCTTCAATTTCTCTCAAAAGTTATTAATTCTCCTACAGGAATGTGCTTTTGCTGCCAAGGTTTCCATGGAAAATAATTCCCTGCATTCAAATTAACTTGCACTGAGATGCTCTAATGAAGCTGCATTATTAAGCAATCTTCATTAATTTGGTTAGCCTTATATTTAGAGGCAGTGGACAGGAGGGGAAATGTAAATAAAAGCAAGCAAGTAAAAGAGTTGAATATTCTAGAAGCTCCCAAATGAGTTCTGAATGCCACGTCCAACAAAAGTTCAGTATTTTTAATATAACAACCAAAATATTGACCCCTCCCTTCTGAGAAATAGTGCCATTCAGCACTCTGAAGTCACTGACAGAATCCAGGGAGAGCTAAAGGACCAAGAGCAGCCATAGACAAGAAGTTAAAAGAATAAATTATGGAGTTGGTTGGACTGCTGACCAGAAAACTCAAAGGTTAAATGAACACTGTGATGGGTTGCTGAGCTAGCCTAATGGCTATAAAAGTCAATTCCAATGGAGATCAAAGCACAGAAGCACAAAAAAAAAAAGGTTAGAGGGACAGAAGAAACAAGACAGTAGGTAGCATGGGAGATTTGAAAAGAGGAGAGGAACAAGAGAGAGGAAGAATAGCACAGAAATCAGCAGGAGCTAAAAAAATGGGGAGAGGAAAAAAAGACAAAAAAACCTGCAACTTCAAGTTTTCCAAAATACGTCATCTTCTGGTTAACTAGTCTTGTTTGTAGATATGTTTTCTAAGTGTACACGTGCTAAACATCCAGATGCTAAATAAAAAATTTAATTATCTGGATTTTCAAAAATATCTAGATTTTGGCAACATCTGGATTAAAAATTTGTCTGATTATATTTGTCACTCTTACTTAAGATGCTTGGTACTGTATAGATATAGCTATACTATTCCAACCTTTTCTTTCTTTCTCTTTCTTTTTTTCCTTTCTTTCTCTTTCTTCCTTTCTAACTTCCTTCCTTCTTTTATTCCTTGTTTCCTTCCTTCCTTCCTTCCTTCCTTCCTTCCTTCCTTCCTTCCTTCCTTCCTTCCTTCCTTCCTTCCTTCCTTCCTTCCTTCCTTCCTTCTTCCTTTCTTCCTTCCTTCTTTTCTTTCTTTCTTCCTTTCTTCCCTCCTTCCTTCCTTCCTCCCTTCTTTCCTTTCTTCTTCCTTCCTTCCTTGTTTCTTTCCACCCTCCTTTCCTTCTCTTTCTTATGTAGAAAGAAATAATTCAAAACTAAATGATGGAGAAAACATTGTTCTAACATCTGTAGATGTTAGCTATAGCAGTAATCTGTAACCTAGCTACCATCCATCAGTACCATTTAAAGATTTTTGAAGATAGCACAGTGTTTTTGACATACATACTATATATATGTGCAATATATATTCACAGCTGACAATTGCTACACATATATGCTATACACACATACACATATATAGATACATATATATGCTCATATTGCATTTGTTGGTTGAGTGTGTGTGTACAGGTCTTCAAAGAAATATTTTAACTGGCAAATGCATATAATTTTTTCCATATGCATATACTTTCCATGCATATATGTATATATTTGCATTTTCCTGTTGCAAATATCACTCTGAAAACACAAAATAAATTTACTATTTGGTAAAGTTGCTCTCTATTTCAAAAGAGATCCTTATTTTCAGTGGAGTGTGATTGAATGTGAATAACTCTACTGAAAAAGCTAGAATTTAAACCACAGAGGAAAAAAAAACACACCTGAAAACAAAACAACCCTAGGTTTTTACTTTATTGCCTCACAAGATATTAACTTATGGTAGCTTGTACATAAGTCACTAAGTTGAACCTGCACAAATCCACAAATAATTGAAAGTTGACTTTACCTACATGTAGTTTAGTGATGTATTTAAAGCATGTGAACTAGCTGTCTTGTACCAGATTCAGAACTCATGATGGGATACATCTGCTCATATTACTATTCATTAATTTTCAAGTCCCCTTCTAAATTTGCCCAGAATATGCCCTACTTTCTATTTTCCAGCAAAGAGGTTCTCTTTCATTTGAAATTGCTTTCATTTTGATCCTTATTTTTGGCTTGCCCCCTTCATGCCCTTCTTTATCTCTTTGTAAGCCTCACATTTTTCTTTTTAAACCTCACAGCTGTTTTCAGGTCATCCCTAGTATTACTTGCTGCATCTTTTAAAAATGACATAGGCTTATTGCACCATTTTGTGGACTGGAATTTTATTTGAGTGAATAGATTTTTTCCTCTTCCTTATGTCTGTTCTATAAAATGTGTTTGTCTCAAGAAAGGTTTATATCTTTTCTATAAAATGTGTTTGTCTCAAGAAAGGTTTTTAAGGAATTGTTGATTTCAATTCATTTTAATCTAACTCTGTTACACATCACACTATTTATTTATAGTAGGTATAATTTTAATATACCTTGACTCTTACTGAACTTTTCAGTTGAATTTAACCTACCTGAAGACATTTATTCTAACTTGGGTCATATCATTTAAGTCTAGATTTATATATCTTGGATGGTTCATTTTCAAGATGAAGCTTTACATAAAATCTTAATCTATTACATAATAATAGTCAAAAAAATCATTCCAGCACATTATTCACAGTTAACATTTGAATCTGTAATATTCCATCAAAATCAATATTGTCAATTTTTGTAGCCATATTTCTCATGCAAGATTAAAAAATTGCTCCTTAATTTTACTTTGAAAGTGATGTTTTCCTTTTGTCACTGTAAACTACCTCCTTTCTTTTCTTTTATCCTAATTTATTCAACTGTCATGTAAGCTATTTTTTTCCATAAAGAGTGATCTAATGTCTGAATTGGATTATTAACTTTTAAGGAAATTCATCTCTGATCCTTCAAAAATATTTATTAGTGCTCCTTAGGATTGGTAAAACAGTCAAAGAATTTATTCTTTAATGTACTTTTTTTTCTCTATGCTCGATAATTTTTTCAGTTATTTTTCAGTTGTGTCTGACTCTGTGACCCCATTTGGGATTTTCTTGGCAAAGATGCTGCAGTGGTTTATCATTTCCTTTTCCAGCTAACATTACAAATGAGAAACTTAAAGCAAATAAGGGTTATGTGATTTGCTTGGTGTCACATGGCTGGTAAGTGTCTGAAGACAGATTTGAACTCAGGAAGATGAGTCTTCATGACTCTAGGTTTGGCATCCTATCTACTGTATCACTTATCTGCCTTCCCAGATTTACTAATTCTCATTAAGAAAAGATATTCTCTCTTCCCCCCCCCAACTTACCAATATTTTAAAGGACCTAATATTTAATTGCTTTCCTAGAGATGTGAGTTCTTTTTTATTAAAAGCTGTTTTACTTATGATCCATTCTCTGGACTTGCTCCCATGAGCCCATTTCACCTGTAGACACACTGTTCTTTCATTATTGTACAACAGTCTGTACAACTCCTACACCAGACATGGTATTCCATCTAGCTATCTAATCATTCCCACCATAATCTTGTTCAGTGACTCACAGTCACCATCTTCAAAGCATCTAATCTTTTTTTCCATCATGTCATTGGTAGTGACATGTACAATAGCAACCGTCTGCTCTTCCATTGAAAAGTAAATTATCCACTTTTCCTTTGATCTCTTTAACTTTACAAATAAATTACTCTTCTCCTCTTGCCTAAAATTTTCTATAGCAATCTAATGTATCAGTTTTATTTCTCAAAATTCCATTGTCAAGACGTATGGATTCAAGGGATAAGATTATTTAGGTCATGCCTTTCATAGAGAAAAAAATCAACTCTGTACAAACAATTCTTATCTATAAGAGTATAATACACAGAAACTATTTTTCTTTACTTTTTGACATTTAAAATAGGTTAAAAATTTCTTTGTACTTATTATCCCATATTTATATATTAAAGCACAGGTTTAAAGTCAAACAGTTACCTCTTAGAAAGCAGAAAACTTATGCTTTACACACACACACACACACACAAACACACACACACATGTATATATATATATATATACATATATATATATATACATATATATATATAAATGACTGTTTTGAATTAGCCCTTTGAAACAGTCTGGAAATTAATGCTGTTAATCTCTAAATAGAATAAGAAAAAAAGCCAAAAGAAGAAAAGAAGATGTTGAAATTAGCCAAATTTCCACTTCCTTTTGAATCTTTTTGTTTTAATAGTGTGGCTTTGTGATTTTCTTTCCTCCATAACCTCTGAACACTAACTCCATAGTTAATAAACTTTCTTTAATTTTAGGGCTCTTCCCCTATTGCTCTTTTCATCTTTTAACCCTCTTCTGTTGGCTTCCCCTAAATGATACTTCCTTTCTGGAAACTGTCTCTAGTTCCTGTTGCACTTTTTTCTCTTTACAACCAGTACCTACACACACACACACACACACACACACACACACACACACACACACCACAACCTGATCCTAAAGGAGAAAGATGGGATATTTCTGATCCCCTCTGCCACTAGCAATATACATCTTTAAGATCCTTCTATCCAAATTTGATACCCAATTTAAATCAGTGATAGTTATCTAAAAGTTCCTAACTCATTTCCCCTCATTCCTTAAGGCATTCATTATTTGTTGCATCAATTTCCTCCCATTACCTCCTCCTATACTTGTGTTATAGGATATCCACATACATATTATTTCCTCAAATATCTCAACCTTCAAATTCCTAATTTATTCAACTCTTATGACCTATTTATCTATTCCATCCATCATTCACAAGTTTTTTTTCAGATTTAGAAACTCCAGAATTCTACAGCAGAATATAACTTTCTATCATTAAATTTCTCACTTAAACTTTTCTTTTCTAAATGTATTTTTATCATGACCTCCAATCCCAACATCCTTTCATCTATTCAAGATTTCTATTCTTATTCTAACTTTACATTTGTTCCTAAAACTATTCTTTTTCTAATTTCACTTTTTTCCCTTTCCAATTTCAACTGTAGAAGTAACTAGTTTGACTATATACTCTCCTCCACTCTGAAATTCCTTGCCTCCTCATCCTGTCTACAACTCTACTTGACCAAATATCTCACCTTGGTTCCTTTCATCATCTGGCTCTTTTGTTCATACTCATGAGCTGTGGACTGCAGTTTGAGGAAATTATACAAGTAAAGTTATTGATTCTTGTAGAAAATAGGTTATGCAATCTTTGCCGGGTTCTTTATGGGCAATTTTTTTGCTCTTGCAAAATTTTTGCTATTTTCTACTCCTTACAGAAAGAGTTTTTAAAAATGAACTTCCCCCCCCAAAAAAACTTCCAGACTACTCCTTCTCCCCAATGCTTCAAGGTAATAACCTTGCTTTATGTTTTATTGCAAAAACATTCACTGGTAGCTCTCTTTTCTCTCCTTCCCTTTATGCCCTAATTTTACCTCTTTTCTTCATTCATTTTCTCCAATATTCTCTAGCAGGGACTTAGTCTACAATCATGAATACTGTTCCTTCCATCTCTAATCTAATGTTATTTATAGGATCCTTCCCTTGTGGTCAATAAGTGTTTTTTTTTAATTTAAGTGTTTTAAGTCTTATGTTCTAAACCCTCATAATATCCTCTCATTCCTTTCAATCTATTGTCCTCCATCTCTACTCCCATTTACTGCTAACCTCATAGGAAATAAAAAAACTTGCAAAACTTTCATATGACTATAGATGACTTTAATTTCGTCATCTGAAAATTGTCTGTTCATTTCCTTTAACCATTTATCAACTGGGAAATGTCTTATACTCTTATAAAGTTGACATAGTTCTTTATATATTTTAGAAATGAGACCCCTATCAGAAACACGGGCTGTAAAGTTTTTTTTTTCTCAGCTTTGTACTTCCCTTTTAATCTTGTTTCTGTTGGTTTTGATTGTGTAAAAACTTTTTAAATTTAATGTAACCAAAGTCCATTTTGCATTTTATAATGTTTTCTCATTTTTCTTTGTTCATAAATTCCTCGTTTCACCAAAGATCTGATAAAAATTATTCTTCCTTCTTTCTGCCAATGTCTGAAATATACTATTCTACTTTGCTTATTCTACTTCATTGCCACATCCAATCTATCATCAGATTTGTCATTTCTATCTTCACATTTCTTGTACTTGATCCATTCTCTCTATATGATTGCAACTTTTGGGAAATACCTCATCTCTTCTTGCTTGGATGGAAATAGCCTCCAAATTGTTCTCTAAGTCATCTTCAAGCTTCTTTCCACCTTCTACACAATGGAATCAACATCATCATTTATTAAAGTGATTTTCTTAAAGCCCAAATTTGACCACGCTATTTTAAGATTGGCAAGGCACTATCTTATCACGTCAACAAATGTTTCTTAAGTACTTGTTAACCTCCAGATATTATGCTAAGACCAATTTTCACATAACTCCTCAAACATGTCTGTTAAAAAAACATTCAGGCTTTAGTGACTACTCCTGTTGCTGTCATCCCCTCCAATGAAGAGGCTTCCTCTACCACCTTCTTGCTTCTACCAATGCTTTATCAGGGCATCTCCAATTCTGTAAGCTTCTTGTAGAAGACAAGATTTTTAAATATTTTTATTTTCCCCCAGTTACATTTAAAACAATTTTAAACATTTGCTTATACATTTTAGATTCTCTCCCTTTCTCCCTCCTCACTCCAATTCATTGAGAAGGCATATGTAAAGTTATGCAAAACATTTTCATAAAAATCATGTTATGAAAGAAAATATAGATCTGTACCTCCCAAAAAACCCTCAAGAAAAATAAAGTAAAAAAAAACACAGCAAAATAAAAAACAAAAATAGTATGCTTCAATCTGTATTTCAACACAATCATTTCTTTCTCTGAGTATGGATAAAATTTTTCATCATAAGTCCTTCAGAGTCACAGTGGATCAGTTATATTGCTGAGAGTAGCAGCTGATCATCCTATTTCTTTTTGCTATTTCTTTGTACACAGTGCACTTCACTTTACTTGAATTCATGGAGGACCCTTCAGGTTTTTTTGAGAGCATTCTGCTCATCTCCCATAGAACAATAATATTCCATCATAATCACATACTACAGTTATTTCAACCATTCTCAATTGATAAACATCACCTCAATTTTCATTTTTTTTTACTGAAAAGAGAACTGTTTTTGTACATATACATATTTTTGTACATATACATCTTTTTCCTTTTTAAAAAAAAAAACATCTTTTTGAGGGATTTATTCTTAGTCCTGGTATTATTAGGTCAAAGGATATGGCATTTGGTTATAATATTCCTGGGAATTTTCATTTGGGGTTCACTTTCAGGAAGTGATCAGTGGATTATTTCAATTTCTATTCAACCCAAATTCAAGGCTATTCCTTTCCCCCTCCAGGTAGTACCTCCTCAGAAGGATGCCAGAAAGCTAATCTTGGTCCAATGTTACCTCATTCACTCCACACAATAATCTTTTGAGGTAGATGCTATCTTATTACTCCCATTTTTATAAAGAAATGGCTTAGTGACTTGTTCAGGATTACACCTGGCTAGTGTCTAAGGCAGATTTAAATTCAAGTCTTCCTGATTCCAAGTCCAACACTCATCAATTTAATCTCCTCGCTACCTTGCAATGGTTGAGATAATAATCCTGCTATGCTCAATAACATAGAAGAATTGAAAGTACATTGAACCAACTTGGCTAAATATTTATATAAGCCAATTGATGATGCATATAATTTTTCATAAAACAAAACAAACCCCAGCTACAACTGTAATTATATAGGAAGTTCCTGGCTTTTCCCAGTCTCACTCAGTATGTTAGGATGCACTTTAGGTCTGCAGGCAATGATTGTTAGATCATTAAGTATCCATACCTCACTCCTCAGATCCCCTTCCAGAATAGCAATTACAGAACTTTGACAAAATATTGCTCTCATTTTAATAACGCCACACCCAAAGTCTCACAGAGGATTACTTTTCAATTTATTGTTCTTCAGTAGAATTAGGAATTCGTGACTATCTTCTGACTTTGGAATGAGTTTTAAGGAGAATAAACTGAAGAAATCATATACATATGGTCCGATTCACTGTAATTCAAACATTTAATAAAGGATTCATTACCTGCAAGGTATTTTATGTAGCTTTTGAAAAAGGGCAACTAAGCACACAAGGTTAATTCTTAATCATTACTTTAGCTCAAAAAAGAGTGTGCTGTGTATTTGGAAACTTGGGCAATGTGGGAATTTGTTTTGCCTAATTATGCATATTTGTTAGGGCTAGGATTGTTTTTATTTTTTCTTTTAAATTGGAAGAGGTAGGTTGAAGGGAGAAAAACAATTTATTTGTTAATTGAAAAAAGAATAAAATGGAATGAAAAAATACTGATGTTCCAGACAACTTCTATACATGGAAAGTGTCAGTTTCTGTTTCTTTTTAATCAAAACAAAATGTCCATATGAAGGCAACAGATGATTTTCCTTTTACAAAGGTTCTGTTTTGGAATGTCTAAGCTCTTACAGAAATAGAGGGTATTAACACCTTTCAGAATAGGAGGGGGGAAAGAAGAGATAGAGAAAAAAATATGACTACTCAGCCTGCGATTCTCAGAAGTCTTCAAGAAAGGAGAATGGGGTAGAAGATAGAAGGGGACAGCCAACAAGGAAAGGGGTCCACAGAAAAGTTGCAGAAACATAAATAGAAAGGTTTTTCTATCTGGAGCTCTGTAGAAAGAAGTTGTTTGCTCCTGTATCTCTTGATTAGCTGTGTGTTTACGGTTGAGAAATATTCTTCACCCATACATGGGCTGAGAAGAAGTTCCAGTCAAAGCAGCTAAGAAGGAAAGAATAGCTATTATTTTTACTGGCTTTAAAGTGTGAAAAGCATTTAAGACATGTTATTTCATCACAAATAATTCATAAAGTAGGTGTGTTATTATCCCCATTTTACATGTGAGAAAATTGAGGCACACAGAAATGAAATGATTTTTCCAGGGTCACATAGTTAGTGTTTTAAAAAGCAGGATTCAAATACAGACTCTTGTTTCCAAGTATAACACTATCTGTTCCACTACATGGTTATTCTGAGTTATTTTCTAAAATTCTCTCATCTTTTTATTTCTCTTCTTTTTTTTCTTTTCTATGTGCCATCTAGTATTTTCTGGATTATATCTAAGAACAGGTGAGACTGAGGGGAGAATATATAGATGGAGGACAATTAAAAGAAAATAGTCCAATGATTTCATTTTAGTTTCTTTGATCATTGTATCTCTCAAGGATCAATTTCCCACTGTTCCATTTTTACTTTATTACTCTCTTGTTGTGGTTGGTTGGTGGTGGATTTACTTTTGTCCATACTTAATTTTTCCTTTATCTAAATCTCCAATTCTTTAGATGTTCTAGGTTCTGCATCCTGTGAGACTGGTGGTCCAGTGATAGAGTACCAGGCTTGAAGTCAGAAAATTTTGTGTTCAAATGTGGCCATAGACACTTACTAGCTCTGTGACCCTGGGCAAGTTGCTTAACCCTGTTTGCCTCAGTTTCCTCATTGGTGAAAAAAATGAGCTGTAGAATAAAATGGCAAAACACTCCAAGAAAATCCCAAACGAGCCCATGAAGAATTAATATGTCTTAAATGACTGAATAATAAGCAAAACCCAGCCTCCCATCCCAAGAAGGAAAAGATTAGCACTATTATTCAAAATGATTGCCTTATTTGCATACAAAGAAACTTCTTTAATAAAATAATAATTTATTTAGTTTTTCTTTTGATTTTAATTTACATCCTTGGGTGACCTTTCAAACTAACTACTATGCAACATGAAAAACTGCATAGGATTATAAAGTCCTCATATAACAGAAGAAAAAATAGGGCAAGAAAATAATAAATGCTTTGCCCAAGGTCATATAGGTAGTAAATAGGGGGAACCCATATTTCAACCTAAGTCTCCTGTCAATAAACCAGTGTTCTTTTCACTATACCATAAATTTGTTCTCTTTATTGCCACATTAGGTGCTTAATGTAGGCTGCTAATATCATTTGATATCTAATACATTTCACTTAAAAATATATGTATATGTATAGTAACATTCAAGTTACCTGGGACAAAAAATAGTTTTGATATAGTTTCATTTTGTGACAGTAATGATCATATGCATATATTCTTCTGCTGACATTAGGCTGAATGAAACAATATTGTTATATGTACAAAGGCTAGAGTTCTGAAGAATATAAACAATTGCTGAAAGTTGGGGCAACTGTGGCAATTTTTTAAAATAAGACAATGAACTTTGTTGCATACCTGACTTTTCCTTTCATTTGAATATAGAGAGGCCATTGTAGATTGGCCCAATTTAAATATCATTGTTTTTCAGGGTAAAGGGAGACTTGAGGAGAGAGAGAGAGATAAGGAATGGTTTGGGTTATAGAGCAGTCAGAGCATATATTGTTTATCATCTTATATGGGTGGGATCCATAGTACGCCCAAACTATTACAATAGTAACATCATTAATCACACAGGTTACCATGGCAGGTATAATAATAATGAAACTATTTGGAAAATTTTGAAAATTACCAAAATGTGACACACAGACACAATGTGAAAGCATACTGTTGAAAAATTGCATCTATAAACTTGCTCAATGTACGGTTGCCACAAATCTTTAGTTTGTTTTTTAATAAAGGAAAGAAACAAAGAAACAAAGAAAGAAAAAAAGAAAGAAATATCTATAAAGTTCAACAAAGGGAAGCACAGCATAGCAAGGTATGCCTCTCTATCTATATTCTGTATAGATCCTTCATAGGTAGAGATAATGTTTGTGTGTGTACACATATATAATATATATACCTACATATACATCTATAGAGAATAGATATGAATTATATGGATTGTATTATAACTCTGGGCAGACTCATATATGCACATGCATATCTATATGTTATATAATATATCCTAATATGTCTATATGTATATACATGACATAGATATACATAAATGTGTATACAAGTATACATATAAATATAACATATATTGGACAAACTCTTAGTAACTGGAAAACCAATATAGATAATAAAAAATACCTCAATTTTACTGGGAGAGAAGTGAGGGATTGTGAGGGCAAAATGATGTTTAAATATATTTCTCTTTCAAACAGATTTAATCTGAAGTAATTGTTTCTTCCTGTCCCCAGAAATGACCAAGAAAAAAGACAATGGAAATCCATAAGTATTCACACAAGTACACATGCATATACATACACACATACATATACATATATGTGTATGTATACAAACCCAAAAGATAAATGGAAAATAGATTAGAGCCAGGATATGAAAGTCTTTAAATACAAACAAGAGAATCATCAGCCTGGTGATCATTCTTTCCATTATTTCCCTTCTTGAAAACACAGATGGCTTATTTGAGGTGGACCTAACTTAAGCACTCTCTTAGTTCAGGTTGAATTTGGCATGAAATGAGGTACTTGTAAGTCATTAAATACTTAACAAAAAAGGCATTTTATTCGGCCTTTTTAAATAATAGCTTTTAATTTTTAAAATATATGTAAAAATAGTTTTCATCATTCACCTTTGCAAAACCCTGTGTTCCAAGTTTTTGTCCTTTCCTTCTCCCCACTCCCTTCCCTAGACAGAAAACAATCCAATATATATTAAACATGTGTAATTCTTCTATATGTATTTCCACATTTATCTTTATCATGCTGCACAAGAAAAATCAGATCAAAAAGGAAAAAATTAAAAAGAAAGAAAGAAAAAAAAAACAAGCAAACAACAACAAAGGTGCAAATATTTGTTGTGATCCACATTCAGTCCCCATGGTCCTCTTACTGGATGGATATGGCTCTCTCTGGCACAAATCCATTGGAATTGGCCTTCATTGTTGAAGAGAACCATGTCCATCAGAAGTGACCATCATATAATCTTCTTGTTGCCGTGTATAAAAAAATATTCAACTACAAACTTCAAAAGAAATAATTCCAAAAAATTGATAAAGAAAAATAGAACTTATATTTTGAAATAATAATCATACTAATATAAGAATTCTGCAAACAACCAAAAACCCCATCAAAGTTAGAGAAAAATTATATAAAAATGTCCCCATGCCCTAAAAGCATGAATATATTGGAGCACAGAAGCAGCTTCTTCAAAGATAAATGAAACCTGGACAAATCCACTAATAATAATAAAACAATTAAAAGACATTAAAATCGTTAGGAAGAAAAATCCAACTTGACAACATAAATAATTGATAAAAATATCTGGAAAATTTATTATTACTGAGGGTTAAATATGTGTGTATATGCATGTATGTATGTATGTAATATAAGAAAAAGCCTAAAATCACAGAATCGGAAATTTGTTTATTTACAAAGTCCAATAGTGGTGATGTAATCCAAACAATACTCAAATAGCAATACCCTTATTACATACCTTACAAATAGTCATCTAGCCTTCTCACCAATGAAACCACTAATGGGGGAAACAAGTAATTACTGAAATAGCCTATTCCATTTTTGAAAGCTATTATTTTAGAACGTATCTTATGAAAAAATATTAGATTAATATGGCTGGAAATAAACAATTTAAGTAGACAAATCTTACTTAGAGAAAATGGACAATCCCTTAAATACTTATCATATTTCCACTCCTTTTAAAAAATGGCTATGGCAAAATTATTTTGAACTTGAAATAACAAGCAACCCATTTTACATTTATTATTTAAAATTGATAAAAAAGAAAGAACATTATTTAGTGCATTTCATGAGATAACTATATTTGTGAATTGAAAAATCAAGAAAAAGACAATATCAAAAAATAAAATGATCTATCCTAATAAAAATGCATTATTATATTAGGAAAATTATTTATCATGACCAAGCAGTATTTATCCCAGGTAAGAGTGATTCAACATTAGAAAGACTATGTATACTATGTATCTTTATATCTATGTATACTTTAAAAAAAACCAAAACATAGTATGAACATTTTTAATAAACCAGTATTCTTTCATGATAATAAATAAAAGGTAGAGATATTGGGAAATTTCTCTCCAATTTAATAAAAATTTTTAAGACCCAACATAATATGTGATGAAGAAATATTAAATGTATTCCCATTACTAGAAGCTTCAAAAACAATTGGCACAGTGTCACTACTTTTATTTGACCCAGTATTGGAAAGTCTATTACTAAAGTCAGGGGAAAAGATTATGGTTGTTAACTTTGCAAATGAAGAGGTAAATATCATGTTCTGCTGATGAAATGCTATATCTGGAAAATCCAAATGTCTCAACCAAAATATTAATGTGGACAGTAAAATAATGTTGGCAAAATCATTGGAAACAAGACTAACTTAACATATTTATAGTCTTCTTTATTTTTGATACATTTGAAGGAAGTATAATTTAAAAAGAAAATACCATTTATAACAAAACAATACTCATCGAATATTTGGAAATAACCTATCTAGGAAAACATAGAGATTGTATAAAGGAGACTATAAAATCAAAATGGTTAACATAAAGAGAGATCTAAAGAACCATATGGGTATTTAATGTTTATGGATTGTCTGATTAAAATAGTAAAGATGACAGCACTTTTCAAAGTAATTTATATGTATAATGCAGCACTAATAACAAAATAATGGGGCTTCTTTATAGATCAAGATTATATCATAATATAATTTCTACAGAATATATGTATATATTTGATATGTATATACATATGCA
This sequence comes from Myrmecobius fasciatus, assembly GCA_023553655.1. NCBI lineage: Eukaryota > Metazoa > Chordata > Mammalia > Dasyuromorphia > Myrmecobiidae > Myrmecobius > Myrmecobius fasciatus. Next base: position 14,330 of record JAJPUD010004064.1, read on the forward strand.
TATATATATCATTATAAATACACATCTATGCATATGAAATTTAAAGAACAGTAAGAGTTTCACTGAATAGAAATGCTAAGGAAGATGGATTTGTAGTCCTAGACATTAAAACATATTATAAAGCAATTATGATTCAAACTCTCTGTTACTGGTTAAAACAAAAGATAAGTTAAAAAGAATGGTTAGAAAAGCTGTCCAGCTAAATGTGAACAAAAAATAAGTATTTAAATGAAGAAAAAATTATTATTTAGCAATTGTATGTGGAAAAATTGGTTTCTAATTGAATAGAAAATGATTTTGGACCCATAACTTATTTGTTAGATGTCCTAGTAAATTCCAGCTATGTAAGAATTTTAAACAAACAAAAAAAAACTTTAGAAAATATGGAATAAAAATGCAAAGATGTATTTAACTAAATTGTGGAAGAGATGTTGCATTCAATTCAACAAGTATTCTTAAAGATGAAACATGATAAAGTATAATAACTTCTTTCTAAAAACACATGTGACTAAAATGAACTTAAATATAAGGAAATTACTATATTCACATATTGTAAGTATGATAGATAACAACTTGTCATCAATAATATGAAAGAAATATTTGAAAGTCAAAATGGTCACTCCCAGTCCATGGTGGTCAAAGGATTTAAGGAACTTTTAAAAGAGAAAACACAAAGTGTGAATAGCTACTTGTAAAAATCTTCAATTTTACTAATAATCAGAGAAATATAAATAGATATTACCTCACAGACAGTTTTTTGATAAAATAGTTAAAGGCAATAGAATTCAGTGGGGGCTGTGAGGAAATAAGACATTCAAATTGCAAAGGTTTCATTATTTCAAGATTATTTCTAGACATCAATGTGATAATAATCTTTCCAAAAAAAATTGGTCATACTTATAACCCAGGAGTTCCTTTGTAGAAATAATCATGCATAATATTATAAAAACCTTTAAAAAACTGTATGTTCAAAGATTTTCTTAGCAGCTTTATCCCAGTCTGAAATCCCATTGCCTCTTTATTGGTTGAGAGCAATGACCTCCACCTATGTAAAGAGTTGAAAGGTAAGAGTTGAAGAGGGAGATTTTCACTCAACTTTGGGTTGCTTCCAATTCTGAAGTTGCTTCAGATGCTGTTGGCTTCTTGATTCAGGAGAAGAGAGAAGATGCTAATCTCACTTCAGGTTGCTGTAGGGCAACAAGGCCCTAAGAAGATGACATGAGAGGAACTCTCCATTTTGTCCATATCTCTAGCTGGCTACACTAGAGAATTCAGGGAATCTCCTTAGGTGAGATCTGAATCTCCTTTTCTCTCTGTTGAGCTGAGTTTTATTGCTTCCATTGGGTGAGCTTCTTCACTCTGTTGTCTGATATGTATTTTATCAGTCAGAAAATGCTAGGTAAAGGTTTTAAACACTTGATTTTACCTTCCACCCCCATATTCCCAATGGCAATTCTATGATATGCTATTGATTAGGATTTTTTTTTTTGCTAATTGCTATGTGCATGCTCATTGTAGTGTTTGTATTTGGTAGAAAGGGAGTGAAACTTTAGGTACAAAATGTGAGATTCCCCTTCCCCCAAGTGTGAGATTCCCCTTTCCTCAAGTGTGAGAGTCCCCTTCCCCCAAGTGTGAGAGTCCCCTTACCCCAAATCAGAAATTAACTTGGAAATCACACCTCTAGAGAAACAATAGGGAGAATGAAGTACAATTCTAGCCCAGTATCCTCTTTTTATGAAGAGAGAAGGGTAGCCCCTAACCCTGAACCTCCAGTTTTTTTCTCTTGGTAGGAATCAAAGTCTCCTTTTGGATAAGGGATGTCTATCCTGTCCCTTCAAGCCATACATGACACTCATCCTTCATGTGGGGAAATAAGCCTTCAGCATATATGATTTAAAAAAACAAACCAAAAGCCTGAAAGCAGCCTAAATATTCAACCTATCAAAAGGAATGGCTAGAGCCATTTCAGTATATACAAAGTAATAGAATATTTTCAAACAATCAAAATTTGCAACAATATAGATTAAAAAGAAATATAGAATGACTTTAATAAGAAAATGTATTGCTTTTCCCAATGAAATAATCATTTGTTGAATGACTGCTGCATGCCCATCTCATGTTTTAATGGGTGAAACTGACATTAAATTTCAGGAAATTTTGGTTTACTGGAAAATCACTAAATGAAATGATTTGGGTCCAAAACTTTTAGGCTGGGTTAAGATAGCAAGTTATTATTGGAGTAACTGCACTTGACATGACATTTTTCAAATTGTTCTTTCTCAAAGTAAACTAAATGCTTTCTGTCTTAAAAGCCTTTTTTATTAGTCAGAAAATGTTAGGTAAAGGTTTCAGACACTTGATTTTACCTTCCATCTCCACATTAACAGTAACAACAAAATTTGCAGTGAATCTATTTTTTCTTCCTTACTATGACTGGAATATTTCCATCCTTTTTTGGACACAATGATTGTATATATTCAAAAATATATTACTTTAAGGAGAGGAGAAAAGGGAACATTTCTAAGAGGTGACAGTATCCTGTTTTACACTGTAGTTAAAGTCCTCAGGTAATAATTTCATAAATATAATTGCAAGACAACTTGTATTCCGGAATTAACCCCTGTGAATACTGTTCTTTTTATTGTTTGGCAAAAAAAATCATGAAAATTTCATCTGTGTGGAAGAGATACTTGGCACACTTTTTTGGTATCTTTGACGCATTGGAGAGATGAGTAGTGAATATGTAAACTTCAGTCTCAAAAATAAAACAGAAACCTAAGAATGCACCAGTTATATCTCCTATATAACAGTAATTAATTTTTACAGAACAGTGCTTTAAATATTCATTCAGAAATGTTTACTTTTTTCAAATTTATCAGTTGACAGAATGAACTCTTTATTTATGATTCAGGAGGGGGATGTAACTGTTGTCAGATGTTCTGGTAAATAGAGTTTTCTCAGAGATATAATAAGCAGACTACTAATTTTGAATTGTGTAGTGAAAAAAAATGAAGGATTTGGATTTAAGATATCTGGGTTTGATTTCTCATTCTTCCATTTATTAGCTGTGTGGCCATGGACAAGTTATATTCAACTCCATGACTTGAATACCTTATCTTTATAATGGGGATTTTAATGCTGATGCTACTTACCTCATAGGATTATTATAAAAGAAGTGTTTTGGAAATCTTAAAGCATTACATAAAAATGAGTTATTATAATTGTTCAAAAGATTTTTTTCTATTCCAGGGATCTGTAATCTCAATGATGTATATATTAAATGTTCCTCTAAATGTGGAATTCACATCCCCATTCATGTCTGTATATCCAGTATGAATCTTGTAGGCATCCTCCCAGAAAGCTTCCTCAGGTATTTTCCTGGATATTCTAAGAACCTTCTTATAGTCTTTTGGCCTTCTGAAGATACTGCTTTCTTCCTTTTTTCAATAAAATTGACCCATATTTTCCCCCAGTTATATATTTATTTGATGACATCTTTTGTGCCACTTCTCCTATGCAATTCCTCATTGCTAATAGACAACAGCTTGTTTTTACCCATGAAGATATTTTTCCATTGCCTTTTGGGTGACTTTCAACTTCAATACTTCTACAATTATATGACACAGCCATATAACATCATAGGAATAATGTTACTATTAAAGGACGAGTCTTTGAAGAAGAAATAAAGTTTTTTTTAAACCTTTATAGTTTTTATAGATGTGAGTTGTTATGAAAAGAACTGAGGAATTTTCCACAGGCAATCAAATCATTGAATAAAGAGAATACACAAGATAAAAAATAAATATATATTAGAAATTATTCAAGCTTTATTTGATATATAAGAAGCTTCAGAACCCAAGTGTTATTATTATGAACATCAGTGACCGTTATCCTTTCTATGTATGGAAGGTATGGTTAATAAAGACTTCTACTTACCTGAATGCCAGGTAATTAGTAATTTGCTATAATTTATTTTTAAAGTTTATATTAACCCAGAGATGATTTGGATTTGGCCTTCTTAGCTGGCACTTTCCTTGCACCAATCTAACAAGTGAACAGGACAACACATATACCTTAATTTGCCAATTCGATCTGCTGTTCTATCAACCTCAATAACGCACAGCTGTTCTTCATTAAGCAGAGCAAAGTGGTGTGGGCAGCATAGAAATGACAACATCAGTTTTCATTTCTTGCATCTTCTGGAATCCTGTTCCTGTCCTGCATACCCTCCTAACCTTTGGGATAATTGTCCATTGCCTTGTAACAGCTGTTTCCCATTAGGGGGGAAAAAAAGAAAGAAAATAGTCACCAGTAAGGAATGATTCACAGCTGAAGTTCATAAAAATAATCAAGGTGGCCATGCTGTATGCTAAAATAATATCATCAATTTAGATCTGGAAGGACTGTTACAAATGCATCCAATCCAATGTCTTCATCTTTTAAAAAATAAGGTGCAATTGTACAGTGTCAAATAGGTAGTGAACTTATGATTCACACTTGAAATTTTTCACTCCAAACACCACATTCTTTCCAACTTAATAATGCCAAGATAAAAGCACTGGATCTACATCTATGACTCTGCTATAATCCTATTGTTACCCAAAACTGGTATAGCTCAAAAAGATGTGGCCATTTCTATAACTATTGGTGTTTTTGGCTTTCTATTATTTTCAGATGTCTAGAGCCATTGTTTTTCCCAATCTGAATATCACTACTTACTTTAGTGAAAGAATCTATTTATTATTATAAATTGAAGTTATTATTACAGCTCTATGTTGCCTTATATCTAATTGTGAAATGAAAGGTTTGGGCCCCAGTAAAAGAATTTCAAGGTTTCAATAAAGCAAGAAAAATTTTGTTGGCTTAAAGTAACTTCTTAGGGAAATCAAATATATTGTCATAAAAATTTAGACTTAGAAGTAATCTTAAAAATAATGTAATATAACTCTCATTTCTAACAGAGAGGCTAGATAAGGCACTTCTAGATTTGAGGTCATTAGGCCTAGAGAGCTTCACTAATTTTTGTTTTTTACTTCAATTTGATTTTTAATTTCAACTGCTCTGGAATTATCTGTATTCTCAGTAGAAGAATTGTTTTTTTTTCCAGTGTTTAAATTCTACATTGCTCCTCATCAATTTCAGATTACTAAAGAACAATTATATTTCTGTCAAGGTGAGAGGGGTAGGGCACAGAGAGAGCAAAAATGGCTTAATGAGTATAACATAAGTCAGTTATAGAACAGGTAGTTTTATTCTCACACAAAAAAAATGGAATTTTAACCTATAAAAATCAAATGATTGTAAACATTTGAGAGGTTAATATTAAAGTCTTGTTGGACATTTGTAAAAACTTTTGCAAAGACTAATAATTGGTCATTTTACTTTTACACCTATACTAAATATAGCTTTATCAATTCCAAATAGATTCCTTTATGGTAATCTCTTTTTCAATGGTCTCATTTCTTTTTTTCCTCTCGTCTGTCTCATTTCTATTTCCCTCTGTAAGAAACAAAATGTCTTACCAAGAGTCCCATTGATTCACTGATGAATGCAAGAAAGATTTATTTTATATTCCTGGAAGAACAAGTGCCTAGGTTAGTAGACACTTTTGGAATTACAAAGGCAATGTTTTATTTCCTATTCTGAAGAGCAAGTCACTCCTCCCCCAATTCTCCATTAATTGGTTGCTACAGAAATTATAGAATGTGAGTCTCCACCTCTCATTACATACCTAATCCCAGATCCCAGGGAGTTTACATTCTTAAGGGGGAAGATAACCATGAAGAATAAAAATCCGAAGGATTTTTTTTCAAATCCCAGGCCTCCACCCCTGATTACAAGAGCCAGTCTCTGTCTCTAAGGGGCTTATATTCTTATAGAGGCAAAGTTCCGATGGATCCTGTTCAAATTTAAATCTTTCACCTCTGATTATTTTTATGTCCTTTTAGGTTTCAATTTTCACATTTATTTCATTTATCCAATTTAATTTTCATAATTTAATGGAAACCAAGTAAATCCCCATCTATTTCTTATACCTCTCTCCTCTCCTCTCCTTCCCACCAGATAGTAAAACATACCCTTACCTGTGGGTGCTCTGCCCAAATGAATGTAAATTTTGATTTGAATGTCTCACAAAATTTCTTAGGGTTTAAAGGCTAGATTTCTTTCTTAAGGAACATGCCTCAAATCTATATCATTCTGCCTTTCATTAATTGGCCAACAGTAGGTCCCATGTTCATAGAGGTCATTATTTGAGCCCAAGTAAATGGCAATTGTTTCTGTTTTAACCAGAAATTCTGAGAGTCTTCCCCTCCCAGATTGATAATTTTTTTGACTTTGTAAAAGGGGTCATTCTTCAAACAAAAACAAAAAAATGAAAAGATAGAGAAAAACATGAAATATCTCCTAGGAAAAACAACTGACCTGGAAAATAGATCTAGGAGAGACAATCTAAGGATTATAGGGCTTCCTGAAAGCTATGATGAAAAAAAAGAACCTAGACACTATCTTCCAGGAAATCATAAAAGAAAACTGCCCTGATATTTTACACCCAGAAAGCAAAATACTCCTTGAAACAATCCACCAATCACCTCCTGAAAGAAACCCAAAAATTAAGTCCCCCAGAAATATCGTGGCTAAATTCCAGAACTATCATACCAAGGAAAAGATATTACAAGAAGCCAGAAAGAAACAATTTAAATATCGGGGAGCCACAATTAGGATCATACAGGACCTAGCAGCTTCTACTTTGAAGGATTGAAGGGCCTGGAATCAGATATTCTGAAGGGCAAAGGAACTTGGATTGCAGCCAAGAATAAGTTACACAGCTAGAATGAGCATTATCTTCCAGGGAAGAAGATGGTCATTCAATGATATAGGAGAATTTCACCTATTTCTAATGAAAAGACCAGAACTGAACAAAAAATT
>JAJPUD010004064.1:26256-47893 GCA_023553655.1 Myrmecobius fasciatus
CTCATATGTTTTGTAAATAAAAAGCTTTATATAAAAAATAAATAAAATAAAAGAGGTCATTCTTTTCTTTATTTCCTACCTAGTCTTAATCACCAAATGGGCACTGCCTCAGTCAATTTGAGACCTGGGAAAGACTTTAATTTAAAAAGGCCAAATCTTTCTGCATCCAGGACTATCTCCACTTGGCCCTAATCTATATCTTGCCACTGGACCCAGACGGCTCTGGAAGGGGCAGTAGGGGTGATGACCTTGTACAAGCTTTCTTCATTAAATCCAATTCACTTGCATGTCACAGCATCACTTCCCTGAAGTCATGGTGCCTTTGAGTATAAAGGACAAACAATATCAACAACAAAGGCTTCGTAATGTCCAGGTAGGTGAAAATTGAGTAGCTAAGATGATGGTAGAATTTGTATGTGATAGTTGACATCTTACCTGTGTTGTCAAAACTGGAATGATAAAATTGACAAAACAAAATTTCCTTATGGCTCTAAGGCTCTTTCTATCCTCTGCCCATTCCCTAGGACTCTAGATTAGAATCCTTTCATGCCTTAATTCCTCATGATGTGACTTATTCTCTTCCCCTGTCAGTAAGAACCCCAAATCCTGTTCATAAAGGATAATGTGAAGTCAGTTTATTGTCAATTCATCCTGTCTCCAATCTAGTTTGCATCTTTGAAGACATTCACAACAACCTTTAAGACAACCTTAATGGAACTTAGCATTCCCAGACTGTCTTATTACCATAAGTTAAAACAGTTGTAAACTCTATCAACTATAATTGCTTACAAAAAAAAAAAAAAAAAAAAAAAAGGTTAGTTTTCCCAGACCATCTCAATGGTGGTATCTTTAGACAGGTTTGGGACCTGCTTTTTCAGGTGCATTCTATCTAGTTGTCTGATCTTCCTCTCCCCCTTCTTGATTTCCTGCCTTTGCACCTGAAAAACCCCAAAGCTATTATATTTTCTCTAAAGGATCTGATTATGATGAAAATCTTTACCAAATTCTCTTCAGCTCACTAGGAGATACTCTTTCTCTTTCTCATGGTGTCTTCCCATTAATGGTACCTTTCTCCTTTCTCTAACTAATTCTGGTTAGTCTAATCTGCCAGTCAATGGCTTTTTCCCACCTTATGGAATACTTCCTTTCTCCTGGTTAAGTGTGAGTTCAGCAAGGGAATTTGTTCTTTTCCTTGCTATCTATAAGCTCTTCCAACTCTATTCCATTTTCCTCATTTCTGGTGAATATTTTACCTCTTATTTTTGTCTCTAAACTCTTCTCCTAAATAAGCCTGCCTTTTGCCAAAGAGAATGGCCATTGCAAATTTGACATGTTTATTTTGAACGTGGTATTGCTATCTCAACCACATCACTCCAACCTATGAGCTAAGGATCATAATTAGTAGGCAGCATTTTTTACTGCTAAATGCATTATGTCTCCTTTTGTTTTTGTCTATGTTTCAGTCTTGTATCTCAAATTAAGACTTCCTAACATAGCTATCCAAATGTGAATGGTATTCTTTGGTAGGCCTCCAGAAAAAAGAGTTCCTCCAACAAATGCTGTTAGAAAATTCATAAGAGTCTGTTATAAAGGGGAGTTTTGGTAAAGGATGTGTCGACTAGATAACCTCTGAGGTCCATTTGAATTTTTAAATTCTCTAATTAACTTTTTTTCTCTAAATCTCTGAATTTCCCTCTTTCTTCATCTTTTTTCCTATCTTTCTTTCTGTCCATCTCTCTGTCTTGGTTTCTTTCACTTCTCTCTATTCATAAGCTGTTTTTGTCTCTGTCTTTCCCTATTTCCCTCTCCTTTCTATTGCTCCCTCTGTCTGCAACTATTTCCTCTGACAGCTCATTCAGAGGAAATTCTATCTCAGTAAGTTTACTCAAGTTACCCAATCACCCAACACTGAAAACACTGTCATCCCCCTGAAAATCCAGAAAGCATTCAGAATGATTCTTTTGTGCCCTTTGCTCAGACATCTCTCAGGATGATGCAGAATTCAATTATTTTCCTAATTCTCTTTTGAAACAGTTGTTTCTGTTTTAGGTAGTCTTGAGACAGGTCTGACAAAATGGCATTGAAAGAGGTAACAGTGTACTAGAAAGAAATTTTATTGATTTCATAGTGGATCCTCAATAAAAACTTGATTGCTTAATCAAGATTGGTTCTTCTTATGCTTGTTCTAGATAAGAATGAAAATGTCTTCAATGGTTCTTAATTTTTAGGGATCCACACATCTCCATGGGGGATCCATGGATAGATTTGTGTGGGAGGGTGGGGGGGTGGGGGAGATTATTGTGAATTTAAATGGGAAAATTGCATTTTATTTTCAGTAACAATTGTTTTCTTTTGTAATCCCATTCCCAAGAAGAGAAAGATGTCAGTGATCTTTCAAGGTCTCACGAAGTGCTACAACAAAAGAAAGGATTCACAAAGGAGTTTCAGACTTCTTCTAGACAAATCCTTGCCTAGATTATAAATTCCTGGCTTCTGAGCAGGTGAGAGGGAGTGCAGCCCCTCACTTGATTCTGTGAAGCTCATAAATCCATCCCTACACTCCAAGGAAAGGAGGAAAATTAGATCTGAATTTGGGGAATCATCTTTATTGCACAACTACAGAATTCTCTTTCAGTAGTCAAGACTTTTCAGATTCTGAACCCATTATTAATTATGACTAACAGGAAGTAATCAGAGAATATCTACACCTAATATGAAATATGTTTTTGTTTCTGGGAGGGATTGTGAAGGACCCTTCATTTGAAGCTTCCATATTCTTGACAGGAATGACATGTTGACTAAACATGTTCCAAGAGTTTAGGGGAGGGGTTGCTACATATAAAAGATGAATTTCAAGCTCATTTTCATATATGATAGCCTCAGCCTTTGACAACTAATTCCAGTATGATTTCCCGTTGTCTCCTTCTCTCCCCTTCTCCCCTTTTTCTCCTTCCCCTCTCCCCATCTCTTCTCTCTCCATATATGCATATATGTGTGTATATATAATATATAAACTATATATACACATATAAGGAAACTGAGGTATGCACATATATACATATACGTGCATGTATATATATATATGTATGTATATATATATATATATATGTGTGTGTATATATATATATATTTACATCTCAGTTTCTTTATCTGTGAATTGGAGATAATAGCACCCAGTTTCTAGAATTGTTGTGAGGATCAAAGGAGATGACAATTATAAAACATTTAGCACAGTACTGAGCACTATATACATGTTAGCTACTATTATTTATTATTATTATAAAAGTATCTTTGTCATTACCCCTCTGCCTTGATGAGCAATCCTGACACATGGAGAACTAAACATAGACATTCCCATGTCTTTCTAGATAGAATGATGAAAGCTTATCATATCCTGGATGCACCAAATTCAGAGGTCAATCTTTACAGCATCATTGATCCTTTTCCTCTTTCTGCTGTTTTCTGGAATTCAGAAATATATAAATTGAGGCCCAATAATACCATCCCAATGGCTAAGATGTGGTTATATCTACCATATAGACATTTATTTCCATAATCCTTCCTGAATCTCTTTGCCTACCATCTTCCTGTCTTTGAGTGTCTCAGATTCAATCTCAAGCCTTCCTTTGTGAGTGGGAAAATGAATCTCTAATAAATTCTAAGAGGTTTTAGCCTTGCTAGATGTCCTATTTCTTATGTGAAAATCCAAATGTTGCAAACCAAAGTATTGGCCATATTCCACATATTTGTGCAACTGAATCAAATTAAAATATGACTGGGAGTTATTTAACAAAATAGAACATAATATTCTCTAGAATATCTAACAAAATAGAATATGGTATTTCTAACAAAATAGAATATAAACCATCTTAATATGTAATTTCTAAGTCAATATGCCAATTGCAGGGATCCTTAGTTCTGATTTAATGGTCTTTGTTTCTATTTGAGTTTGAAACAACCATTTTACAGGTCACTTGTGTTTGTGTGAGACATATGTTTTCTCTCCATGATCTAAATAAGGTATTTCCAAATCTCTCTCCTGTTCTTCAGGGCTTCTTTAGGTTGCTTTCTCCACTTTCTAAGTAAATTGTGCATAATTATATTGTATTCAGTATGTGTTCAAATAAATATTTAATTGGATGAAAATATCTTTGTGGAAAGAAATATTTAGACAGCAAGGATAAAAATGGATAAGTTCGATAAATTTCAGACATTCAATTTGAGTCTGAGATGACTGACTTCATCTTACTTCAATATAGAGATGAAGAAATTCAGGTACAGGCAAGTAAAGTGTTGTATAGTTTTAGCCATGTAGCAACTAGTGGGAAGAATCTTTAATTTTGTGTAATGTGCTGAAAATTCTTTTCTCCTTGGGTCTTAAAGACATTAATTTATTTTCAGACATTCCTATTTTGGAGAGTTTTTTGTTCTCTTTTTTAAAAAATCAATAAATATTCTGAAATTAGCATTATTTGTAGATCTGACATTCACTAGGCACATCAAGTTCATTTCCTTTCATTTAAAATTTTTTGTATTTTGTAATTTTTCATAATATTTAAGTTTTTTCATGTTCAGGTACTTTTTTTTTGGTAAAGTAGAGGAATTAGGACTGAAGACTAATTCTTCTGGTTGCTATTTGTGTTCTTTTTCTTCTTAACCTTACAGCATGTATTTATTGTTAGTGGTAATACTTTGATACATGTATTCATGATTTCAGGCTTGGAATGCAGACTGCATTCCTTCAATTTTAAAGAGTCGGTTTTATAAGCTATTACAATCAAGAAAAAATAGGGCCTAGAAGCCAACTATCTGTTGATGAGCCCTCAGATCTTAGACTAGTTCTTGGGTGAAAGATGTATGGTCTCTCCCTGGGCCTGCACTCAAAACCTCTCTATTTCCTCAAGAACTATCTTATTTTGTGCTTCACTGGCAAGAACCCTGGGGCACTTTTATTTCAGTATGAGGCATGTGAAGAACACTGTACTGGGAGGAGACAATAAGGGTAGGTCTAATTTATGTAGGGCACAGCACTTTTTCCACACCAATTCTGGAGTCATTTACCGCCATCACAATTATTGCCTTTTCATTGATGGAGAAGCTGAAACTTGGGAAACTTAAATAATTTGACCTTAGTCAGTCTCATAGTTAGCAAAGGGCAGAACCAGGACTCCTGAGTTTTTGACTCCAAATTGAATCCCTTTCCCTCTCTAGAAGTCATTATACCCTTGAATTCTATAATTTTTCACTTAAACTTAGCTTGCTAGGTAAATACTTTTTTTCTTTTAACAAATAGATGCTTCATAACAAAGGACCTCATGTGACATGGCATAGCTTTTTGGATCCCAAATTTTTTATTTGTTATAATAATTGTAAAGAAATGAAAGTTACTGTACTCTCTGGTTTCTGAATATTGGGGGGGGGGAAGTAGGAAGATATAGTTTTTCCTAAGAGCTAGTTGTAGAAAGGCATATTATTTTCCCGATGAAAGTTTCAGTAACATAAGTACAGATAAGAAATATGAAACAGGTTATTTGATGAAATGAAAGCTAAAAAATAAAATTTAAAAATGATCTGGGCAATGTACTATGGAGAAAGTATGTAGAGTTCACTGAGTGTTCAAGAATTAAATACCCTTCAGCACGATTTCAAAGAAAAAAAGTGAATTTCCCATAACTTTTAGCCAAACCTTCCCTTATTCCAGAGCAGAAGATATGTTCTCAGTCAAAAGTCTGGCAGCTTAAGAAACATGGGCGATGTCATGTTATCTTCAGACATAGAAGAAAATCATATGCATACATATACAATACAAAAATGCAAGATGTAGATTATATAAATATGTATGGAATTAAAAGGATATATAGGAAACTGTCCCAAATAGTCAGAACAATACATATATACATACATACACAAATAATACATATATATGTGTATGTGAGTATATATGGATGTACCCATGCATGAAAACAATCTACTCAATGAAATATAGATATATACATATATTTACACACATATTCATATACACACACTAATACCCATTTCAGACACAAACACACACATGTACATATAGGCACATAAACATACATATATGCACATATCCACTCATACTTGTATACGCATACAGAGCTGCACTGGATAGAGCTCTGGGCCTGAAGTAGGAAAACTCATCTTCCTGAGTTCAAATCCAGCCTCAGGTACTTACTAGGTGTGTGATGTGGGGCAAATCACTTACCTGTGTTTATCTTAGTTTTCTCATCTGTAAAATAAGCTGGGGAAAGAAGTGGCAATCAGTATCTTTGACAAGAAAATCCCAGATAGGATCATGAAGAGTCAGTCATGATTGAAAATAACTGAATAAAACAACACATGTATATGTGCTGAATCAATCTTTTAAAACTTGCAAATAATTTACATTCATTATTCTCATAGGATATTTAAGACAAGCCTGTGAGATTGCAGATTACAGACATTGAGAGGCACTGGGGAAAAGTGTAATGAGTTCTGTATTTACCATCAAAAGATATAGGTTTAAATTCTGGCTCTGCTGTTTATTATCAGTGTGATCTTAGGCAAGTCTCTTGGGTTCACTTTTTTTTAATCTTTAAATTGGAGGATTTGAACTAAATACCTCTGAGGTCCCTTATATCTCATGGTGTATAATATAACTATCCTCATTTTTTACTTAAGATGTAATTCATCTTACATTTGAATAGTACTGTTTATATTTGAAAGTATATATTGATTTAGGATTATATATCTAGAGCTGACAGGGGCGTCAGAAAATATCTAGTCCAGTTCTCTCATTTTCAAAATAAAGATACTAAGACTAAGAAATGTTAGTTACTAGTCCAAGTTTGTGAATGTACTAAGATTTATGGATGGGATTTGAAGCCATGTTTTCTGAAGCCAGAGCAGCACTCTGTCCACTGTACTGCACTGTCTCTTGTTATCTAACATGTTAGTTTTCCTTCCTATCTCTATACTATCTGGAAATTTGATAAACATTCTAATTACATGTTTTCATCTGAATCACTTTTACATTTTTTATCTCATTTTATTGTCATAACATTTCTGCGAAGTGACTAGGATATCAGTATTTTAGATTTCAATTTTCCAAGGAAGGAAACTGACTTCTTGAATGATATACTACTAAAGACTGAATCAGAACTAGCAAATTGCTTGGACTTAACAATTACATTTATCAAATCCCCCTTAATGGCATTTTTATTTGTGTCTGAATTATCCTCCTATATAAAATCATATAGAGGGTTGTTTTATTTTTGCCTTTGCAGACCTAGAAGCTACCAGGGTATCTTATTATAACACATGATTAATAAATTTGTTTAATTATATTGAATTCAAATAGAAGCAAGGTGTTGTAACTGTCAAATGTTGCTTACTTCCACTAAACTAGGATGCCTCTATAATAAGTAATTTCATTATGAATCATTTGTGGGATGCAAGTAAAACATTCCTGCCTTCATTGATATAGCAGAGAAGCCTCCAATGAATTAAGCAAAAGAATGGATAAATGACCACAGACTTAACTAAAAACCCTATTGTGAAATTCATTCTACTGGGGGAGCAGTGATTTCTTCTCCTTCCTTCCTAACTAGTGCAATGGCCATTAATATTCCTGCAATTCTTCAACTTGAGTCCTGTTATTAGCCATGGATTTTGAAGTTAGGGAGCTGCAATCCAATTTGCTTAGTCAAAAGCAAGTATGCCTACAAAATTATATTGCCATTTCCATAAAATTTGGGAATTAAAGACTTGCTGACCCTCACAATTTCAGGACAATTATCCCCAGTCTGCAGTGGCAGACAGAGAAAAGTAAAAGAAATTTTAAATCCCTGAGTTAATCTCATTGATCCTAATATAAGATGATTACCACAATGGGGGAGAAAGAAAAACAAATATTTTTTGTGTTAACACATATATTTATAAAGTGAATCTGAAGAACAATTGTGGGCAACTTTACAGTTGCAAAGCATGCTGAGGTAGATGCATTTGTGGTCATTGTTGTTTGTGGTGAAATAAAAAAATAAAGATATCATAAGCAGATATCTAACCTTTACCTTATTAAAAATTGTCTGTCTAATTTAGGTGCCAAAAACTTTTTTGAAAAAGTGATAATAGAGCATTGTTAGAAATCATTGGTATTTGGAAAATAAGGAAACCATTGAACATGTAAATGGAATTAGATGCCGATTCTATAAAAAAATATAATAAGCTATTTGTTAGTTTAATTTAAAAAAGGCAAGAAGAAAACCAAATTACCAAAATTGAAAATGAAAAGGGGAAATTCATCACCAAAGAAGAAAAAAATTAAAACAGTTATTAAAAGTTATTTTGCCCAACCACATTCCAATAAATTTGACAATCTAAGTGAAATGAATGGATATTTACCAAATAAATTGACTCAATAAAAAAGGAAATAAAATATTTTAAAAAACCATCTTAGAAAAAGAAATTTAACAGGCCATTAAATGAATTCCCTAAAAATAAAAATAAAAATCCTCAGAGCCAAATGGATTCACAAGTGAATTATTTCAAATGCTTAAAGAACAGTTAATCCCCCAAATATATAAACCATTTAAAAAAAATAGAGTGCTACCAAATTTCTTTTATCACATAAATTTGATGGTGGTACCAAAATGAGGAAGGATGAAAACAATAGACCGATTTCTCTAGTGAATATTGATGTAAAATTTTGAAATAAAAATATTTTCCCCCTGTTTATTCTCTTTTCATTCTGACCTCCTCAAAAGTGTTTTGCTTCTAAGTATCCTTCCCCCCCCCCCCCAGTATGCCTTCTCTTCTATCACTTTCCTGCCTTCCTGTATCCCCTTACTTACTCTCCTACTTTCCTGAAGGGTAAGATAGATTTCATTGCCCATATTGAATGTGCATGTTCTTTTCTCTTTGAGTCAATTCTTATGAGTAAAGCTCATTCTCCCTCCCTTCCCTTTTCCCCCTTCATTGTAAAAGTTTTTTCTTTCCTCTTTTATGACTGATAATTTAAATTTATGACTGAAAATTTAAATAGGGTTTTTAAAAATGACATTTTGTACCAGCCCTGGAATCAGGAAGACCCAAGTTCAAATCCAACTTTAGACACTTGACTTTTATTAGTTGTGTAACCCTCGACAAGAAACAACCCTATTTGCCTCACACACAGAAACAATGCCACTTCCAAATTCTGTGTATATATTGGAGCGTATTTTGAGTAATTAAACATTTTTTGATATCAGCTTTAAAATATATTTATCTGTTGTTAAATTCAGTTTCATTTAAAGTTAAACATGAAAGAATCATTAATTTATTCCTTAATCCAGGGATTAACTGATTTGCTCTTTTGTTTGATGACATTACAAATCTCCTTCTATGAATGCAGTAGACAAGAAATCTCAAATTTCGCATTTTATCTCTAATCAAACAATCATCTCTTTGAGCTTTCAGCTTCTTCATCACTAGAAAAATAATCACTAATTGTCTAATGGAAAATTCTATTGGAAAAAATCTTTATAGGTAGACTTTTTTTGTTTTCCTCAAGATATAACTTAAAACAGCTGGGTCTATTACTGAGGCCATGATGAATCAAACGAGTTAAGAAACATTCATTAGGCATTTAAGTGTTGGAGATAAAAAGGAAAAAACTCAATAGTTCTATTCAATGAGTTTGCTAATTATATTGTGGGAGACAACAGGCACGTACATATATAAAATAAATATGCAACTTTTTGAAGAATTATGTCACTTTCAGTTGGTGAGGAAGAAGAACAAGAAAAGTCCTAAGTGGAAGATATTTCCTCTTTTAACAAAAATTGAATAAATATCTGTAGTGTACAGAGAATGATACCAGATACTTGGAGAAATATAAAATTTAGAATTACAAACAATTCATCCTCATGGAGATTACAGGGAATTATACAAAAAAGGCCATGTAGGAACACAACAAAGAAGTACACAACAAAGAAATAATTGAAGTTTCTTGAGAGAGGTTTTTAAAGATGAGGTAATGCTGAATCAGAAAAGGCATAATGGAAAAAGTTTCATTTGAGTTGAGGATAAATAGGAATTTTCTGAGACTGAGGAAGGACAATCTAAATTTAGGAAGCAGTGGGCAAAGGCAGGAAGATTGGAAAGTATGTTATATATCAGGGAAGTACGAAAAACAAGTTTTGCTGATGTGAGTATAAGAACAGTAACAATATGATAAAAGGATAGGAGCAGAAGATGCATCTTATTGTGAAGGACTTGGAATGTCTGCAAAAGTCTTTGTAAATGAAAGATCTGAGAGGGAAAAGTCAAATATAATTTTCCAATGATATAAACATGAGAAACTGGTTGCCAAATATATAAATACTAAGATCAGAATTAAGGGAGTGTTTTACATGGAAACTAGCCCATGGGATGAAGAAGTTAGAATTTAAAAGAATTTGAAAAGCTAGACTAGGGATCTAATAATAACATTTAATCAGAATAAATGTTATACATTACATTTCAAAATTGATGTACTTCACAAACACCACGTGTTTTTTTTCTTTTTTTGGAGTGAAAGCATGGCTATATAATAGTTTGGCAAAGATATGTATTTTGGGTGGACTGAAACATTGAGGATCAGCAATGTGATCTAACAGGCAATAAAAAGGATAAAAATACTATGCTTTGATCCACAGTTGGTCTCCATAGTTCTCTTGCTGGATGAAATTGGTTCTATAGCAAGTCTGTTGGAATTGGCCTGAATCACCTCATTGTTGAAAAGAGCCAAGTTCATCACAATTAATCTTCACATAATCTCCTTTCTGTGCTTGGTTCTGCTCACTTCATTTAGCATTAGTTCATGTAAGTCTTTCCAGGCTTTTCTGAAATCATCCTACTCATCATTTCTTATAGAAAAATAATATTCCATTACATTCATATACCATAATTTAATCAGCCATTTCCCAGCTGATGAATATCCATTCCAGTTCCTTGTCAATACAAAAAGGGCTGCTACAAACATTTTTGCATGTGTGTGTCCTTTTCCCTTTTTTATGATCTCTTTGTGATACAGACCCAGTAGAAACAGTGCTGAATCAAAGGGTACACACAGTTTGAAAGCCCTTTGAGCATAGTTTGGAAAGCATTGCTCTCCAAAAGGGTTGGATCATTTCACAACTCCACCAACAATACATTGGTGGCCCAGTTTTTCTACATTCCCTCCAACATTTATCATTACCTTTTCCCATCATTTTATCTAATCTGAGAGGTGTGGTAGAGGTACCTCAGAGTTGTCTTAATTTGCATCCCTCAAATCAATAGCGATTTAGAACTTTTTTTTTAAATGACTAGAAATGAATTTAATTTCTTTGTCTGAAAATTGTTCATATCCTTTGAAATTTATTAATTGGGGAATGACTTATATTCTTATAAATTTGAGTCAATTCTCAACATATTTTAGAAATGAGCCTTTATCAGAAATACTGGATATAAAACTTTTCCCCAGCTTTCTGCTTCCTTTTTAATCTTGGCTGCATTGGCTTTGTTAGTACAAGAACTTTGAAATTTGATGTCATCAAAAGTATTCATTTTGAATTTCATAATGTTCTCTAGTTCTTCAGAGAAAAATTTCTTAATGGTTATGACTCCAAAATAGAATGGTCTCTCCCTCACTAGGAGTCTTCACACAAAGGCTAAGTTTATATTTTATAGATGATTCTAATTCATATTTAGTTGGACTATTTGACTTTTGAGGTTCTTTTCAACTCTGAGATTCTGTTAGAATAATCTCACATTTGGAAATGTTGACTTTGAGATATCAGTGCATGTTCATATGCAGAGAACCTGGTGGTAATGGGAAATGATAGCCCTAAGTGCAGAGACAATAAATAAATGAATGAATGAATGAATATCAGTACAAAAGTAGTTAAGTGAAGTGAGAAAAAATGAAAGAAATAGCCAGAAATGGAAGAGAAAGAGACAGAGGAAAGGAGGGACAGAGGAAAGAAGGGAGGAAAAGAGAGAGAAGGGGTGGAGAGACTGAATTAGTTGAAGATAGAAGCAAATTCTGTGGACAAAATGCAGGTGTATAAACCTCATAAATTATGCATTTTTGTAAGAATAGCACATTGGTAATTCCTTACAAATATTTTTAAAATAAATAATTGGTAAATGTGAGACTGATTACAAACAGCAATTATTAATTATATTATTATATTATTATATTAATCATTCTCTATCAAGCTTATTCCTAGGGCAGCTTTTGGGGAGAAGGTATTTTTCTTACCATTATATACTCAAATTACTAAACTATCTGTAACCCATAGGCCTAGGACTGGATTCAAAATCTCCTAACAAAATCATTATCAAGCACTTTGCTTTTTCTACCAAGAGTGCTTCTGGACAGACTTCTCATGGCCAAGCAACAAAACAAACCCAGAGCCTCTAGAGACAATTTTAAAATCCTTCCCAAAGTAGGGAACATAGTTTTGGAATGTTTTTGAAGAAGAGGAGTTAGTTTCATCAAAGGTACTAATTGCAGAGAAAGAATTTTCAGTAGAGGAGAATATGGCATAGGTCACCAGAATTGATTACTTTAAAAATGTACTGACCCAAGGCGATTCTTCTCTCTTAAATTCCTAGCCCTCCCTTCTAGGGTTGAAATGTGCTGTCCCAAATGCTATTATTTTGCATTGTCTTTAGTACCAGTCTGGGAAAGTGTCTTATGGAATTCTGCATTTTCAACATTTAGCACTTGTTAGTGTTCAATAAATATTTAATAATCCAGTATGGTACTCCCACTAATGTGTTGTATATATTAATTTCCTGTATTCCTCAGTGATTCCATCTGAATTGCCTATAAAAGTTTCTATGACCTACACTGAGAGTGTCTATTCAACAACTGTTGAAAAGTGCAATTATTATCATAAATCAGTTCTGGTTGTTTACATCGTATTAAGGAAATAGTTGATTTTTTAAAACTTTACCACATTTCTCCTATACTCTGTCCTCTAGTGAATTAATCAGTTATTTGAGTCAACTTTTAAGGTCACGCAAACTAAACTTTTTGAAAAACAAACAAAATTATTCTTGATGGGAACACTGCTTCTATGTTTTCTAAGGTTTATTTTCTTTTTAAAAAAATGACAGCAATGGAGGATCTATGTTTTCTCTCAGACTACAAAAATCACTATTCTTAGAATTTTTATGCAGAGTTTTTCTCTTAGAATAAGATCCCAGTCAGTAGTACTAAACAGTCTCTGAACTAATTTAAAAGACTTGATTGAATAAGTAGAGACTTACAATTTTTTAAGGGAGGAGAAAAAATCTGCTCTTTTAATTGTGCACCCTATAGCTCGGGTCTAGAATTCCTCAACTTCTCCCATGTTTGGTTTTAAGTACAGAACCCAATACAATTCAATTACATTTACTTCAATGGCACTTAATTAAGTGTATGCTATGGACCACTATACAAACTGTGACAAAGGTGAAAATAGGCATGTTCTCTATGAGCTTATATTTCACTAGGGCAAAAGAACAAATGCACATATCAGTAGAGAAAATAAATACGAAATGTGTTCAGGAAGTATACTTCTAGTGGTTGGGAAATCAGAAAATAATTCTTATAAGAGGTGGAGCTTAGAAGGGAACTAAGAGATAGAGGTAAGTAATAGAGCATTTCAGGTTTGAGACACAACCTCTATAAAGGAATGGAAGAAATGTTCAGGTATGAAGAGAGCCATCTACACCCAGAGAGAGGACCATGGGAACTGAGTGTAAATCACAACAGTTTTCACACTTTCTGTTGTTTGCTTGCATTTTGTTTTCCTTCTCAGGTTTTATTTCTTTCTAGATCCAATTTTTCTTGTTCAGCAAGATAACTATAAATTTGTATACATATATTGGATTTAATCATATATTTTAACATATTTAACATGTATTGGACTAACTGCCATCTAGGGGAGGGAGTTGGGGGTAAGGAGGGAAAAATTTGGAACAGAAAGTTTTGCAAGGGTCAATATTGAAAAATTACCCATGCATATGCATTGTAAATAAAAAGCTTTAATAAATAAAATAAAATAAAATCTTCCAATATACAAAACAAACAAAAATAAAGGCATGGAAGTAAAGTATATATATACCTTGTACAATGATCTAATTATAATGCAGTCTGTGAAGGCGATTAATGTGAAATTATCCTGGAAAGCTACATTAGAGCAGGGTTATAAAAAATATGAAAGCTTGGAGGCAAAGCCAAGGTAGTGGAGAGGAGATTCTCTGAATCTGAGCTCATGCTCATCCTTTAGATCAGCACCAAATTCAGCCTCGGAATTGGCTTTGGAGTGACAGAACCCACCAATATTTGGAGGGTAACAAATTTCCAGCAGAAGATATTTTGGAAGAACTTCAGGAAAGGTCTGTTTCAATTGGGCACAGGGGGAGGGGGTAAGGGGCTGAGCAGTGTGACACCTGCCTACCAGGGAATCTACCAGGAGGCTCTTATCCAAAATAGAGCAGCTTTGGCTACTCTTCCTGGTTACAAGCCGGTGGATCAGCAGATTAGCTGTGAGACTAAAACAAAAGGCAAACAGTGGGCCTTTGAATCCAAGAATAAGTGGGACTTAGCCATGTCCACCCAGCACTGGAAGTCAGCAGCACTGACCCAGCACAGTCACTGTTGCCTGTAGAGGAAGCTTGGGACAATCTCTCCTTTGCCCTAAAACTAGAGCCCAATCTTTTAAAAATGAGGAAAATTGCAAAAAGAATTCTCACCATAGATAGTTTTTTTGGAGAAAAAGAACAGACCAAAAATCGTGAGGACACTAAAAGCAAATCATTCCCAGATGAAACCACAAAGGGTGACATGAGTTGGTCCCCATCTCACAAGGCTCTCTTGAAAGAATTCAAAAAGGATCTTAAAAGAATTAGAAGAAAAATGGGGGAAGAAAATGAGAACTTTGCAAAAGAGTTTGGGAAAGGAAACACAGAAATTATCTGAAGAAAACTCCTTAAAAATAGATTCAGTGAAATGGAAAAAGCAAATAATTCCTTACAAAGTAGATTTGACAAAATGGAAAATGAAAACAACTCCTTGAAAAACAGAATTTATGAAATGGAAAAAAATTGTTGACAAAACAACTCATTTAAAAATTCAGTTGGCTAAATGAAAAAGGAGATGAAAGAGCTCACTGAAGAAAATAATTCACTAAATTGAATTGAACAAATGGAAATGAATAACTTAAGACATTAAGAATTAGTCAAACAAAACAAAAAAATAGAAGAAAAATGTAAATTACTTCATTGGAAAAAAGATATAAGAGAGACAGTCTAGGAATTATTGAACTTCCTGAAAACCATGATGAAAAAAAAGAGAGAGAGAGCTTTCAAGAATCATCAAGGAAAACTACCCTGATGTCCTAGAACCAGAATGTAAAATAGCCATTGAAAACATTCACTGATCATCTTCTGAAAGAGATCGCAAAATGAAAACTTCAAGACATATTGTAACTAAATTTCAGAATTATGGAATCAAGGAGAAAATACTGCAAACAGCCAGAAAGAAACAATTCAAACTAGATAAATTGAACCACAAAATAAATAAAAAAGGAGTTAAGGAGGTAAATAGAATTTTAGAAAAGTTAGGTATGAGAAACCTTTGGAGAAAATGGAATGGAGACAGAAAAGAGTATACTTTTTTCTCAGCAGTTCATGGAACCTACACAAAAACTGACCATATGAAATAAAAACCTCAAAATCAAATGCAAAAAGGCAGAAATACTAAATTCATCTTTTTTCAAAACATGATATAATAAAATTTACATGTATTAAAGGGCCAGGGAAAATAGAAGAAAAATTAAATTGGAAATTAAGTAATATGAACCTAAAGAATGAGTGGGTAAAGCAACAAATCATAGACACCATCAATAATTTCTTCCAAGAGAATGATGATAATGAGACAACATAACAAAATTTATGGAATGCAGCCAAATCCGTTCTTAGGAAAAATTTTATATTTCTAGATACTTACTTGTATAAAATAGAGAAACAGAAGATCAGTGAATTGGGCATGCAACTAAAAAAGCTAGAAAAAGAACAAATTAAAAATCCCCAAGTAAATATCAAATTTGAAATTCTGAAAACAAAAGGAGAGATTAATAAAATTGAAAGTAAAAAAACAATTGAATAATAAAAACTAAGAGCTGATTTTATTTAAAAAACTAAAAATAGATAAACATTTAGTTAATTTTATTAGAAAAAGGAAAGAGGAAAATAAAATTGTTAGTATCAAATATGAAAAGCATGAACTTTCCACCAATGAAGAGGAAATTAGAGTATTAATTAGGAGCTATTTTTCCCAACTGTATGCCAATAATTATGATAATCTAAGTGAAATGGATGAATATTTACAAAATATAGATTGCCCAGATTAGCATAGGAGGAAATAAATTACTGAAGTAGTCCCATTTTAGAAAAAGAAATTGAACAAACTATTGATCAACTTCCTAACAAAAAAAAATCTCTAGGACCAGATGGATTTATATGTCAATTCTGCCAAACATTTAAGAACAATTAATTCCAATATTATGCAAACTATTTGGAAAAATATGGAAAGAAGGAATCTTACCTAATTCTTTTTATGACACAGACATGGTGCTGATACCTAAACCAGGTAAAATCAAAACAGAGAAAAAAATTATAAACTGATTCCCCTTATGAGTATTGAAGCAAAAATCTTAAATATTAGCAAAGAGATCACCAAAAGTTATCCTCAGGAAAATACACCATGACCAAGTAGGATTTATACCAGGAATGCAGGACTGGTTCAATATTAGGAAAACTATTAACATAATTGACTATATCAATAATCAAATTAACAAAAAACATATGAATAATCTCAATAGATGCAGAAAAAGCATTTCACAAAGCCTAACACCCATTCTTTTTAAAAACACTACAGAATATAGGAATAAATTGAGTTTTTCTTAAAATGATCAATGTCATCTATTTAAAGCCATCAGCAAGCATTGGATGTAATGGGGATAAATTAGAAACATTTCCAGTAAGATTAGGGGAGAAACCAAGATGTCCACTATCACTATCACTGTTCATTATTGTATTAGAAATGTTAACTTTGGCAATAAGAGAAGAAAAAGAGATTAAAGGAATTAGAGTAGATAATGAGGAAACCAAATTATCGCTCTTTTCCCATGATATGATGATATACTTAGAAAACTCTAGTTAGAATTAACTACACAACTACTAGCACAATTCACAACTTTAGCAATGTTGCAGAATACAAAATAAAACCACATAAATCATTTGCTTTTTTTATATATCACCAACAAAGTCCAGCAACAAGAGATACAAAGAGAAATTCCTTTTAAAGTAACTGTCAATAATACAAAATATTTGGGCCTGTGCCTGCCAAAACAAAGTCAGGAATTATATGAACACAATTACAAAACACACAAATATAGTCAGATCTATCTCTTGGAAAAATATCATGTGCTCATGGGTAGACTGAACTAATATAATAAAAATGACAATATTACCTAAATTATTCGGTGCCATACCAATCAAACTCCCAAAGAATTCTTTTACACATCTAGAAAAAAATAACAACAAAGTTTATCTGGAAGAATAAAAAGTAAAGAATTTCAAGGAAATTCATGAAAAAAATGCAAATGAAGGTGGCCTAGCTGTACCAGATCTAAAATTATATTATAAAGCAGCAGTCATTAAAACCATTTGGTACTGGCTAAGGCATAGAGTAGCTGATCAGTGAAATGGGTGAGGTTTATAGGACAAAATGCTCAATGAATATAGTTATCTAGAGTTTGACAAACCTAAAGATCCCAGATTTTGGGATAAGAATTCACTATTTGACAAAAACTGGTGGGAATATTGGAAAGTAATATGGCAGAAACTAGGCATTGACTGACACTTGATACCCCATACCAAGATAAGTTCGAAATCGGTTCATGATTTAGCCATAAAGAATGGTATTATAAGCAAATTAATAAAACAAAGGATAGTTTACTTCTCAGATTTGTGTAGAAGACAGGAATCTGTGACCAAAGAAGAACTACAAGACATTATTGAACAAAAAATAGATAATTTTGATTATATTAAGTTAAAAAGGTTCTATGCAAACAAAACCAATGCACAGAAGATTAGAAGGGAAGCAATAAATTGGGGGAAACAATTTACATTCAAAGGTTCTGATAAAAAAGCCTCATTTCTAAAATATATAGGGAATTGACTCAAATTTATAAGAATTCAAGCTATTCTCCAATTGATAAATGGTCAAATTGATAAATGAACAGAAAATTTTTAGTCAAAGAAACTGAAACTATTTCTAGTCATAGGAAAAGGTGCTCTAAATCACTACTGATCAGAGAAATTTAAATTAAGACAACTCTAAGGTACCACTATATACCTCTCAGATTGGCTAAAATGACAGGAAAAGATAATGACAAATGTTGGAGGGGATGTGAGAAAACTGGGACATTGATACATTATTGGTGGAGTTGTGAACTAATACAACCATTCTGGAGAGAAATCTGGAACTATGCCAAAAGATCTATCAAACTGTGCATACTCATTACACAGAAAAACTGACCCAGCAGTGTTTTATATCTCAAAAAGATCATAATGGAGGGAAAGGGACACACATGACCAAAAATGTTTATGATAGCTCTTTTTGTAGTGGCGAAAAACTGGAAAATGATGCAGTAGATGCCCATCAGTTAGAGAATGGCTGAATAAATTATGGTATATGAATGTTATGAATATTATTGTTTTATAAGAAACAATCAGCAGGATGATTTCAGAGAGACATGGAGAGATTTTCATGAACTGATATTAGTGAAATAAGCAGAACCAGGAGATCATTGTACATGGCAATAGCAAGATTATACAATAATCAATTCTTTTTTTTTATTTGCAAAACATATATAGTGGTAATTCTTCAACATTAACCCTTACAAAGCTTTCTGTTACAAATTCCCCCCCCCATTCCCCACTCCTTCCCTAGATGGCAGGATATCCACTACATGTTAATTATGATAAAATACTTGACAAATTGATTATATGTATACATATTTCCACACTTATCATTGTTGTGCAAGAAAAATCGTATTTACAAGAAATAAATATCAGATAAAGTAAACACAATTTAAGCAAATATCAATTGAGAACATGAAAATGTTATGTTGTGGTCCACATTTCACATCCTTCTCTCTGGGTGTATATGGCTTTCTTTAGTGAACAATTGGAAGTGGTTTGAAATATTTTATTGTTGCGGAGAGCTATGTCCATCAGAATTGATCATCATATAGTATTGTTGTTGCCGTGTATAATGATCTCCTGATTCTGCTCATTTCGCTCAGCATCAGTTCATGCAAGTCTCTCCAGGCTTCTCTGAAATCATCCTGCTGGTCTTTTCTTATAGAACAATAATATTCCATGACATTCATATGCCATATTTTGTTCAGCTATTCTCCAATCGATGGGCATCCATTCAGTTTCCAGTTTCTAGCCACTACAAAAAGGGCTGCCACAAGCATTGTTGCACAAGTGGGTCCCTTTCCCTCCTCTAAGATCTCTTTGGGATATAGGCCCAATAGAAACACTGCTGGATCAAAGGGTATGCACAGTTTGATAACTTTTTGAGCATAGCTCCAAATTGCTCTCCAGAATGTCTGGATTTGTTCACAGATACACCAACAATGCATCAGTGTCCCAGCCTTCCCACATCCCCTCCAACATTCATCATTACCTTTTCCTGTCATCTTAGCTAATCTGACAGGTATGTAGTGGTACCTCAGTGTTGTCTTGATTTGCATTTCTCTAATCAATAGTGATTTGGAGCACCTTTTCATGACTACAAATAGTTTTAATTTCATCCTCTGAAAATTATCTGTTCATATCCTTTGACCATTTATCAATTGGAGAATGGCTTTAATTCTTATAAATATGAGACAATTCTCTATTTTAGAGATGAGACCTTTATCAGAACCCTTAAATGTAAAGATGATTTCCCAATTTATTGCTTCCCTCCTAATCTTGACTGCATTGGTTTTGTTTGTATAAAACCTTTTTAACTTAATATAGTCAAAGTTGTGTATCTGGTGTTCAATTAAGAGTTCCAGTTCTTCTTTGGACATAAATTTATTCCATCGCCATAGGTCTGACAGGTAAACTATATTACATTCTTCTAATTTACTTATAATATCACTCTTTATATCCAGATCATGAACCCATTTAAATCTTATCTTGGTATGTGGTGTTAGATGTGGGTCAAGCCCTAATTTCTTCCACACTAGTTTCCAATTTTCTCAATAGTTTTTGTCAAATAGTGAGTGCTTATCCCAGAAACTGGGGTCTTTGGTTTGTCAAAGACTATGTTGCTATAGTTATTGCCTAGTTTGTCCTGTGATTCTATCCTATGCCACTGATCGACTACTCTATTTCTTAGCCAGTACCAAATGGTTTTGATGACTGCTGCTTTATAATATAGTTTTAGATCTGGTATAGCAAGTCCACCATCATCAGCCTTTTTTTTCATTAATTATCCTGAGACTCTTGATCTTTTGTTCTTCCAAATGAATTTTGCTACTATTTTTTCTAGATCTGTAAAATAATTTCCTGGGAGTTTGATTGGTATGGAACTAAATAAGTAAATTAGTTTGGGTAGTATTGTCACTTTTATTATATTCACTCGGCCTACCCATGAACATTTTAAGTTTTTCCAATTTACTAGGTCTGATTTTATTTGTGTGGAAAGTGTTTTGTAGTTTAGATCATATAGTTCCTGACTTTCCCTTGGCAGATAGATTCCCAAATATTTTGTGCTATCAACAGTTATTTTGAATGGAATTTCTTTTTATATCTCTTGCTGCTGAACTTTGTTGGTAATATATAAAAATGCTGATGATTTGTGTGGATTTATTTTGTATCCTGCAACTTTGCTGAAGTTGTGAATTGTTTCTAGTAATTTTTTAGTCGAGTTTCTAGGGTTTTCTAAGTATACCATCATGTCATCTGCAAAGAGTGATAATTTGGTTTCCTCATTACCTACTCTAATTCCTTTAATCTCTTTTTCTTCTCTCACTGCCAAAGCTAACATTTCTAGGACAATATTAAATAATAATGGTGACAGTGGGCAGCCTTGTTTAACTCCTGATCTTATTGGGAATGGTTCTAGTTTGACTCCATTACATATGATGCTTGCTGAAGGTTTTAAGTAGATACCACTAATCATTTTAAGGAAAAGCCCATTTATTCCTATACTCTCCAGTGTTTTTAGTAGGAATGGATGTTGGATTTTATCAAAGGCTTTTTCTGCATCTATTGAGATAATCATATGATTTTTGTTAATTTGGTTATTAATATAATTGATTATGCTAATAGTTTTCCTAATATTGAACCAGCCCTGAATTCCTGGTATAAATTCTACTTGGTCATGGTATATTATCCTGGGGATAACTTTCTGTAATCTCATTGCTAAAATATTATTTAAAATTTTTGCATCAATATTCATTAGGGAAATGGGTCTATAGTTTTCTTTCTCAGTTTTCTCCCTACCTGGTTTAGCTATCAGCACCATATCTGTGTTATAGAAGGAATTTGGTAGTACACCTTCTTTCCCTAT
>JAJPUD010004064.1:59016-108221 GCA_023553655.1 Myrmecobius fasciatus
AGAGAGAGAGAGAGAGAGAGAGAGAGAGAGAGAGAGAGAGAGAAAGAAGTTTTATATCTTGCATTTAATTCAGGTTTCACAATATCACAGAATATCACGTTTAAAAGGAACCTCAATTGCCTCATAGTCCAATCTGTACTTTAAAAGAGATAGCTCAACAATACTCTCTATGAGTTATTATATATTTTTGCTTGATGACTTCCAATGAAAGAGAATTCATTGATTCCCAAAGCATCTTTTCCATCAACACACTTTTTGTTAGTTCTAGTTGTTAGGAAATATTCTTTTCCTACATCAAGCCTAAATCTATCTCTTTGTGACTTCTATCCTTTGTTCCTTTATCATTTTAATACTATACTTTAATAATAGAGGAGAAGAAATGGAAGCAGTGTCAGATTTTATGATTGTGGGCTCAGAGCTCCCTGCAGATGGTGACTGCAGCCATGAAATTAAAAGATGCTCGCCCCTTAGAAGGAAAGCTCCAGCAAATCTGGACAGCATACTAAAAAGCAGAGACATCACCTTTCAGACAAAGGTCTTATGGTTAACCCTATGGTCTTTTCCAATAAATGGATGTGAGAGTTGGAGTATAAGAAAAGCCGAGTGCCACAGAATTGATGCTATTGAATTGTGGTGCTGGAAACAACTTTTAAGAGTCTCTTAGAAAGCAAAGAAATCAAATCAGTCAATATTGAAATAAATTAACTCAAACTTCTTATTGAAAAGATAAATACCAAAGCTGATACTTAAAATACTTTCACTACATAAGGAGAGGACAGGATTCATTAAAAAAAAAGACTCTGATGTTGGAAAAAAATTGAAGGCAAAAAGAGAAAGGGATGATAGAGGATGTCATGGATAGATAGTGTCATGGAAGTAATAAATGTGAGTTTGGACAGGATATAGAGGATAGAGGAGGATAGAAAGGCTTGGTATGCCATGATCTGTGGGGTCATGAAGAATTGGACATTTTATCATCAACAACAAACAACCTTTTGCTTCTAGTTCTACCTTCTGATGCCAAACTGGACAAACTCTTTCTGCACAATAACCCTTCACATTCCTGAAGACCACTAACAGATATCCCCTTGATCCTCCCTTCTTTAGATTAATATCCTCACTTCTTTCACAATTCTTGCATAAGACATTAACTTCTGATACAAGAGACATTCCATAAATATTCTTAGTTGGCTGCAGATTAAAATATTATCCTCCTGTTGTTAGATTTTTTTTCTCTTTTTAAGAGATGATTACCTTAATCTTCTTCCACCATTGTAGGCATAAAATCTCAGACTGATGCTTGAAAGCACATCTACCATCTCAAATTTATCATAGTTAAATTTTGCCATTGATACTATGTCTACTTTTGAGTATCACTAACCCCCTATATTACATTGATTAACATACTTCAATGAGGAAATGGAAATGATACTACTATCCTGACCTTGTGGCCAAATTCCTGACTCTAGTCAGGCACATGAAATTCATTTATTACTCACAGCTTCAGAGTCAGGTTTCATTGAACCATACAGTCTTCTTGAATAATAACAGTACAAACAAAATATGACATTGGATAATCTCAAAGCTGACATGGCTGGAATAGGCATTCCCACATATTTTGTGTTCATTGCCATAAGTTATCTCTTGAGTAGTCCAAAATAATCAAGTGAATGAAAGGACTATAGAAGTGAGCATGAACTCACTGGGTGAATTCAGGGATATTGCCTATACACTTTTAATGCCATTTTTCAAGGCACTGATATTTTTATTATGCTGGAATATGAATTCTTTATGAATATATTCAAATTGTACTTTGTCATATTTCTTGGTTCCTTCTCTGTTAAGGTCCTAAAGACCTAACATGAAAGAGCACTGTTTCTGAAATCAGAGGATCTGCCTTCAGTTCCCCCCTTTGACATTTATTGTCTGTGTGACATTTAGAAGGTCATTTAACTTCATTAGTCTCAAATTATGTGTATATATATATATATAAGGGGGTTGAGCTCCGTGGCTTCTAAGCTTCCTTCTGACTCTATGAGCCTATGATTTTATAAACATTTGTCAATTCAAATAAGAGAAAGTAGCAGAAGAGAAGAATAAGTGTAAATAGGTGAAGGAAAGTGAGTCAAAAGACTCAGCTGCAATGCAGAAAAAGGTTATTGTCTAGGAGATCAGACTGGATGTATTTCAGTGAATTTTCTTCTTGTGTTATAAGCATTATTACTGTAAAAAGGGATAAATTATGACAGTTTTCTACAGTGAGATAAATAACTGGATAATGACATTTTTGTCAGCTATAGCTGTTACCTGAACTTAGGACTCCCTTAGATATGGGTAGGAATTGCCTGTGAAGAACTGAAGAAAACATACTCTATGTTATTCTGATAACTAACTCCTCTGTCAATTTGAATGGAACTCCCCCAACCCTGTCAGTCAACATCTATGTCTTTAAGTCAACAGCAGCTAACAACTGATTGCTGGCCAATTTTTAATCCTAATTAGCAATATGTGTACTGAAGAGCTTGGTATGACATAAAAAGGAAGGGAACAATCAATTCATGAGACAACAATCCAAGGGGAACACACTTGTCATGTTATTATTTTAATTAGATCTCATGAGCTAAACTTCCTGTATAACATTTCACCCAAATACTCTAATTCTCACCCAGGAGTTATTAAGAGATGAGCTGAATGGCTTTCAGATTAGACCTGATGGAGCAGAAGGATGTTTTAAACACATTTTTTCAGAGGACTGCTTGCCAATATCCTGCGGAAGTTCACTAACTGGAAAAAAAAATGTGCCCTTAAGTTAAGCAGTTAAGGAAAAAGGGGAATAGATATGAACAAACATGAGGAATATAGATATAGATACCTAGGAGTATTATAGCAAGATTGTCTAATTATGGTACAAGGAGTCTAGGAGAAACATAGTTTTATTCCATAAGAAAAAAATTAATTCATTTGACTTATCTCAGGAATTCAAGATAAAGGAAGAAAGAAATGAAATAATGTGCCAGGAAATCATGAAATTATGGAAATATGAGACAGTTAATCTATATAGATTAGAATTGTCTAAGACTTCCAAGATTTGTAGGCAAAAGTATTATAAATGAGTTTTTTTTAACCTGTAGTCTAGGTATATAAAATGTCAAAGAGCTATCAATATTTTTGCGCTAGCTTTCTGCAACAGATTTAGATTTTACCACAAAAGTCAATTCTTTGAAATTATTGCTTTCTTATATGTCACAATTAGTATGACTTAAGCAGTTCCCAGCTTTCTATTACTCCAGTAGAGGCAGTGTGGGGTCTTGAAAAGAGTACTGGCTTGAGAGTTAAATCCTGGGTTCTAGTGTTGATTTGGTCCCTAACACTGTAGTTACTGGTCAACTGGACAATTTGCTTAACGTCTTGGAACTTTAGTTCTTCCTTTTTTAAGATGAGGGAGTACATCTCCAGGTTCCTTCTGGATATACAACAGATTCTTCATTAACATCACTCCCCTAAACATAACCTTTCAATGTGATAATTTTTAAATAAGAATCTTAAGCCCTCACATAGACTCCTTAGAAGGAGCTTACATTCAGATAAAAGTAATATATATTTAAAAGAGATCTGAAAGGCAGGGGAGGAGGATGCAATTTGGCATGATGGAGAAGTGTGTACAATTAAGACTAGACCCAGAAGAGAAGTAATGGGGTGAACTTGTTTGATCTGGACACTTTCTCAAAATGGAGGCTCCTAAAAGGAATTTATTGGTGGGAGGAGGAAGGAAAATAATTAGAGAGAATTTTCACTGTGAAAAGGGAGGTAAGGTGTGATGAAGAAATGGATAGTCAAGGGAGAAATGACATATCATCCTCATAATTACTCTGTGAAATAGGTAACATAATTAATTGTTGCTATGAATGTAAACTCCATGAAATCAGGGACTATTTGTCTTTTTTATTTCTTTCTTTGTATATAGGCAGCTAGCACCTAGGACAGTTCCTTGTACTTTTGTACATTTATGTTTGTAGACACTTATTAAATGAATGCATGAATGGTACAGCATTTTATTTGGTCCCAGTTAGCCAATGCCAGGCTCTGGGCTAAATGTTAGAAGTACAAATGCAAGAAAGTCACATTGTTTCTGCACCCATAGAACTTACATTCTAATGAGGGAAAAAAAAAAAAAAAAGCAAAGTCCATTTAAGAAATATCCCAGAAATGATTTGGATCTTTGTTTTAAGCAAGGTAAGTCAAGAGTCCATCTGCCAGAGCCCAGAGTGATCCCAGAATTGAAATCCAATGTTCCAATGGAAAAATGAGAAGGGTGATGTCTCAAGTGAATGAGGAAATGCTGAATAGATTTGATATGAACGTGCATCTATAATAAAAACAAACAAGCTAAAACAACTAAGATTTCAAAAGGTTAAGTATATTGTCCAAGGTCACATAGATGCAAGCAAGAATAAAAAAAAAATGAGGACTTCATAGAGCTAATTCTGTCTTCTATCCTTTGGCTTGATTGACATTCAGATAGTGCTCTTCCCTATTCCACTCTTGAATCCCTTGTAGTCTATTTCCTTCTTTAAACATAATTTACTATCCAAGTGTCAATATTTGGGTTGTATGAAGAAAACTGATTTTGACTAGAAGTTGGGAATTATTGTCTTTGAAGTTTGCTATGATAAAGTTTCGTTAGCAAGACCAAGAAAATATAAATAAATAGAGGCAGTGATATGAATAAATGTAACAGTGAGTCACTGAATTAACATATATTCTTAGAAGAGCTCCACTTAAACCTTTAATTGTCTAGTTTGGAGAATGAGAGATATTCAAAAAGGGCAACTTGACATGCATGCAAAATGCCTGCTAATTGTCTTATAAAGCTTGATGATGGAAATAGTGGAGGTGGTTCCTTCAAATAAGCAGGCTGATCATAAAAGTGAAAGCAAGAATAAGTAACATCAAATTAATCAATAGGTAGAGAATAAATGAAAATGAAAAATGAGGAAAGGGATATATACACACAATTACACACACATATATGTATGTATATAAACAAACCAATCTAATCCCACAAGTATTAAAAAATTTTGTAGATATATTTTACTTTTATATCACTTTCATTTCACACCATATCACTCTTTCTCCTTTCTTCATCCCAGACAACCATTAATTAAAACAAGGATTAAGAAAGTAGGTGGGGAAGTGATTCATCAATACACAAACCAATATAATTATCAGCATACAGTGTTCATTTTTCACTTTGTTGTTCTCCTTTCCATTTTAGTAAATCAACAAGCAATTAAGTCCCTACTATGTGCAAGTCACTAGTACTAGGGGTAAAAAGAATAACAAAAAAATAAAATAAAATAAAAATTGTGCTCTTAAGGAATGTATGTTCTTTTGGAAGAGACAACATGTAAATGTGTACGGTTATAACTCCCCCCCAACACACACACACACACACACACACACACACACACACACATTCCTGAAAGAGGAAGATGATAGTAGTGGGAGGGGAGGGGCTGAGAGAGACTGGGAGACTTCCCATAGAAGATGGGATTGGAATTGATTTAGAAAGAAAACCAGGAAAACTAAAAGGTGGAGGTGAAGGAACACAGCATTCAGAAAAGTGGGTGGGGTACAATACAAAAGCAATGACATGGGAAATAAAGTTTCCCTTTTAGAGAAACTTCAAGTAAGGCAATATAGTTTGATCATGGAGAGAAGAAAGGTGTAAGAAAACTAGGAAGGCAAGAATGGGCCAGATAATGAAGAGCTTTAAATGCAAAGAAAGGACTTTCTATTTGATAACGAGTTATTAGAGTTAATTCAGGGAAGTGTACATAGCCAGACCCATTCTTTAAAATATATATATATGTATATATTTCATGGCTAACTGAAGGAAGGATTAGAGTGGGGAGACAAGGTGGGGAGGCGAGTAATAAGGCTATTTTATTAGTCCATGAGAAAAGTGACAAGTGCTTGAACTATAGGATTCTTTCTATATTATATAAATGGACATAAAGGGAGACATACAAGAAATGATGGAAAAAACTGGAAACAACATTTGACAATACATTGCATATGTGGAAAGACTGAAGGTGACAAGTTCAAGATGATATTAAAGTTGAAAACCAGAATGAATGGAAAGAGTGGTGCTCTGGATTCTCATAAAGAAGTATGGAATTGGGAAAGGTTTGGGGGAAAAATGAATTCTGTTTTGGACATTTTGAGTTTTAAAGGTATCTAAGGGGCATCCAATTCAATATGACCAAATGGCAGATTGAAACATATAATTGAAGAGAGAAAAGGGCTGGATATATAAGTCTGGGAATCATCAACATAGAGAAAATAATTCAATCATTGGAAACTCATCAATTAAGGTAGTATAGAGCAAAAAGGGAAGAGACCTCAGAACAGAGTGTTATTAGGTAAATAGACATTGTTGATGGTCATGGCAAAGATGAAAAACCAATATACTGTGAAAGAAAACTCAGGCAGATACGAGATCCAAGCGAGAGTAGTGTCCTAAATGCACAATCATACATATTGTACAACAAAATAGATAATTATCTATTTTTGTCTATTTGTGTATATATATCATATATATGATATATTATAATGGTATATATAATGACATAATTATAATGTGTATATGTATATATTCATGGAGAGGAGAGAGAGAGAAGGAAAAGGAAAGAAACAAAGAAACAGAGGCAAGGAGACAGAGACATAGGAAAGGCTCTGCATGTGTAGCCATTGTTTGTCCTTAATTTTTGACGAGGACCAATGACATCATGTCTTGACAGGAACATGAATAGGACGCAAGTGAGACAGAGCTGTACAAAGTCACCCCCTTCCTGCTCTCTTCCAGAGAAATCAGTCCAGTAGCAAACCAAAGACTCTTGTCTTTGACAGTTGGTGGCCCAAGGGGCCAGGGATGGCCTCAGCTTCTTTGGTGTCTGAGCAAGGCCTGGTTTGGCTGCCTTCAGGCTACTGCAGCATCCTCCTGGGTCAGTCTTTAAGTGTTTGGGCTGGACATCCCCCACACTTACCACTTGTTTAAGGACTACTTCCCCCCCCAGAGTGGCTGAGCCCCTCTATTTAATGGTTTTACTGGAGTGTGAACATTACAGGTGCTACAGCTTCTTACAGCCAGAGGTGACAGTTCAAAGAATCAAGGGGACATTGAAGGTGGTTGAGCATCCCTGAAAACTCAGCAGGCCCTCACAATACAGGTGCTCGCCCTCCCCAAACACCCTACACAGATTAAAAAGGACCAGGTTTTAGTATTCTCTTCATCATCTTTGCAATTGGACCTAAATAAATCTAATAATATTAAATCTAATATTTATTGTAATCAGTGTAAAAGTGAATAGGTTCTAGACTTTAAATATATTAGGCCTGAGGCTAATGATGTGGTCCTCTGATGCTTCATCACTTATTTCAAGATTAAACAAGAAAATCAAGGCTGTACTAAATTACATCATCATCCTGTCCTGCCATCAATTTATTCATCTCATTTAGAAATGCATACAAAGAAGGAATGGTGTTGTTCCATTCTGTTCTCCTTTATCCTACCTCTTAAGGAAAAGGAATAATAATTAAGATATTTATATATCACTTTAAGTTTTCCAAAACACTATGAGGTAGGTGTTATTTTTCATCTTTTTTATAGGCAATAAAACTGAGGCAGATAAATTAAGTGACTTGACCGAGGTTACACAATTAGTAAGTGCCTGAAGTAGAATAGACTACTGATCTTCCTCACTTTGAGAACAATATTATCCCCTGAACCACCTAGTTGCCTTTCAAAGAAGATTCTGGCAATGAGACAAAGCTTAAGAAAAAAGTTTCCTCTTTGAACATTTAAATAAGCACAGCTTAGAGGAAGAGAGACAGCTATCATAAAAACATTCGAAAAGGAAATTAGAAATGAGACCACAGAGAGTCTTTTCTACCATAGCTAGACTACAAATGAATATTTCATTAATGCATTTACAAGAAGATCCTGAATCAGTAGCCTCTCAGTGACACAGGTGAGGGAAGCATCATTCTATAATTCTTCACTGAAAGAATTTGTTTAATAAGACAGACTCATGGTAAAAGGATAATCAATAAACTCCTTGCAAAAAGAGCTTTCTTTTAGAATGTGGGGAAAACAAACAAACAAACAAAACACGTATATAATTTGTTTGTGAATAATGGCAACATTCCTCCAGGACTTTTGGGGGTGTTGAGGTAGGGTGACTTGAGAAATCCTGGAATAGAACTGGTAAAATGGAGTAAAGTGATGAAGAAATTACCAGGCCATCAGTTTGACACTTATCAAATGCAAATAAGGAGGGTGAATGAGCAAAGGCTTGCTGGTGGTGAAGTCTATTAAATCCCAGGAGCCTGCGTGAATTTTAAAGATTAAGTGCAGTTCCTGACAAACCTTCCTCTAGATATTAGTGATTACTATTCTTTGTTTGGGTTTCATGGACCTTTTTATGCAAATGTTCATCCTAGGGGAAAAGATAAGGGAATGGAAGGGAAGGAAAAGAAAGGGGAAAGGAGGAGCCAGTGAGCTTCTAGCTCTCATTTAGATAAAAGTCATTCAAATTCCCAGACCTGAGGAGCACAGCAGAGTATTTTAATAATGTTCATACATTAAACTTTTTTTTTGAGAATTGTGCTGATAAGTTAAAAAATAATGTACTAAGGAATAAATGAACCAGAGTATCAATGAGCTGAGCACATATACATGTGCATGTATGTATATATGTATGTATATATATATATATACACACACATATATATATATACATATACATTATATACATATATAAATCTCTCTGTCTCTGTCTGTCTGTCTGTCTCTCTCTCTCTCCCTCTCCAAACTTGAAGCAATTTGGAAGCCAGTAAGAGCTGAAGAAGAGGGGAGAATTCTGGGAAGATGATAGAATAGGTCAGGAAATCCCAAGCTCTCCAGATTTCCCCCACAAATATCATTGTGCTTCAGAGTGAATGTAGATAGGTTAAAAAAACAAATAAGACTTGAGGTAGAACAGAGGTACTACTGCAACAGGACTGGAATAAAAGCCTCAGGACCAAAATTTAAACAGGGTGAATTGTAAACACCTCCAAGCTACTTCCACTGAAACCGTAAGTGGGGAGCCCTGGGGTTACCTCAGCAGGAACCAAAGGAACTTTCACTTCCTAGACAGCTGGGCAGTCAGGGATCTGAGTCCAGAAGACTTTAGGAACTTCTGTTGATTAGGAATGCCAGGCCCAATTGTGCTGCTAAGACATGGCCCTGGGTGAGAAGGAACCAAAACACCCAATGAGTTCAGAAGTAGGGGGGCAAGGAAGCTGCTGACTGTGGGCATTTACAGAAGGGTAGAGTTCTTGGTTTGAGAAGGTTGCAGGTCAGAGAGAGGTAAAATTAAGCCAGAGGCACCATCCTCCCACCCCTACTCCAAGACTAAAGGTGATTACACTAATAAGTTCTTATTTTTATTTTTTTTATTAAAACTTAATTTTTCAAAACAAATGCATAGATAATTCTGCAACATTAGCTGTTGCAAAACCTCGGGTTCCAGTTTTCCCTCCTTCCCCTATGCCCTCCCCTAGATGGCAAGTAGTCCAATATATGTTAAACACGGTAGAAATATATATTAAATCCAATATATGCATATATATTTATACAATTATCTTGCTGTACAAGAAAAATCAAATCAAACCAGAAAAGAAAATAAGAAAGAAAACAAAATGCAAACAAACAACAACAGAGAGCGTGAAAATGCTATGTTGTGGTCCACACTCAGATGCCACAGGCCTCTCCCTAGATGTATATGACTATCTTCATCACTGAACAATTGGAACTGATTTGAAACATTTCATTGTTGAAGAGAGCCATGTCCATCAGAGTTGATCATCATAGAGTATTGTTGTTGCCGTGTATAATGATCTCCTGGTTCTGCTCATTTCATTCAGAATCAGTTCATGCAAGTCTCTCCAGGCCTCTCTGAAATCGTCCTGCTGGTCGTTTTTCACAGAACAATAATATTCTATAACATTCATATACCATAATTTATTCAGCCATTCTCCGATTGATGGGCATCCATTCAGTTTCCAGTTTCTAGCCACTACAAAAAAGGCTGCCACAAACATTCTTGCACATGTGGGGCCCTTTCCTTCTTTTATGATTTCTTTGGGATATAAGCCCAATAGAAACACTGCTGGTCAAAGGGTATGCACAGTTTGACAACTTTTTGAGCATAGCTCCAAATTGCTCTCCAGAATGGTTGGATCCGTTCACAGTTCCACCAACAATGCATCAGTGTCCCAGTCTTCCCACATCCCCTCCAACATTCACAATTGTCTTTTCCTGTCATTTTAGCCAATCTGACAGGTGTTAATGTTGAGGTGTGAGAAACGAGGGTTGAGAGATCCTCCTTGACTAGTGGAGGACTTGCGGTGCAATTTGCAAACTCCGATGAATGAAGAAAGAGGTTTGTGACAAAAATGGGTTTATTATGCCAAAAAAAAGAAAGGCTAGTTCCAAAAGGAAAGTAGGGAAGATTAGGGGTTCAGACTCATCCTTTTATTTTGCTTTCTAAGCTTCAGGCTGGGGAGATTGAAGACTAGCTTCTATAAAGGGCTGTGGTTATGTCCTAGGCGAAGATTCCCAATTGAATAGGTAGGAATCCCATCTAGGAATTTCCCTATGAACAGGTAGGTGGAACCCCTCCTGGAGGCCGGGAGGGGTTTCTATTTGGGGTCTCTCCAGCCCAGGATCACCCTTCCCAAGAATCACATCACCAAGACAAAGATACTGAAGATTACTCCCCTCTACTGTAACTGCATGAGGCCCACAAAACACACACACACACACACACACACACACACACACACACACACACTCTTTCCTTTGGCACTCTGCTAGCCTGCTGGAAATTGCACCAAAATAAAGAAGAAGAACCTACTTACAGAGAAATTGCAAGAATCAACATGTACAAGAAAAAAGTCTAAAACATTGACCTTGGGAAGAAATGTTTTCAATCCTCTCTGCCACTTATGAGCTGTGTGACCCTAAGAAATTTGGTTAAATTGTCAGTGCCTCAGGAAACTTGATGAAACTATAAATTATAAAGAAAGGAACTATCTGCATTGTTATATAGCATTCTTCAGTTTAAAATGTTCCCAAAACCAATAAAATCCATGGTTTATTCAAAATAAAGAAGAAAAAAAAGGAAGACTCATTGCAGTAAATGTTGTTTGGTTCATGCTACAAGTAACCCAATATTTGTAAGGGATAGTCCGGAAAGAAGGTATTTCACTTATTTTTCTTTTCCGGTCATGTCTACCTTTTCATAACCCCATGGACTTCAGGTCCTTCTGAAGATTGTCCAAACTCTTGCTTCCATGATACTATTTATCCATCTTCTCTTCTGCATGGTTCACTAAAGTGTTTTTATTTTCCATGAGCTTTCTTGTGAATTTACTCCTATTTTTAAAAGGTCCTGCCTAAGACATTGGTGAGAAGATTCTAGTTAGTATCATATACGAAGTTTCCTAGATCTTTTGGGTAAAGAAAAGGAGGAGGAAGAATTTGGCCTAGGAGATGTATATCCCAAATTTATACCCCATCTTATCACACAAGAGTTCTTAACCATAAGAGTTGCATATATCTTCTAAAGCTCAAAGAAATACAATGTAAAGGTGTGAAGGAACAAGGGGAAAGGCGCCAGAAATTTCTCCAAATAGATTTTTTTACTCAATCTCTTAGCATAAGTTAAGGCTTCACAAGGATGAAGTGTGTCCAAGATATTCTTGCTTCAGAGTCATATTTAAGCCTGTTCACTTAGCCAAGTTTTTCTAATCATCCACTTAAAATCTCAAACTATATGCAATCAATAAGACATATCAAACACTATCTCTATCTTTAAGAAGTTTGCAATCTATGTAAATAAGGCAAACACCATGAATTAGGTAATCCACAATAAAGGGGGATATGTTATTTGTGTGTGAGCAATGCTGATGGATAAGTTCTGTAGATCAGAAGGTTAGATTGAACCTGGACTAGGATAGTCAAGGAAAGCTTCACAGAAGATGTATCATTTGAACAATATATAAGACTAAGAGAGGCAGAAAGGAGAGTAGGTAGAATGCTCCAGGCAATGGTTATGTTATAAGTGAAAATCCAGGGACAGATGCCTTAATAGAAAACAAGGGACAGAGTGAAGACTTTGGGTCCCTGGAGACCAAGAGGACACCCTGTGGAGGAAACCAAGGGAGGTAATAGGGATATACTCAATCTTTAATTGTAGTGGGAGGAGAGGCACTGTTAAGGGCCATCAAGGCTAGCCCTGAGCACAGAAATGGCTACCAAATATCCCACTTGAGTATTCCTACAACAGGAGTTTGTACCAAACTTAGCATTACCAGTACACATTAAATATTAGATCATGTGTGACAAAAACAGTT
The DNA here is from genome assembly GCA_023553655.1 of Myrmecobius fasciatus. Lineage (NCBI taxonomy): Eukaryota > Metazoa > Chordata > Mammalia > Dasyuromorphia > Myrmecobiidae > Myrmecobius > Myrmecobius fasciatus. The sequence goes on from JAJPUD010004064.1 coordinate 71,482, forward strand.
TCAATTTCACTTCAACAGCCTTGCTTGAATATTGAAAATGTTCAGTTCAGCAAAAGGGATGTAGGATCTTTAAGAAAAAATAGAAAAAATTGGAAGGAAGTCTTTCTGGATGCTCCAAACCACTAGGTCAAATGAAAGGTTATTATAGACTATTAGAGAAGTGAAAATTTATTCAAGACAAATTTTATCAAGCTCTACCCCCAAACCAACAATAATCATAGTAGCTGTTCACTTAGCCAAACTTTTCCAATTCACTTAAAACCTCAAACCATGAGCAATCAATAAGACAAATCAAACACTATCTCTACCCTTAAGAAGTTTGCAATCTATGAAAATAAGACAAATGCCATGAATTAGCTGTTTGCATAATGCTTTTGTGGTTAGAGTGTTTTTGCATATATGATATCATTTGGACTTCTCTATAGCCCTGTGAGATATTATCACAATGTTATGGATGAGGAATGCAACAGGTTAAGAAAATTTTGCTCAAGTGAGACAATTTCTGTATTTGTCTCAACACAAGATATGTGACAATTGGCCATTTCCCTTTCCATGAGAGTAGATTCTTGAATCCAAGTCTCAAGAGTTCTTCCCTCTTCACCATGTCCTTAGAAAATATGGAGCTAAAATTAATGAACTAGAAAATTAAAGCTCACAAATTTCTAACATTATTAGTAATTATTCAATGATTTTCCCATTGCAATTGCAGATTATTCCTTTACTGTAGGTAAATTTATTCTAATGCTGAGAGTGTGACAATCTTCCTTGTTTCCACAAAATCTTCCCCCAGGATTATTGCACTAAGGATGGGACTGTGCTGCTAAACAAGGACCCACAGACCCTACTACAGAAATAACTGAAGAAGCTTTGCATAAAATTTCAATTCACAAAAATGAAAAAAAAAATAGTTAATGGAGTTAGCAAAAAAAGCCAGTGGCTACTGAGCAATAATGATAACAGTCAGAATATCTATATTACTTCAAGGTCTGTGAATAATTTTATTAATAGTATCATATTTTATCTTTACAAACAACTTCAGGGGAAGATGCTGTTGTTATTTTATTTTATTGATAAGAAAATTGAAGCAGAAAGGGATGAAGTGACTTGCCCAAGATCACACAGCTATTAGAAGTCTAGAGCCCGATTTGAATTCAGTTTCTCCTGATTGATTGTGATAATATTTGTAAAGAATTTTACACAGTGCTCCACACCTAGCAAGTCATTAATAAATGCTTATTCTCCCCTTCTTGATTCCAGCTCGGGTCCTTTACCACTGCAACCTATTTGTGCCAAAGGACCTCACCTTAATCCAAGTTGTTAATACCCCTTCAAGAATTTACAGATACTTGCAAATGAATGGTTTCAAAGATAAAATATAAAACTGTATTTGCAGTTATTGTAATAGGTCTCCTTCTTAAAATAGACTCCTAAAGCATTGGATCATCGAATTTAGACCTGGATAGGACATTAGAGACAATTTAATTTAGTCTCCTCTTTGTATGAATGAGGAAAGCACTTCAGAAAGATTAAGTCAATTTCAAGAGTTTAAAATGGGTTATAACTTCAAATACAATAATTTTTTTTTTGCCTTACACTGTCAGGTTAGAGAACCAATCTTTTGGAGAGTTCACTCTGTCAATTAATTGGCCACATTATTTCTGGTGAAAAAGAGTCCCTTACTGGTTGACTTGATATATTTAGTGGCAGAAATGCAATGCATTTTCAATGTCTTTCTAAGGTAGATTTACAAGCTGGCCACCTAATCTTATTTGGCCTAGTATTTCCTAAGCAAGTCCTTCAGGTCCAAGTCTTATTCAGCCCTACTCAATTCTTCCATGTCTGGCCCATGTTTATAATGGCAGAGGTAATAAATGAGAAGCTCTTAGGGTGAGATCCATTAGATACTTCTGATACAAAGAGCACTGACAAACCATGTTCCTGGCTCACTCCTTTTTGGGAGTTTTTTCCCATAGTGACTAGAATTTGCTAGTTGGGACTGTATGAATCACAAGCAGCCTGGGAAATTGAGAGATTAATGATTGAGTCAATATATTCTAGCTTGCAGCACCAGTATCCCATCTCATTGCTTTTAATTATTGGCCCTCTATCCAAGTCAGAATTTTCTGGCCCATATTAGAGTTTTGCTAATAGGAAGTTGAGACTCTTGGGATACATAGTCCTTTTTCCTAGATCATGTCTTTATTATATAAGTGTTAGGGAATAAATACATTTATATGCCATTGGCAGAAGACTTTCACAAGTAACTGGGATAGAGAATAATAGACTATTGAAAAATAATATCTCATTTTATTATGGTGGCAAAAACATAAAACTGATCATGGTACTGAATTGATCAATGTGAGTATAATAAGGAACCAGCTAAAGTCTAATAATTTAAAGGCTGATAACACAAGGCTTAGGCAAAGAGAATCTATAATAGCTCTTACTTTATAAATGTTCTTACATTCCCTTCTGAATATCTAGCTAATAAAGGTATATGAAAAATGTGGGGAAAGACAAACAAACATTTTATATAAGGTGCCAAGAATCAGAGATTGAGTTGACGAAAAATTTATAATTTCAATTTTAATCAGAATTCACAGAGGCTGAATGCATCAGGAAAAAAAAAAGGAATCCATATGGGGAAAATGGCCATGGTAATATCTAGTGGACAAAGTGAAGAAAAAAAAATGAAAGAAAATAAAGAAATTATACTGTAATAGAAATTGTGGAGAAGATGGGGAAATCCTTTGAGCAGGGATCTAGTTGTTACATAAATGGATCTTCTTGATCTTTTGTCTAGCTTTACCAAGACTTAAAAAAAATACAAATAAATGTTGCTGTGATTCTTGACTAGTGCGCTAGTATAATGCAAAATGCATTTATGTGAACTTACAAACTTCCTAATGAGCTATTGAGCTGAGTAAGGATTCAAACCAAAGGATGTACACATCATCTATAACACCTCACCTTAGACCCAAGAAATCATGTGAAATCTGGAGTTGAGTAACAATTGAGTTAGAAATCTCTATTTAATAACTGGGCGATTTTCTGTGGGTTGCTGGATATTCTAATACAGGTTGGATTGGTCTAATGAAGGGAGTGAAAGAAATTCTAGAAAGGAATGAAAACACGAAAATTTAACTTTACTATTGAGATAAAGTTAAGTTGGCAAGGTGAAATAGGGTGTTATAGAATGTAAAATGTTAGAGGTTGTCACTTTATGGTTTTCTACATTCGTGCAGTAATGAAAGTGTCCACGTTCTAATAGTGGATTGCACAGAAAAGTGTCTTTGTCATGAAATGGAAAGATGGTACAAGAATGGGCTAGGTAAGAGAAAGGTGGAGAAATTAAAGGGGAGTTATTAGCTTTGTTTCTAATCTGTTTTAGTTTCTACTTGTTCAGTCATTGATTCTATAAGTTAAGGAGCAGAGTCTTTTGCTTATAGGTGTCCTTTAAAAGATTGAACCTATACCAGAGGCTAGTACTTCTCTCTATCTCAATGATTGTGGTAATCTTGATTCTCATGTTGTTCAGTGCATTTGGTAGATTGAAAGATCTTTTTATGTTAAGAACACCCAAATTAATTTTTAAAATAAAAAACAATTATTAAGTGTATTTGCATTTAATCCATCTTATTACTTACTATAGAGAATAGAAAAAAAATATGAGACGTGGTTTCTACTCTCAAAAACACTTTTAGTTTTGAAAGATTATAGATGCTTACAAATGTTTCTGTGGTGTGTATGTACAGATACATACATACATACATATATATAAAATAGCTATGATTCAAAGCAATTTGTGAAACATACCAAATGATGATACAGATAAGTACTGTAAAAGGACGAAGAGTAAGACAATTGTGAAATGGGATAGTCAGCCTGACAGGTGGTTTATTAGAAATACAGATAGATCTATACTACTATATTTACTCTCTCTGTCTCTCATTCTGTCTGTCTGAAGAAGGAGGAGGAGAAGGATGAAGAAGAGGAGGAAGAGAAGGAAAAAAAGGAGGAGAAGCAGGAGGAGGAGGAAAAGTTCTTTGTTCAGTCTACTCTACTCTGATCAGTAATCAATGTCTCTCTGAGAGAGTTGGGAAAAATACTAGAGACTTCTATCAATTCCTTCTAGAAGCTGCAAACATCCTACATTTACATGTTGCTCTGTGTACATTATTTTACAGAATTCTCACAAGAAACTGTGAGGGAAATAAAAGAGATATGATCATACCCATTTTATACATAAGGAAATTAAGGCTTAGAAATTTGTTCATGATCACATAGCTCATATGTGTCAGAAGTAGGATTCTGACTTAGATTTTCCTTATTATGAGTCTAACACAGTATACTCTTCACAAATCTTTTTATTTCCAAATTTTCATCTTCTGATTTTCCCTTTTGGACCTAATAATAAATTTTAAGCAGCCAAAAATGGAAAACAAAATAAATGACCAAGAAATGTAAATATATTTGGAATGTCTGCACTGTCTAAATGAAGGATGTATTTAATAAATGGAACTGCAATTGATTACTGTTTTTAAGTGAGTGTAACCACAAGGTGGTGCTATGGGAGTAAACAATTAGTTGCCATGATCTATCTGAAGCCATTAGCAAGACCTACTTATAGACTTATTATCAATCACTGACTTACCATGCCCACTACATTACCTTTCCATGGATTCTTACCCTCTGCTTTCTTTTATATTTGTCATTCAAATATTTCTACTGCTATACTGTTATCTTAGGAATACCTTAATTAAATTAGGTAAAAAGTAGTAAAAATAAATGTTACTTCCATTGATTATAGACTATATAGTCTATTTAATCCCTGGATCCAGACCTTCTCAAAAATGGAAATCCTTTTGAACTTGAAGCCATAGGTTTTCCCTCATCTCTTAGTATGGAGGAGCTAAACCAGCAGTTGTGTCTAATTTCAGTCTCCCTGATCTACTTTTTTAGTGTGAGATCACAGAGATTCTGCAATTGATGTTTATCTTTGGTGCTAGTGCGACACCCAACAGGACAGCAGCATGAATTATGAAAGACCACTTCCTTTCTCAGTTGGGATGTAAAAGGACTGTTTATTGCTTTGTTCCCTGCCAACAATCAGAAATCACTGATTTGGATCACCCATCTCTGTGGCGCTCTAGTTCTTCTTGCCTTTGAAGCCCCACTTTCATTGAGAAGGAACAGTGCTCCTAAGTCCACAGAAACTAGGATCCCTTTGTTTTTTTCTCCTTTTCATAGTTCATTGTTCATTTTCTGTCTTATATTTGCTATCAACCCCTCCCATGTCATCATCTCCATTATCTCAGGAAGATAATAGGTCAGATTAAGCTGTGCCATAAAGCAAGGTACTGCTACTGTGTCTAGAATTTTCCCTCTGAATGTTTATCCTGAATAGGAGAAGTTACTTCATTATGGTTGAATTTTGAAAGCTAGAGAAGGGAACTGAAAATAGAGGAAAAACGTAAAGGGGGCAGAAAGATCATAATAAAACTTTGTAGGAAGCAAGCCAGAGAGACCTTCAATACATGTTAGGTTCAATTGAATTAGTCCATGAATGAGTCATTGTCTGACTAATAATTTATGACATTAAAATATGAACTGATACTTTGTTGGCACAGTAAGCAATTATGCAATGCACAAGGTGAAAATAAAGCAGAAAAGATTTTCATGGGCAATTGTGTGCTGTAGTGCAAGGCAAGAAAGATTTTAGAAAGAGAAAAATAAAGGTGTTAGAAGAATATAAAATATTGACAGCATTAGAATTGCTTTCAAAGGCACAAAATAATGACAAGGAAAACATCAATTAATGTCATTTTGTCCAAAGATAAGAGGAAAGTCTTCAAGATCCATCCCAGTACATATTTTGTATGTTTGAGGGAATATTCTTAGGAAGCCATGGACTGTTTTGTATTCACCTTCCAGAGGAAATGACACGTCAGAGCCTCCACATCTGCCTGATACCCAACCCCTTGGGCAGGTACACTGTGGGATAAAAATGGGATGTAGGGCAATGACTGGCTCCGTGACAGCTTCTATGCATTCACGACTTATTTCTGAGGTGACATGAACTGGCACAGGCTTTACAAAGTTATTTTCTAAATGGTTAGGTCTCTGTAGGATCTAATGAGCATCTTCACAAGATAATTAGGTGTGTGGTTGCCAATGACATTCGCTTCTCCTTCAGATAACTCTGTCAGCCAAGGTGTACCCCTGCCAGCAGGTCCACCAGCTCTCTTTATTCCCTCCTACAACACGAGCCCCTCAAAGCCAGCTCCACAGCTCCACGAGAAGGGATGACCCTGTAGTGTTTGGGGAGAGGACCCTGCTCTACCCCTTGGCCAAATAAAAATAAATGAAATGCCAGTTGTGTCAAGGGGCCCGTTGCAATCAAGATGCTGATTGAATGCTGATTTTCTGCACTTGGGTACATTTTTATGATGCTAGCTAGAGTCTTTTACACATGTTTAAAAATGTAGCCACACATTATAGTGCATTCCGGCATGTAGCTCAGTATAATTTGGGAAGCATCAGCAGAGAACTGATGATTATTGCTCTCCTGAAGGATGTTGCAAGGAATGTATCTGGGTCTGGAGCCCTAGTCAACACAAGACCACCTGAGGTGAAAACCTGATAAATTAATCCATCCCTTATTGCAGTGTGTCATTCTTCGTTTTTAAATATATTCAGTTTATCTGTCATCATCTAGGGGAATGAATAACTATGAGGCAAGCTATTCCCTGAAACATTTTCAGATAAGATGATGATTTTTTTTGTAAAAATTGTATTTTTATGTAAACTGCAGCCAAAATGTAGTCGGATTGCAGTATGAGAGCACATCCATCTCCAAATTATGCACCAAGCAGCATCTGATGACCTTGAAAGTATATATGTTTGGAAGGGTTTACTACAGCATTTAAATAGGTCAATATTTTAAAATATATTACATTTCTGTATAAAATATAACAAAATATCTGTGACTGTTAAAAACTTAAAATCAATGCTTCAAGTTTAATACCATAAAAATGAATTTTCATAAAAATATGCATAAAAGATAGACAGCTGTAGAAGATAGAACACCAGATATTTTTTTTGATGAAACATAAAATGCTGTTATCAATTTGGATTACCTGTACATAAAGACATTTTCTCTTCAAACTGCTGAAGTAGCAAAATAAAGTATGTTCCCTATATTGTTTCCTAATACTAAAAGAAATTACAATTGGGACAAAAACTGTCCTGCTTAACAAACAATCCTGATCTTTCTGCTTGGCATAAAAATTAGTATTAGCTAGATCCCTTTTCTTTCCAGTCAAAGGGCAGACATAATAAACCCATTTTTCTCTTATCAGGAAGGTGGGATTAGGAGTGTGTCAATGTCCACAGAAGAAGTTTGGAAAAATAAAATTAAACAGCAGAATTCACTTATATAGGTTGTTTTCAGAGTAATCATTAGCAGACTGAATTCCAACATCTTGTTTAGAAAACTGCTGATTGTCTGAATGAATTAAGTTAAATTGTGCTTTCATTTGTGTGTATAGTTTTATGACTTACAATGAACCATGAAACACCAATCTATTTACTAATAACTTGAGGTTGACAATCATCCAAGCAGTAGCAGAAAGATGGATGTATTTCCTATGGGAACAGGCTGCAACACATCACAAACCAGGGTTTACTTCACAGAAGTGCTGTCAAGTTCATTATCCAGGAAACGTAAGAACAAAATAGAAAATGCACTAGTCATATACCAAGAAGGAAATTTAATTGATAGACAGTCTTTGTGAGTGATTTCTATGCTTTTGCCATCAAGAGAATATGAGGAAGTCTTCAGCATGCTGGCTAAATTCCCTGAGGTAAAGAAATGGATGAAAGTCTCCTGGGATTGGAAGGGATGGTTTACAATAGGAAAGATTACCCAATTGACAGTTATCACAGACCCATGAAGGTCTTGGGGTATTACATATGTAATCAGAATCGTAAACCTCAGCAGTTATAATCTAGACAAGGCTGATAGTGTTCAGATTCAGAAAATCCAGAGATTTTTCCTTCTCAAGATAATTCATAAGCTTTAGTTGGAGAAGAAAAATTAACTTGGTCATGCTACTTTTAAATTCTTGGACATGATGGCATCTATAAATCTTTTGAGAATCTGCTGAGCCTGTTCCTATAGTCAACCTTTTAAGGAACCTTCAGTAAAAGCTTTCTTACCAGAGAAATAAGGGAGACATTAATTACAATGATTCCCACAAAAGCAAACAAGAAATCTTCCATGGCAGCTGACCGGCAACTAATACCATTTATTATAGTTGATTGCCAAATTCTTGCTAAAGCTTTTATCCTCTGATTGGAAAACATTCCCGGACATTTGTCTGGAGCATAAAGGACTTATTGAGAGTGGATTTTAATCAGACAATTTCAGGAAAGTTTTCCATTTTATCTGCCAAATATTCTGGAGAAGAAGTAGCTTTGTGCTTTGAACTATACCCAAATTGAGCAAAGGTATAGGCTAAAACTCCTTTCTGGAAGTATTTGAACAATTAATTTCAGTTTATTTTTTTTCATTTGGATAATTTGCTAATCTTCTTAACTGTTATTTTTCTCCGATCTCAGGAGACATCATGTTCTTTCTGCACAGCCTTCCATTTATCTACATCTGTAACAAGACACACTAGTAGTCCAAAAGATAGGGAGAAAGAGGAAGTGGAAATTGTCTCATTTTGCTAAGCAGTTGGATATTGAAGTAAGGAGAAATTCAAAATGTTAGAACACTGACCTCTGAGGTCCTATAGAGTTCTATTTCTATGACCCTAAGACTCATATGGTTCCACATGGAGGGAAAACTGGTTCTCCCTAGAATCAACACCACCTGTAAAACCTGGCTTTTTTCCAGAGAGCTAATAAGGCCAGCTAGTATTCATTTGTTCATACTGGGAAAACTGCTTAAAATCAGAGCAAACGGCAAAGACGACCTTTACTGGGAGCAATATTTTGGCAATACTTACTCTTATGTTGACTTAACCACCTGTTACTTTAGTCCTATTCAGACTCCCTTTTCAACATATTTCTCTATGACTGTGTAAAACCCTAACCCTTGAATATACCTGCAGTCTTGAATTCAGTTTTAACCTGTACATTTCTTCCTGACTTGTATTCCCAAAGAATAACTTTCTCAGACTATATACTTGGATCACGCCTCTGTTTATCAGAGTTAACCCTGGCTTGTTTTTGTTTTTTTTTCCTCTGAATACTAGCCCTGGTAAAACTGTTAGGCCTCTGAATGTTACAGGTCTCCTCCAACTGTGGCCTGAGATTCCAGACTCTGATATTAATCTTTCCTTTATTACTGGGACCAATCACTCTGTTCCAATAACTTGGTCTGATCCCCAGTCCTGGCCAGTTCTAAATTGTTCTTAAGCCATCCAAAAGCTAGGCCTGTCACAGAAGAGCTGCTAGAATATTGTATTAGAAAAAAAACTAAGGTAATAGGTAACATCCACCAGGGGGGGGGGGGGAGGGAGGGTAATTAGCTTAGGAGTTATTTCAGCTTTTGCTACCAGGGATGGATGGTATTGGAGAGTCAACCATCAATCTTCTCTTACTTGACCAACATTAAAAAAAAAAAAGTTTATTGTCTGAACCTGTGATTCTTCTTTCTACTCCAGGTGAATAAATTGCTTTCCCAAAGCTCATCTACCATTGCTCTGTAATTTTTAATTTTAGAGAGTTGCCTGGAGCACTGAGAAGTTAGGCAATTTGTTTAAGGTCATGTAGTCAATGGATGCTAAAGGCAGAATGATAACAGGCAGAACTTCCTGATTGTGAAGCCAGCTTTCCATTTATTATTCAATTTGAGTTCTTTGGACAACTTGCAAAAGTTCATCTAAATTATTGCATCACTGCCCTCCCTTTCTTTGTTTTGTACTTAGTAATATTTTATTTTTTCCCAGTGACATGTAAAGATAGTTTTTGTAAGATTTTGAGTTCCAATTTTTTTACTCCCTCTATCCCTTATACCCCCACCCCCCAAGATAGCAAGCAATCTGATGTAGGCTACACATGTACAATCATGTTAAACATGTCTTCATATTACTCACATTATGAAAGAAGAATCAAAATAAGAGAAAAATCATGAGATAAAAAAATTTTTTAATTAATTTTTTTTTTAAATTTTATGTTTTCAGACTCTATAGTTCTTCTAGCATTTTCAATTCACAAGTTTTTCTGACGCTGTCTTGGATCATTGTATACCTTTAAAGATCTATGTCTATCATGATTATCAGTCTTGTAACCATGCTCATTTAACTCAGCATCTGTTCATGAAAGTCTTCCCAGATTTTTTTGAAGTCTGCTAATTCATTACTTCTTATAGCACAATGGTGTTTCATTATGTTCATATACCACAACTTGTTCATCCATCTCCCAAGAGATGGACATCCCCTCAATTTCCAATTCTTTGTCACAAAAAGAGTTGGTATAAATATTTTCATATATGTGGGTTCTTTTCTATTTTTTATGATCTTTTTGGAACATAAACCTAGTAGTGGTATTGATGTATCAAAGTGTATGGATGGTTTGATAACCCTTTGAGCATAATTCCAAATTGTTCTCCAAAAATGGCTGAATCAATTTATAACTCCCCCAAAAGTGCATTAATGTCTCCATTTTCCCATTTCACTTCCAACATTTATCATTTGCTTTTTCTGTTGGATTAGTCAATATGATAGGTATGAATGGTACCTTAGAGTTGTTTTAATTTGCATTTCTCCAATCCATAGTGATTTAGAGCATTTTTCATGACTATAGATATTTTTAATTTCTTTATCTAAAAACATCCTGTTCATATTCTTTGACTATTTTTCAATTGGGGAATGCCTTATATTATTATAAATTTGACTATATCATTAAGGTCCTTCTAATAATATCTTATTTTTATAATTTACATAACACTTTCCCTAACATATATTTGATCCTCACAATAAACTTGTGTAATTGGTAGGGAATCCATTACTATTCCCATTTAACAGAGGAGTGAACTGAGATTCAAACTCTCAATCTGCACTCAGAATTCATAAGTTCTCTCTCTGGAGGTGCCTAGAATTTTTCATCATGAATCCTTTGGAATTGTCCTGGATCATTGTCTTGATCAGAGTAACTAAAAGTTTCACAGTTAATCACTCTTAAAATAATCCTGATACAGTGTACAATGTTCACTTGGTTCTGCTTACTTCACGTTGCATGGGTTCATGTAAATTTATCAGGTTTTCCCTGAAAACATTTTGATCATTATTTCTTATAGCACAATAGCATTCTATCACAACCATGCACTACTACTTGTTTAGTCACACTCTAAATAGTGGGCATTTCCACAATTTCCAATTATTTTCCATCACTAAAAGAGCTGCTACAAATATTTTTGTACAAATAGGTCCATTTCCCTTTTCTTTGATCTCTTTTCAATACATTCCCAATAGTGGTGTTGCTGAGTAAAAAATATATATATATATTCAGTTTTATAGCCTTTTGAATGTAGTTCCAAATTAAATAAACAAATGAATGACTGGAAGGGGAAGATCCTCAGGGTTTCTGGCCAAAGTAATCCTCCCCTCACAGCATCATTCATTCATTTATTTAGATTTTTTTGGTTTAGGTAAGAAGAGGAGATTTTTTTTTTTTTTTTTTTTTTGCTTTAATGGCTACCTAGCCTTTATCATTGAATGGATGTAGCTTCAATCAAACTGAGTCATGTTAAGACTTTAGCCTAAAAAGGCCAAGGTCTCCCACTGCATCTAGGGCCATCTCTAGCCATCCTGATCTGTATTTTGCCACTGGACCCAGATGGCTCTGGAAGGGAAGGTGAGTCAGATGATCTTCTCCAGCCTCCCTCACTTCAATCCAATTCACTTGCATGTCCTCTTAGAGAATGAAGAACAAACAATAACAAGTTCCAAATTATTCTCCAGTATGAATAGATTAGCTCACAATTCTACCAACTATGTTCTATTTTTTTTTTCATATCCCCATTCAGCATTTATCATTTCCCTTTTCTCTCCTGGTAGCCAATCTAAGTGTGAACCTCAGAGTTGTTTTAATTTGCATTTCTTTATTCCTTAGTGATTAGATCAATGATTCCTCTTTTTGGAAACTGTCTGTTCATATCCTTTGACTGATAATCCACTGGGAAATGGCTTTTATTTTTACAAATTTGACTCAGTCCCTTATATTTGAAAAGTGAGGCTTTTGTCAGAAAATTTACTCAAAAATTCTTTCAGTTTCCTATTTTTCTTCTAATGTTGGTTTCGTTTGTTCTGTTTGTTCAAAAGCTTAATTTCAAGGAATTAAAATTATCTGTTTTATTTCCTGTTATACCCTCTATCTCTTATTGATCATAAACTTTTTCCTTATCCACAGATCTGATGAGTACATTTTTCCATACTTCCCTAATTTATTTATGAAATCACATTTAGTTACTTTTTCAACAATTAAATTAAATCTGGTGCCTAAATCTTTTCAACATGATTTTGTTTATCAGGAGTTTATATATACGATATCATATTTGGTAGAAACCTATTATAACATGGGTTATTATTATTTCAATTCTGATATACTATTGGTCAAATCATATTGCCGGAATTATCACTATATAAGAGAAAAGTCTGAAGGGAGTTGAAGGAGGATAGAAAGGAGTAGGAGAAGGGCTAATGTTAGTCGGGTTGCTAAACACTATAATTTTAAAGGAATTCTATTTTATTGAATTTCTGCCCTTTTTGAATGCAGGCTTACATTGCAAAATTCTAGTGGAGAGGGACTTAGTGTATTTTATTTGATGCTATGGGAGTTTTAAAGCATGGATGCATGCATTAATGAATGAAGGAATCTCACAAGTTATTGAGTAGTCATGATCTCTTGCCTTAAGGAAGTTTGTTGTACCAGTGTAACAGAAAACATGAGCTGAATGAGATATCACACAATCTCAGATTGAGTAACTGTGTGTGTCTGTGCTCCTGGGTGTGGGTCTGTGGGCATTTGGGTGTGTGTTTGGGGGAGAGGAAGGATAGGAGGGAGGCAGAAAGGGTATACAAAAATATTAGCACTCTTAAGTGTGGCAAAGAAAGATTTCTCCTCAGCAGCCCTCCCACTCCTCCTGTTATTCCCATCATCTACTCCATCTATTTTTATTGTGTTGTCCTAGCTAAGCAATTAATATCTGTAATTATGTTAACTCCTAACTGTAGAATCACCAAGACCCAGCATGACTTAGTAACAAACAATCAGCAAGAAGCCAATCTCATTCCATTTTTGAATATGGTTGCTAGATTGGCAATTCAGTGAAATATCATCAATGCAATATGTCTAGATTTCAATAAAGCATGTTATAGATTCTCATGAGATAAGTAGAAAGATGTATATAAGAATATAATGAGGTAGATTCATAGTAAGATAAATGAATGAACTTCCCCCAAAATAGTTACTATCAGACTTATGTCCACCTGGAAGGTTGTTTCTAATGTAGTGCCCTAGAGGTCTTTGATCCTGAGCAACTTGTTTGAGGTTACATAGAGAAAGTTAATTAGTTTTTCAGATGACACAAAGGTACAAATAGTCAACATAGTAGAAAACAGTCAAGATAGAAGAGAACTAGACAGATTATAAATATAACCTGCATACAAAAATCTGGAACTTAGCAGGAATAAATAAAAATTCCCACATCCAAGTTTAAAAAAATACTGCATAAGTACAGGATGAGGGACAGATGCCTAGACAAGATTAAGTGAGGGAAAAAACAAACAAACAAACAAAAAAAAAAACATCTAATGACTTAAATGCGCTACAAGTTCAATGTGAACCAATAGTGGTGACATAATCAAGAAAATGCTAATTTCATCTTAGGCTACCATAATAAAAAAGGGAAAATTATAGTCACCTTGTAACTCTGTCCTGGTCAGACCACATCTAGAATATAATGTCTATTTCTGGGCACTACATTTTAGGCAGGACACACACACACACACGCACATACATACACACATATACACACACACACACACACATATACACACACACATACACACTCTCTCTCTATCTCTGTCTCTTTCTCCCTCTCTGTCTGTTTCTCTCTCTCTGAGTCTCTTTCTCTTTTTCTTTTATTTGAAGGGACTGGAAACTGTGTCATAGGAAGAATTAAGGAACTAGGAATATTATGCTTTGAGAAAACTTAAGAGCATGATAATTGTCTTGAAGATTTTGAAAGGTTATCATAGAGAAGAGAGAATGCCCCTGCATTGATTGACCTCAGACACCAGAACTGGAAAAGATGAATGCAAAAGAATTTGAGCTGTCCTGAAACTGGAAGTAATGATGTTCTCACTCTGGCATTTATTTAATGAAATTCAGATAATGACTTGTCAGGGACATCAGAAAGTTTAGGTTCAGAAAGGAGCTGGAGCTGTGCACAATGCCTGCAAACTAAGGAGCACTTAATATGTGTTTGTTGACTGGTGTTTTGATTGACTGACTTCTTCCATCTCTTTGAACTCTTAAAATTATGCAATTCTAATCTTAATGAGATCCAAACATTCAAGTACTGCTTCTTGTTCCTAAATTTACTGAGGACTTCCTTCTAAAACTCAACAAAACATCCATGATTTTTTTTTCTTTTCCTCAAACACAATTCCTTCTTAGAAAATATATAAAATTATGATATAATAGATTGATTAATTATGTAAACCACTCTATTTTAATATATTCTTTGAGAGATCTTAACATAGTACCATGTATTGACTGAAAATTTTGGAATAAGATGAGAAAGACATGTCAAATCGCAGTATTAACATTAAATAACTATGTATACTTAGGTAAGTAACTTTATTTTATATTTAATAATAACTTTTAATTTTCAAAATACATGCAAAGATAGCTGTCAACATCCACCCCCGCAAAACCCTCTGCCCCAAACTCCTTTCCCTCTCTTTTTTCTACCCCTTCCCGTAGAAAGCAAGCAATACAATATATGTTAAACATGCACAATTTTTTATACATATTTCAACATTTCTCATGCTGCAAAAGAAAAATCAGATAAAAAATGGGAGAAAATGAGAAAGAAAAAAGCAAGCAAATAACAACAATAAAGATGAAAATACTATATCGTGATCCACATTCAGTCTCCATAATCCTCTTTCTGGGTTCAGATGGTTCTCTCCATCACAAGTCTATTGGAACTGGTCTGAATCATCTCATTGTTGAAGAGAACCATGAACCATGTCCATCAGGATTGATCATCATATAGTCTTGTTGCTGTGTATAATGATCTCCTGGTTCTGCTCATTTCACTCAGCATCAGTCCATGTAAGTCTCTCCAGGCCTCTCTGAAATCATCCTGCTGGTCATTTCTTACAGAACAATAATACTCCATAACATTCATATACCATATAAATAATTTTATGTTATAGATTTTGGTTCTTTTATTTGGCAAATGAAAGTGATGGACTATGTGATTCTGAAGCTTCATCATACCTTTAAGAGACAGCTTGGAGTAGTGGACAGAAAACTGACTTCATTAACACAAAGACTAGGGTTCGAGTCCAGCAGCTGACACACAGAATTTTGCATGACCTGGAAAGCTACTTAACCTTTTAATGCTTTAAGTATCCTTGTTAAGACTATAAATTATAGAGAAGGGAGTGGGGGGCGGGGGAAGAGGTGAAAAATCAACTGAATAACAGAAGATTGTCCATAATAGGAATTATGTTTAATAGCTTTGGAGACAAGCATCCTACTCTTTTAGGTTCAGTATATCCAGAGTCCTCTATACAAAGGAAACCTCAGACTTAGTCTCTCACAAAAGTAAGTGATGTGGTAAAGGACAAGGAAAAAAAGGTATTATTAGGGAGAGTTAGGAATTATAGTTATTTCCATTTCATTGACAATGATAACAATATTTCACATTACCTACTGAGCACTTTCATATCCCTTATACCATTTGATTCTTAATGACAACCTTGTGGAGAGACAGTCTAACTTGGTGGATAAAGAGACAGCCTCAAAACCCTGGATTCAAATTCCACCCTTGACAACAGGTTATATCACATTGGGCAAATCATTTAACTACTCAGTATTCTAGGAATCTAAAACAATAAATTGGATTGAAAGTACTAACTTGCATAAGTAGGAGTTCCCTCTCTTGGGAACAGGGTTATGCTAGAGCTTGCTAATAATGGCTATCAAGAACAAAATATTAAAATTTTAATATGAGTATTTAATATTAACAATACTTAGAAGCCAGTATCAATCAGAGCTTGATATATTATTTTATAGTCTAGATCAGGGTACAAAACACAGGGCAATGTAACCCATAACACTCCCTAATACAGTCTGAACCAGATAAAAATTAGTTCCTATCTTATTTTAATATATTGATATTTTAATTTTTTTAAAAATAAATGTATAAATATGTAATTTTTAAAGTTAATATCCAACTGTTCAGGATCCTTATGGACCATTTAGAGTTCATTGTTTCTTATTTGAGTTTGAAAACACTGGTCTAAACTTTAAAAACTATTGGAGAAATTGATAATAATATAGATGAAATATAAAAAGAGTGTGTTATAGGAACATTTGTTTTGAGAGCCAGATGTTAAAAACATGCCTTCCTGGAATTTTTCTATACCAATGAAATCACAGGTTCAGTCTGTATCATATTACCATTCTAAATGAAATTATGTGATAATCCCAGTCATTGCAACAAATCCAGAACAACAGTTTTTGTGGTTGTTTATAGGTTGAGCATCAAGTTATAGGAAGAACCTTTCTAATGTCTCTTTTTAAATTTTTTAAAAGTTATTTTATTTTTAATTTATGGGAAAAAATAAGCATCTCTATAATATAATAAAAATGATTGTACATGAAACTACAGATTAATTGTATATAATTTGCTATTCCTTTTAAATGTATGATTCCTTAAATATATTATATTTTAATATATAAAAATGTTATGATGTAAGCTTCTTTTTTCCCCCGCCCTACTCCACCCTAGAGATAGCTACCATCAAGAACAAATAGGTATATGATGCTTCTATTTATCAAATCTTTCCTGGATGCAGAAAATATCTCTTAAATTTCAAACGTCTCTTAAAGTATTAATTTTGATTGATATGTGTTAAAAGTACACATATTCAAATACACACATACACACACATATATGTATATATATATATATGTGTGTGTGTGTGTGTGAACTTGATGTAAACAATATTATTGAAAAGTCATTCTATTTAGGGACCTACCTACTCTGGCAATTAAGAAGAAAACACTTACCATCAGGTGCAATATTATCTGCTCCTTCTTTCTTTTCCAGAAAGCCCTTCAGTCTGATAAGCCAAAGAATTTAACAGTAGTTTAAGAAAGGGGGTTGGGGCTGGAAAATCAACTGTATGACAGCAGAGTACCCATAGCAGGGATCATGTTCAAAAGCTTTGGAGGCAAGCAACCTACTTTTTTGAACTTATTTCCTTGGCCTTAACTCAGTCAGGTCAGTGATTTCAATACTCAATTCTTCCAACTGACACCATTAACATTATCCTGGCAGATACAGCATCAATAAATTATTATTTAACTCTGCAAGGGGAATACATGCTTAGTCTCATTTAAATTGCTGTGTTACTCCTGGCAAACTCAGAGCTTGGCCTTTGTTGCTCTCTGAAAGTACATTATATTAATGGTCTCACTTATCCCCACTTGGTATCCTGTTCCCAAAGGAAAATGTAGGCTTTCATGCAAATGAAGTCAAAGTTTGCTTTCCATTTTTCCACTTGGCATCCCTGACTCACTTCTCCCTTTCCTTTCCTTAAATGTGACTTTTTCCCAACGCCCACAAGATATCCTTTAACATTTGTTGATGCTAACTGGTTCTGATGCTTCTCATTTCCCTTCCCTTATCCCAGAGGATGAGTTCCAAATCCAAAATAGCAAACAAAAATGTTAGTGAACCTCACTGGGAAGCTAAATAAATGATCAGATGCTCAGATTGCAAACTAAATTATCCAAATTATCTCAAGTCCAAACCTGACTTTGCAAATACTTTGCTCCTCCTATTCCATTACCCCCTCCAATTAGAGAATGACTCCTAAACTGGAAATTGGGCTCATCCTGTTTTTAAAATCTTTTCTGATTCCAGTTTAGTTGTGTGCTGATTGATGGTCATTGTAAATATTACTCCTGGATTAATCTAGGAAATGTCCATTAATCTTTATTACTCATTTATAAATAGCTTTAGGAAAATGATAACTTTTTAGATTTAGCAAGCGTTCATACATTAGAAGTGATGTATTTATTATATTTGAGATGATTCTTGATGAATGTTTGGGCTATTTGGGGAAATTAAAAGGAAAATAAAAGTTTCAGAGCAATTGTCTTAAAAGATCATGCAAAAATTTTACATATGATATAGCATTACCCTTTTTAATAGTGAAAAACAAAAATGGTTTATGTTACAGTAGCTGGGACTCATTACATTGTAAAGGCTTATTAGAATGCAGATAAGAAAATAGACTTGATGAAAATGCAATTGGAAGTCAATGAATTCTAAGAAAAAAAATACTCAAAAAGAGAATAAAGTCTATAAATCCCTAGTGGGTTTTCTTTAAGAAAAAACAAAGTATATTTATTTAAGCTTGGGAGCAATTCATTCCATTCCCTCTCTACACCATCCCTTATTTGAACCAAATGTTTCTTATTTGCAGTAATAAAATCTTTCTTCAACAGGCGAATGAGCCTTAAGTTGATTGGTTATCTAAATGAACAGATTTCCACTAAATGGAAAGGCAACATATCCAACATGGTAGTGGAAAAAACAAATTCCTCTATGAAGGAAATTTCTGGAGACTAATCATTGGAGATCTAATATTTCTTGCATCATTCAAGCTGGGACTTTTCCATTTTTTTATTTAATTGACCATAATAACTCAGACTGTTGGTCACCTACAGCAAACTACTTGGCTTTTAAAAATACACCCATGGGCATATATCTTCTATGTAACAAATGAAAATTTTCTGTAGTAGAATCTAATAATAAAAAAAGCTTTGTGGGACACACAATTCTAAATAAAAATCTTTTTAATTTGTCTTGGTAGTTGAAGGAGGAAAAAGTACAGCAAATGGAGTTTGTGTGCTTTGCAAGCAGTTTCAGAAAATGACAATGCTGAGCCTATTTAGCTCTCATAATTACCTGTCATCATATTTCCAGGGCTGGGTGGGTGATGAGGGAAGAACTCATGGCCCTGCAGCACTGACTGGGAGATAGGGATTTGGGAGATGCCTACGGCTCTTTCTTTCTGCACTTCACAGGGTAGGGAAGTTTGCCCAGCTGACACTTTTCAGTGTCTAGATGAAGACAGTAAGTGGCCCCAAGCAATATCACCTCCCCTAGAGGGTCAAAAGAAAATGTCATGAGAAGGTTGCAAACACTGCCAGGACCCAAAACACAAGAGACACTCCTATTTTTAGGAAGTTATTTTTCTTGTGTAATGACTTAAGACTCCATATAAAACACCAGGATGCCTTCATGTAGTAAATTCTCATTGCTATGCTGCATCCCTGAAAGGCAGTGTTTTATTAAAGATTATGGAATTGCAGGGAATTCTACACTCCTCCTTTGACTGCTTTCCCGGTTTTGCTCGTGAGCAGTAAGTTACATGGATCCCCTGGAACATGGAATCTTGCACTTGAAAAGGACCCCACTGCTCCATTTGCTTTCTCTTCCTTTATGTCCAGTTTTGCTTCTGCTGACTTTCATCTTCACATCAATAATATTAATGGGCAAGAAGGCAGTATCTGGGAAGTACTTAGAACAGGGGAGAAGTTTTCAAAATATTGTTAAACTCACCTTCTATCTTTTTGCCAAGGACATGGGGATAAATACGGCAATTCCAAGAAAATAAAGCTGAAGATGAATGGGGGTGATAGAGACACCTTTGGACGTTGTGATTTGAGAGCTCTTGTCATTTGGATTTAAGAATTTGTCATTTGTTTCAGAGAAGTTGAAGGAGAATGATATTCTGTGTAGTAATTAACTAGGCATCTGACTAGTGTACTGATTAATGAAAAAGAAGAATACTGAATCTAGAAGGTCCAATGTCCTTCAGTAAGCTGGAAGGCACATTGTAGTGCCAGTGTATAGAAAAGCTCGGATCTAAATTAAAGCTCTATGGAGCAATGGATGGTTCACCCTGCAAAACAATAGCAAGACTTGCTTTTTCTTCAGCAGTTCTCTCCTTGAGAAGGCTTTTAAAATCATCAGAATACAAACTCTTTGAGGACAGAGGTTGCTTTACTTTTGTTTATTAGGGTTTTACTTAGGAACATGAATTTAATAAACACAGGAATTTTGAAGATTGAAATGATTCTTCTATTCAATATAGATATTTCTTTTCTTTTAAAATTATGTCCATCTATCTATCTATCTATCTAATTCCGTCTATCCCATTGCTCTCTAATTTTCAAATGAGGGAGAAAAAACTCTCTCCCTCCTTTCCTCTCCTCATCTCTGTAAATTATACATATATATGTATATATATGTATAGATATACATACATATACATGTGTATGTGTATAACAATAAAAATTCCCACATTTTCCCTGTCTTAAAATGTAAATGCCTAGGGTATTTCATCTTTACTCACTTGAAAACATAGTTTATCCCTGTACTCTGCATGAATCACAATATAAAATTTTTTCTAAGTTTTTTTTCTTGAAATGATAGAATTATGTGATTTCCTATTATCATGTAACTTATTCTCCCCGAGCTTTTCATTTGTATGTGCATGATCTCATAAGAAGTCTTTTCAGAGTCCTCTCAAATTTTGCCATATTCACATGCCATACTTTATCCATTTCCCAATAGGAAAATACTCCCATATTTTCAAATTTTGGGCCACCAATGAAGAATATTCCTACAAAATTTTGGATAAATTGTACATGTAGGTCATTTTATACACACTTTGGTAACTTTTGGAGACATACTTCCAAGATGCTTGCTGATTATTAATTCATTTTAATAAGTTCTCATATGAGATTCACTTAAGATTCAAAAGGAGAGAGTCTACTTTTCCTTTCCAAGAACTCACTCACAGGTCCTTATTTGTATCCCTTTAGGATCCATCCTTGACTCTTCATTTCCCTTCATTCCATTCATACCATTTAGTTGCCAAGACTTGTTGATTCTTTAACCATTTTCTCCTCTCTAGTTCAAAATCTTATCACTTTAATTATTGTAATAATAATAATAATACCTGGCATTTATATAACTTTTAATATGTATTAGCCAATGTGCTAAGAAGTTAATAAATATTAACTCATTTTATCCTTTCAACAACCCTGGGAGGTAAAGAGAGAATAAATTACTTGCTCAAGGTAATACAACTAATAAGTGTCAGAAACAATATTTGAATTCAGATCTTCCTGATTCTATGCCCAGTCCTTTAACCATTCACCAATTATAAATTCCTAATTGCTTTTCCCATCTTCCTTGAGTTTATTCTAGATTTTGAGCATAGAAAGATAAAATTAGCAAAAGCCCCTACCACTATTTATAGAAATGCTACAATAAATATATAGACTAGCAAATGCAAGCTAATTTGAAGAGGAAGAGAACTAAAAACTGGAGGGGGAGAAGCAAGAAAACAAGAAATTTTATAATATATGACATGCACACATACATGTATACATATATACATCCACATATGCACAGATATAAACTCACAAAATGTATTTTGGGAAACTAGGTGACATGGTGGATAGAGTTCTGTGCCTGGAGTCAGTAAGAATCATTTTCATGATTTCACAGTTGGCCTCAGATGCTTAACTGTGTAACCCTGGCCAAGTCACTTAATCCTATTTGACTCAGCTTCCTCATCTGGATATGGCAAAGCACTCCAGAATTTCTTCCAAGAAAATCTTAAATGTCACAAAGAATTGGACATAACTGAAAAAGATTCAACAACAACAACAAATATATATATATATATATGTGTGTGTGTGTATGTGAGTGTGTACATATACACATATTGTCATATGTTGAGGGAAATTGTATAAAACATTTCACAGACATCACCTTATCTTTCAAAACAACCAAATGAAGCTAGAGGCAACATTATCTTTATTTTACAGAATAGAGAACTTGGGTCCAGAAAGGTTAAATATCCTACCCACAGTCAGCAATTAAATATAATTCTAATTCTTCTGGTTCAGAATCTAGAACGGGAATAATATAATTCCCAGCTAGTGGTACAGCAGATAAGCATGCTGAACATGGAATCAGGAAGACTTAACAAAATCCGACCTCAGAAGCTACTTGTGTGACCCTGAGTAAATGACTGAATATATCTGCCTCAATTTCTTCAACTGTAAAATGGGGATACAACAGCACCTACCTCCTAGGATTGTTGTGAGGATTAAATAAGTTAAAGTTTGGAAAAGCTTAGCACATAGTGTCTGGCATCTGGAAGGCTCTATATAAATGTCAGCTATTATCATCATCATTATTATTATGTTATATCCATTACTATCTTTTTATCCATATAGAGTTTTGAAATTTTTGCTGAATTATCTTCATTATATGGATGAGAGGAAGAAGGATGCACTTCTAAATGGAAAAAGAGAATGCTGTAGATTTAAAATATTTAAAGCATTTGAGATATTCTTTCATCATTATCCTTTGTAAAGATGGGGACTATGTGGTTATATAAATAAGTGACTTCTGAGACAGTTGTTTGACTAGACCTAAAGTATTTCCATTATATAAATTGATATAAGCCCGGAGTTGATCAATGCTCTGTCCTTGACCTCATTTGACACTTTGGTCAATGACTTGGGCAAAGGTATAGGTGACATATTTACTAAATTTGTTTGTCAACAAGGGGAGAAGTAAAGGAAATATACTAGAGAAAGGACCAGAGTCCAAAACATCTCAACAAGCTAGAAAAGGAATGAGGCTAAGAACATAAAGTTTATTGGGAATAAATAAACTTACATTTAGTTAATCTTACATTTAATTAAAATATTATCAACTGCACAAATATAGGATGAAGGAAAAATGGATAAAAAAATATGCTGGATTTTAGTGGAATATAATCTCCTTGGGAGTCTCAAAAAGAAGGTAAGAACCAAATAAGGCAATGGGATATTGGGCTGTATTAACAAGCACATAGTGCCCAAAGTGAGGGACTGACAGCTCTCATTCATATTCCTGTTTTTGTCACTGTACTTACTATCATGTCCATGCTAGCCAAGATTTAAGGAAAGCATGATAATGGTCATCAAATATTCCAAAGAGGGATTAGGCAAATCTGAGCTCAGCCTAAGGGGCAGTGATGGAGTTCCAGTATTAGAAATCTTCTAAAAAGAATTGTTCAGTTTCAGAGGGAAGAATGAATCATTTCTCACTCTAATTAATTTCTAATTTGAGGAAAAGCTAATGAACATTTGTAAAGGAGGATGATGATATTTTTAGAGAAAAAAATAACTTTGTCAACAGAATATACTTTTCCCCCTTTTTTAATGAAAGCTTTTTATTTTCAGAATATATGCATGGATAATCCTCAATATCAACATTCATCCTTGCAAAACCTTGCGTTCCAAAATTTTTCCTTCCCTTCCCCCCATTACCTCCCCTAGATGGCAAGTAATCTAATACATGTTAAATACATGTTATTTTGTACAGCATATAATTTTGACTGAAGGATTCCCACTCTCTCCCTAGACCCCATTTCTGTTATATACTAAACAACAAAATATGACTGAATTGCCTGACCTTCTACAATTGACTGAAGAACAAAACTTGGCTCTACCATTCCCAACCTGCTTAGGCTGAATATAGGCAAAACCAGGTTGCACAGAGCACTATTTAGCTGCATAGGGACACACAAATGTTATACTCAACACATGATGGGGAACTTTCTATACCAACTTCCTTATAGGAACAGACTGTTTCCCATTAGTCTACTGAAAAGCCAAAGAATTCTGCTGATTGTATCTTTTCAACAGGACTAAAAAAGAAAAAAAAAAAAAAGCTATATAATCCATGATATATAATCCTAGGAAATTGCAGTTGCTGTCATCAAGTAAGCCTTCTTAACTTGCTAATAAATCTCTATTCCTTTTTGTCTGGCTACTTAATTTGACCTCTATTCATGCAGACCTACTATGCTCTTGAGGAACTCAAGCTGATAAGTTCCCCTAGAGATTTGCGATTTTGATAGTCTTTCACTAAATGATCTTTGAAATATCTTTCTTCTCTAAAATTTTGTATGATTTTGTGGACCAACTTAATATATATCAAATTACTTTGTAATTAGTTTTAAGAAACCTAATTCATTTAAAATATGTATTTATGTGCAAGACAAATATATATATATATATATGTATATACATATATATATATATAACCCAAGAATAATAGAACCAGTAAAGATTGGTACATATGGAAGTCTTTCCTGACTGATACCAAATTGTTAAAAAAAAGAAAAAAGTTAATATAGCAAAGGAAGAGACACGTAATCAGATTCCTCTTTCAGAGGGAAATGCTAATTCAAAATGAGCTCTTGCAGCTTATGGGACTCTTCCACCATGGATGGGGAACTTGATGACAATTGAAAGTCAGTTTTTCTCTTTTATTCAGTCAGTGAGGCAGTCAACTAGAATTTATTAAGCAACTACCATGTGCAAGGTATTGTGCTAAATGCTAGGTTGAGAAATCAAACTGTCCCAGATGAAAATTTGTCTAAAGTGTCTACCTGAAACATGTAATGGTGTTTCAATGTTGTTCAAACAATTTGTTCAGTGAAGTAAGTTATAAAAATAAATCAGAGAGACCAAGAAAAGCTTCAAAGATGTAAAGGGTTCCCACCAAACGTACATTTGGGGTTTCTAAGGTATTAAATGAACTTAATCCTATGAAACTACTATTCATAGGGATCTTAAAATAGTTGTCAGGACTTTTGCCACCATAAGTCAAGCAATATCCCTCATAAAAAGCAAAGTGTCTGATGTTTAATACATATTTATCGACAATGACTGTTCAAAAGTAAATTAAAAATGAAATGTGTATGTGTACACACACATATACATACATGCACACACACATATCTCAAGGATATGTAGCCACTGAATGTTCTGAATGTATTGTTGTGTAGCAGTATTCTAAGATTCTAAAATCTGTTCTGCTAATATCAATTATCACATTCATAATAGATATAATAGTGCCACAGATAGAACTCC
The DNA here is from genome assembly GCA_023553655.1 of Myrmecobius fasciatus. NCBI lineage: Eukaryota > Metazoa > Chordata > Mammalia > Dasyuromorphia > Myrmecobiidae > Myrmecobius > Myrmecobius fasciatus. Next base: position 96,760 of record JAJPUD010004064.1, read on the forward strand.
TTAAGTATTCAATCATACAAGAACACTCACAAAACATCTGGTTCTACTTCTAAAGGAAATAAACTAGAAAACTGGATATTTTAATATTGATCTAAAAAAGTATAAAAAGAAAAATAATACCAACTTTTCCCTTTGGGGCTCTAAATGAAGTAATCAAAATGAATACTGGAAAAGCCTTCATGGGGTACCTATGCCCTTGTGACAATGTTCCTCATCTCTCCTTGTTCAAATTCAGATTTAAATGATTTTTCATTTAATTTAATTTTTTACTTCCTGAATCTCTTAAATTGCAGAGATGTTTTAATATCATGAAATATATATCACAATGTATATAATACATAATCACAATAAAAGTAGAGATTAACTATATGACTATAAGATAAAAGTAAATTAGAGCCACAATGTAGTTTTCCATGTTTCTGAAAGGAGTCTTAGGACCCAACTTAGAACTAGAACTTTGGTACTTCCATTTGCCCATTAGCTAGCTATATATATTTTTTGGTTAGATCTGTATATGAAGTTTAAAGTTAAATAGAAAACTTTCAAACTTGTGATTGTGGCTCTCCTAGAAATGGGAACAATTTCATCTCTATCATTATTTTCTAGTTCTCTAACATAGATACTTAATAAGTAATAATGCTTCCTTTAGACATTTAAAATGAATTTGGTATTTGTGTCTTCACCTTGGAGATACATATAGTACAATGGCAAGATTTGGTATCTGTGCCTTACATTTATGTAGTGCTTTGTGAGTCACAGAGTATTTTAATTAGTGATCTCTTTTACTATTTTGAATAACCTTATGGGGTTGATAGTATGATAATCCACATTTTACTTGCATTATCTGGTCTTAATTGAACTCAGACTAATGAGTGAAAGTTATGTGGTACAGCAGGGACTCTAATGCAGTTGTTCTGATTCCAAAACAAATGTTCTTTTCATTACACAATATTACCCATCACCACCATCATCATCTATCCAGGTGGTCAGACAATATGATAAACAGGTCCTCTCAAGGTCTCTCCTAAAAACTTTAGAATTGATTGCCTCCCATGGGGGATACTGACACAGGACTGCCCAATGAAGTGTGCCCTCATCAAAGAAGGTGTTGTGCTCTATGAGCAAAGCAGAATTGAATTAGCTCAGAAAGAACAAGAGATGCCCAAAATTACAATTCACCCAAATGCTCCTAGGGACTATGAACCTGTGGCAGAGCATTCTGAGCTCTGGTTTGATCAGCCACTGTCGGACACTCTGTAACTTGACTCTAACATAATAATGTCATTTTGGTCCTCTTTAAGAACCAAGGACAGCAACCAATCTAACAAACCAACCAACCATTGGGCACTTTGTACAGATAATCTGCTATATTGCTAGGGGTTCCAAAAGCCAAAATGAAAGATTTCTTTACCTCAAGGACCTTAAATTCCACTTGTTGAGCACCTACTCTGTGGGGCTTTAAAGAGATACAAAATAAATTTGATGCCCTCAAAATGCTTGGCGTCTAGTTGAGCAGGCATGGCATAGAAATAAGTAGATAAATAATAATGTGTTAGAGAGAAGAAGGATATACATCATAGTGCCCAAATTATGGGATGATACCTCAAGCTTTAATTTCAAGTCAGTTTTCAGAGCATGGATACTAGTTTCCAGTGTTATCCTAGGAAATAAAGTAATTCATTCCCCCTTTTCAATGGGTGGCTGATGAAGAACTGATGGCTCCTTTTAGGGAGGTTCAGACAGGGAACTGAAGAAAAAAAAAATTATCTGAACTTTTGTGTTTTTTAGGAATGGTAAGAGCAGAATAAGAGCTGAGCTGAAAAGCCTTCAAGGCACAAAGACCCAGGGCAGTTTCAGAAACCCTTTATCCAGTCCCATCCCACATCATAGAAAGAATCCTCAGTAACAGAAGAATTCCAGCAGATGGCAATAGCTGCTGGGTAAAGAGCAATGTTAGAGTCAGAGAGCAATAGAAGAGGGCAAAGCTTCAGTAGATTGTGGTTATGGAGCAGCGTGGAGTGGAAATATTATAAAGGAAAATCAGCTTTGTTGCAGGAACCTAATGTTTAGCTGAATTATCCTCCACTACAGACAAAATATCCCAATCTGATGAATTGCCTCCACCACACCCTTTCCCCAATTGACTGTGGATTGAAGTCACAAAAAAACTTACAAAGCTCCATTCTGTTTAGGCTGAATATGCAAAGCTGGACAAGTCAATTTTAGCTGTGTCAGACCCTGAAAATGTTACACCCAACACAAAAATAAAAATTTTTCTAGATAAATGTTCTTATAGGTTCAAATAGCATCTTGCTGGTTCATGTAAATGTTACCAAATGATGCTGAATTTCTGTGTACTCTAAGCAGGCTTGGAAAAACAAAAACAAAAACAAACAAGCAAACAAACAAAAAAAAAAACTATATAAATTAAAAACCAGAGCCAAAGAAGCTAAAACAGCTTTGGGTAAGCAATTCTCTTTAGCACATTAATGAATTTCTTTTCCTTCCAGTGTGACTGCTTTTGAATGAGCAACAGTAGGTCCCAGACCAAGGCCCAATATTTATTTGAGTCCAGTTTGCCTCAGAATGAATGTAAATAACAATTGTTTCTATTTTGGCAGAAACCCTGAGATCCTTCCCCTCCCAGTTTGATTATTACTTTTTTTTTTTTTTTTTTTTTTGACTAGGCAAAAGAAGCCATTTTTTGCTTCATTTTTTTCTTACCTACCTTTAATCACTGAATGGACAGTGCCTTTATCAAACTGAGACCTGTTAAAGAACTTAGCTTAAAAAGACCAAGGTTTAATACTGCATCCAGGGCCATCTCCAATCATCCTGATCTAAATCTTGCCACTGGACCCAGATGGCTTTAGAGGAGAAAGTGAGCCTAGGAGACAGATTTATTAGTGGTATCCCAGCCATAATGAAACTACTTGAGGTTATTTATTCTCCAAGGAATGTTCCATTTCTTCCACTCTGAAGGATATCTATGATAGCCATACCAGGCTGAGGATGATTTTTATTGCTTAACCTTCTCAGTTATTTAACTGACTATTCTGTTCCAATGAAATGTTTTATTTTATTTCTGCTTGTTGTTGTTGTTTTGTTTTTTGGTGGATACTGTGTTTGAGGAAAGGTTTACGGGATATTTACATAAGAGCATTTATTCAAATATGTCACATGTTGAACCTGAAATAATGTTACAATATAGATTTAATCAAATAAATAATAGAGGCCTTGCTTACAAGAGAAAATTGTATACTGATATATAACTAGATAGACATAGCTATAGTAACACATATGTATTCCTATTCCCATGTATATGTATATATGTAAATGCATATGTGTGTATATATATCTTTACAATACATATTTCTGTATATAGATATGAAATATAGAAAAGTTTTATATATATGCACATATATATATGAAATACAGGAAAGGATTTTATAGATACATGGAATATATATGCATATATATTCTTTTCTAAAATTATTTCAGTGTATAATTAATGTATAGAACTGGGAACTTGATGAAAATCTTTTTTATCCTGCTTTGAGGAATTGTTTTTTCTATTTCCTCTGTTCCTTTGCTGTGTAGGATTTCTTTTTGGCTAGGCCTGAGATCCATTGCCTCAGTGGATATCTTTTATGTTATTTATTAAAGCTACTTTGCAATAGGCAAGAGGCTGGAGGGAGAATAATGAGAAGAAACAAAGCATCTTCCATATGCATTTTTTTCTCTTTTGGTTGGCTTTGCAGCATCTGTGCTTCCCTCATGACCTTTCATTGAAGCATGTTTTTGTAGCTCTGTATTGATTGAGTCACTGCTACTGCCTGCTACATTTGGTTTACCTTTCTGGGATCAGAGAAGATGGTAAACCCAAAATAATAGAACAGAATTAGACTTGAGTAGCATGCAAATTATCTAAGGCAAGGCCATGACCAAACAATAGCCATTTACTCTGCTGACTGTTGATAACCTAGTGAAGGAAATCCAATCTTGATTGGATTAAACCTGCCCAGTGAGCACACACAAAAGGCCCAAATTAAACAAAGCCAGCACATGAAACAAAGGAATAGTTTCTGAAAATAGTAAGCAGGAAAAACACTTTTTCCAAGGCCATTAGCAAAGTGAAGAATAGCTTCACTTTAATAACAGAGTTTGAAAAGCTATTTGCATCCAATTTGACAACAGAATTTTGTTTTGCCATGACCAAGGTCAAAAGAACAAGGAAGAACTTGAACACAGAATAAACAGTGGGATTAAAAAAAACACTGTCCTAAAAAATGAATGAATGAATGAGCAGGAAAGCACCATATGCTGGGAATAAAAACTTAGCAAAATAGCTAGGTGGTACAGTGGATAGAGCACTGAGACTGGAGTCAGGAAAAGTCAAATCCAGCCTCAGACACTTATTAGCTGTGTGAGCCTAGGCAAGTCACTTAACTCTATTTGTCTCAATTTTCTTATCTGTAAATGAGTTGGAAAAGGAAATGGCAAACTACTCCAATATTTTTGCCAAGAAAATGAGAAAAGGAGGCTTGAAGAGTCACGTATGACTGAACAATAATACCATCACCAGCAAAACAGTCCTTGACCCCAAAGGGCTTATATTCTAATAAGAAAAGATAATAGATATAAGGGAACAAGAATTGGAAGCTGGTTGGGGAAAGGGAAATTTGATTTGGAAGCAATCAATGAATCAGAATCCAAGGTCCCAGAGTAAGGAAATGGAGATTAATATATTTAAAATGAGCTCTAGAATTGTAAAGCATTGCAGAAGCTATATAATTCAAATAATTTTGCCATAAGTGTAATCAGAAAGAGATGATAAACACTTTTACCCTCCCAATTTTTTTTAACAACCTTCCTAATAGATGATTATGGTAGAGGATAGTGCTTTACTCTTATTCATTAATATAACAGTATAGGAATCAATAAGATTAGGCTTTGTAAAGCTTGTGGACTTAAATCAACTTGAATGTCACAGATCTGACTGTGGCAATCCCCTAGTTTAGAATGCAAATTCCTTGAAAACAGACTATTTTGCTATTTTATTTCTATCCATAGCACTTAGCATAGTATGTTGTAACAATAAAGGCTTAATAAATGATCCATTCATTCATTCCCTATATTTTCAAAGGTTCTGGCAATGCAGTAATGGCTATTTCCAAATTCTTTGAGCCCATCAGGATCCATGAGCTATTGCATTTATATATAAACAGTTGCTTCAGCAAAACCTTTTACACTTGCTAAGAATGAGTCCTTCCACTTGGTAAGGGTTCATTACTCTGGTATGCATATCCATGAAAGGATTGTTTTAGACCAATTAAAGAAGTGCTCTTCTTATCCAGAGGGTAATATTACCTGAGCATCTGCTATACTCTTCAAGAATGATGAAAAACTGGTTGTGATGCATTTATCTCAAGGCAAGATGTCTGTTCTGCTATCTCAAATGATTCTTGGTGGGCCAACATTTCTAACTAAGAAGCTAAATCTTACTCATAATAATGGGTAGACATCTCACATAATTATGAACTTCAAAATAATAGGATCCTTCTAAAACACAGGTTTTTAAACTTGAACTATGAACATTTAAATAAATATATTTTGAAAACTTATTTCATTATAATTTGTTTTCTTTGCAATCTTATGTATTTTTTCCAAAATATTTTTTTTATTATTATTATTTTTAAATCTTAGTCCATAGACTTCCCCAGATATATCTGTGATACACATAAAGATTAAGAAGACCTATCCTAGAGCCATGGTTGGCATTGATGTCAATTGAAAATTAGTTTCATATGAACAGGAACTTCTTTTTCTCTTTGTATTTCAACAGTCTGCCACAGTAGTCTTCTAACAAATGTTTGTTGATTTGAATTGTAGTTCTAACTCTGGCATCATTTCTATTTTCACTTTCACAGAAAACCACAGAATCATAGCTAAATAGATTTGAAAGTTACCACAAAAACTATGTGGTTCAATAAATGAATATTTAAGCTATCCATCTTTATCCAACATGGATGGCTGTCTAGCTTGCTAGTAAAGACTTCCAGGAGTCCAGCATTTAATTTTCTACTTTTTTAAATGGAAATTATCAGTGCCACTCAGTATCCTAACTCTTCAAGACTAGATTTCAGTCATTTGCCCTGTAGACCTTCCCTTGTGGACTTAATACAGTTTTGGTGGATTTCAAGTAAAAGTTATGTTTTCTTTTAGTATTAAGCAGATAAACAGAAAAAAAAAAGCAGTTTTATTATTCAGACTGTGACTTCTGCTTTTGATGCTTTCTTTATGACTTAGCAAACAGGGTTGGTGCTCAATAAGTGTTGGTGACTGATGCCCTGTCCTAGCTGAACAACATGTTATAAAATCATAGCTACACAAGGCCATTTTATTCAATTTGATTCAGATTCTAAAGTCTAATTCTGACTCACGGCTACCCAATCCTTCTGAGTTTGCATCTTGGCCAATCTAAAGCTAGTTCTTTTTTCTGGGAAAACACTAAATAACTGGAATTATTTATGCCTGGTAATGACTCCCAAATTTACTCTGTAGGAAATGAGAGATAATGCATTTTCTAGAGAAGCCATGAGTCCTTGCCAGTGAAATCCAACTGGGTCTACTCTGAAGAAGTTCAAGGTGTGGTACAGGACCCATTGCTTTAAATTGGCCCATCCCAGTGAGACAACATATTGAAGGTTGCCATCCACTTTCCCCTCATTATGTTAACTGCAGTGTTTTTAATGCTGCTAAGAGTGTTTTTTAAATATTGATACTCATTGGATCTTTTCACTTACTGTTCTTGCACCTGGAGGCTACTTAAAAGGGGTACAATTTAAAAGACACTCATATACAACAACATACCCACATAATAACCAACCATCAAAATACAAATATATAATCATAACATAGGAAAGGGGAGTGCTGTGACAGAAATGACTTCTACTAAATTATATTGCTTGGAGACAATCTTTCCTAATGCACATGTTCATATTTGCAAATCAGTTTGCCTCCAGCTTTCAGACACATAGCTTCCTTGTGCTGTCTCAAAGGGGAAAAGCCGTCAAAATCTCAGAGATTGCATATTATAAAATTCTGATTTCACAAGCTGGCATTTAAATAGGAAATTTTGATTCTATTCCAGTTATATAATTTACTAAGTTTAATACCACCACCACCACTACCACAACAACAGCAACAACAAAAGCATATTCCACATATTCAGTACATATTCAATGTAATTTTTTTCTTTGCATTTATTTTTCTCACACAGAGGGCTATTGGAATTTCCATTACTTTGAGTTTATTGATTTAGAAGCTCATATGTTAATAAGTCTATCAGTTCAGGGCGTTGTAACAAGCAACTATATTTAGAGAAAAACTTGTATGTAATGTCTAATTTTAATTCTTTGTCATAAGACTGCCAATAGTTCTCTTTCAATGCTCCTGGTCAGTGGAAATATGATAATAAGCAAATCTGTCACACTCATAACATGGAAAATAGCTTAAATATTAAAAGAATGTAAAGGGATCTAGAGTTCATGTACAAGTGAGCTATCCTAATGAACTATTTCTGAGAGGACAGGAAGGGAATAAACCAATGTGTCATTTACCATATATCAAATTCTCATAGAATTATGTTACTACTAGCCAATTTTTTTTTCTAACATATAATTTGCATCTATTTTTGCCTCCTTTCTCCCCTTTGTTTCGTTTTCCTCCCCTATTGCCCCTGGATTTATTCATTCACCAAGACAGCCATTATTTCTCAAAGTATTTCTCAAATTCATGACTTCTTGAATTCTTAAATAATAAAATTGCAGACACCCTAGGTGTCATCAAGCTCAACAGCTACTCAAAGATGAATCCCATTTTCAAGACTTCCAACAAATGGTTGTCCAGATTCCAATTAAAGGCATCCATTGCTAGGAAAGCAGTATACTTTATTTTGAGATAGTTCTTCTTATAAGGATTTTTTTTTTCCCTCTTTAGCTCCTTATGCTGAACTTTGGTCTATATATTTGTAATTTCCATTTATCACCTAATCTCAGTTCTTCTTACTAAAACCAAGTGGAATCAGTTTAATTCTTTCCCCCCAGGACAACCTTTCAAATATATAAATATAATTACTAAGTTTTTCTTGTTTATTTTTTTCTTCTTTATGCTAAACATCTCCAGTTACTTCAATTGATTTCTTACGGAATAGTTTTGGTGCTCTTGTTGGAAGAGACACAAGAAAACAAGTAAATAAGGCCTCAAAATCTCAGAATAATGGAGAAATGGAGAATTATGCAAGAGCCTCTAATGAACTTCCCAGGCCTGTAATGGATTTTTATGCCTCATCAGTCCCAATGTTTGCAGAGCACAGTCAGCAACAGTTCCATTCTGCAGATATTCTCTCAGATTGAGAATTTTTCAGTAGCTGAGTCTAAATTGAAGACCATTTTTCTGATGTTATCATTTAGAAAGTTCTATTTCACTTCTACCTTCAAAGATGCGAAAGCATCAATTTGGCTGGGCTACATGAGTCTGAATTCATAGATAGTTCTTCCTTGAACTCATAATTGGTGCTTCAGACAACTCAGATTCTGTATACATCCAAGATACTCAGTAGTCTGAAAAACATGTGGCTTTCATTATTGGAGGGCAGGGAGCTATCATGAGCAATTTCTCAAAATTAGTCCAAGGATGAAACTTATTTAGTGATCTTAGTTGTCATTGATTATCTCATGGTGGGATGTGCTTATAGTTTCTGAAGACTTGCCTAATATGATACAGATAATAAATAGAATCTATATTTGACTCTAGGTACTTTGTTTTCAAATCCAATGCTCCTTCTACTACCACTTCATCTCATCAATTAAACCAATCTGCTATTCCAACTATGCTCTCTACTACATGTCCAACCCTTTCTATGATGTGTTTATTCTCATTATAAAATTTTAAGTCTCTAAGTATGTCCTTCATCTCCATATAGAATATTCTTTGTTCTCCTCTGTTGACCTCTGTCCTTTAACACCTTGAAAATATGGTTTGAAATTATATTCTTTCCCAAAGCTTCTGTTTTCTCTCTCTCCCATTCAGATACCTCAGCATTTATGTGCTTAATTTCCTGCCATAGAAGAAAGATTTTTCTCAGTCAATGCATTTATTATTTCACCTCCCAACTGTCTTCCAATCTTTTTATAGTTTCTACAACACTAAGCAGTATTCTGCACCAAGTGGGTACAATATCACTTGATATCATCTGACTGATCAAACGCCGAATTTTTGTGTAATTCCAACTAAATTGAAAGGGTTTTCTTTAATAACTATCATTTTTCCACAGGCAAGGATGGGTGAAATATTTTTTCCCTTCTCAAATAACTGAAAAATCAAATACTACAGTGGTGAGAATGGAGAAATAGAAAAATAAGTAGATTTCCTCTGATCTCATCGTCTACCATGATTGCTAATGTGTGCAGTATATATCTGTTCATTGATGCTAGCTGTTGAGCACTGTATTTATGTAGCAACAGCTTGGGCTGTTTGATGAAATGACCATTACCTTAGTGTCAGTGAAAATTGTTATTAGCACCCTGAGTATTTGTGAGATCGTAAAAATTCTGAGGGGGGTTTTGGAAAGTCATTTGCAAGATTTCAGAAACAATCTTACAAGTTACTGGAATCTTGAAAACAAGAGAAAAGAGGTGGAACTGGCAGATGGGCTGGTAGAGATGTGAAAAATTAAATGGACCCAGTGGGGGTCATTTTCAACCATATCTGTAAATAGGCTAAGAGCTGATGTTTGTGAAAAGAACCTAAAAGGCAAAACTTTGTGCAAAGTACCACAGCTGGGTTCTAGCTTCGGAGCTGCAGTGAAAAGTAATTGGTTTCAGGTTCAAGGAGACAATAGTTATGTCCAAGGAAAACATTGAGGTTATTCAAGAAGAATCTGGGTCCATGCTCTTCCCTGAATCTTTTGCCAAAGGAGGGCCTTGTAAGCTTTGAAAGGTACAGAGGATTTTGGACTTCTCCATTTTTCTCATCAGTTTCCTAACCATATCCCTGGAATTGCTGATAATAGTCACCATTGGAAGCCAAAGACAGAATTCTCATACATGCATGTTTCACAAGACCTAGAATACTAAGAAGAATTTTTCCCAATAGCTGGGAGTCATGAATCACCCCTTTGACACTTGATTTCTAAGATTGAGGCCATTTTCTTAGATTCTATATGTGTTTGTAGAATCATAAATTATAGATTTCAGGGGATAGGGTTTGGGAGGGGATACTTGAATTATTGTTGTTGTTGTTGCTAACTAGTGGTTAGTTTAGTATCACAGATTTCAAGAGAGGGGGAACTTAGAGGCCACCTAATCTAAACCCCCAAGGCCTACCCACTCATTACTATCAACTTAACAGATAAAGAAGCAAAGCAGCTTATCTAGGATCTCTAGGTGGGAACTACACCAAGGAACTCTGAATTCAGAACTAGTTCTCTTTAGCTGCACCAAGCTACCTTCTTGAAGCATTATTTCTGTGTCCTATAAGATCATCAATTCTCTCCCATTTTGCTCTGTTAGCTTTTCATTTTCCACTATTAACATGCTTCTTTAAAAAAAAAAAATCTGGACTTTAATATAAACCAAGGGACCTGATTTCACTAATGTCTGGCCAAGAAAGAGAGAGAGAAACTGAGACATTTGAGAGTTTAGATTTATAAGCTTGAAGTGATATTAGAAAATGGCAGCCACTCCAAAAGATCTATAGTTTGGACCTGTTAGAGAAGGGAGAGAAAACCTCAGTTATTGTGGTTTGGGAGTCAGCAAATAGTAGATCCTCTTTCTAATTCAAAGTCCTTTCTTTAAAAAGAATCCATCCCTTAGAAATGAAGACCACATGGACTGGCCATGCAGCAGTAACTAAAATAAAATGAAAGCTACTTTGGAAACATAGTTCTAAAGCACCTGAGGTACTTTGTGATTTTGGGTCAGGGAATGAGGAACTTTTTCAGCTGCCTCCAGTAGCTCTGCTTCAAAATACTCAAATACCTTATTTTTGTGCCAAAATGTTTGTGACCTGACCAAGTAGCATCATATATATGAGGATTCTGCTACCTCCATTCTTCCATCTAGATTCCATAAAAATCCGTTTTCTGATTAGATAAATGTCCTTCTTTTCTTCCTCCTCCCCCACCACATTTCTCCCTTTATTTCCAAAAACAGCCAAGATGAGTCAAATCACTTTTACTATCTGACCAACACTCCCCAAGACCACTGACCCTTTCTTCTTCAGACTGTCTGAAAGCCTGTCAGTGGAAGCAATGACTGTGGAAAAGGCCTCCACCCTCCTTGCCACTACCAATATCAGCTGCTGACTAATCACCACCATCTCTTAGCAGCAGCCACAGCTACTGAATATACAGAAAAGCAAGTTCTTTGCCCTGAAGTCCTTGCACTGTCAAGTAATTC
>JAJPUD010004064.1:115953-126408 GCA_023553655.1 Myrmecobius fasciatus
AAAAAAAAAAAAAAAAAGTGTCAGGGGGAGGGATTGAGTTATGAAATGTAAATATAAGAGGTCAAAAATTATAAGAATTGATAATGACCTTTGGTTAAGCTAAGTAGCCCCGGGTCTCAAGGAACCCCAGATGGTACAGCTTTCTAGCACTTATTTCTTGGTCTTCAGCAAACCTGAAGAGAAAAGAGAAGAAAGAAGAAAGATGATTACTGAACTTGAGCTTTGGAGAGGGGATTGAGGCAGAAGTGTTTGAAGTTCAAGTTTAAAGCCTCAGGGGAACCTGCTGCCTCCTGAAATAGTGAATTATCAGCTTGTATTAAAATGCTGTTGCTCTTGAGCCTCTTCATTTAGGGTTTTCTTGCCAAAGACACTGGAGGAGTTTCCCATTTCCTTCTCTAGCTCATTTTACAGATAAAAAACTGAAGTAGATTGGGTTAAGTTCAGAGTCCCACAGCTAGTAAGCACCTGAGGCTGGATTCGAACTCATGAGTGAGTTTTCCTAACTCCAGGCCCAGTATTCTATCCATTGTGCCTCCTAGTTGCCCACAAGTCTTAGAGGCTGGGCTGTGACTTTAGATGTCCTAGATTTTATAGCTAGGATTCAAACAGTGGATAAGAGATTCGGACTAGAATCCTCCTAAAGTCCCTGGAAGCTCCAAATTCCTGCAATTTGGTGATAATGACATTGGTGGCCTTTGAGAGAACAGTTTCATTAAGCTGAACAGAAATGAAATTGTAAGGGGTTGAGAAATGCTGAGGAAACGGAAGCAGGGTATTTTGTGAAGTCTTTTGAGAAGTTTGTCAGTGAAATAAAGGGGAATAAAAAACAAAAATAACAGCAGACATACGGCATTAGGCTCTGAGGAAGTTTTTTTTTAAATAGAATTTAAAAAAACAAGCAGGTTGCTGGGCAAAAATAAAGGAGCTTCAAGAAAGACAGACAATTTTGAAGATGCAAAGGAGAGAGGGTATAAATAATAAAGTAAGGATCTTGGAATCAGGTGGAAAGGGCTGGGACTGAGGATGCAAGAAGCATATTTTTAATGCCGTGTTTAGGCCTGGATAGAGGGATGACAATTTCTTCTTCAGAGACAAAAGGAAAGATAAAGTAGATATAGACATTTAATGATGTTGAAAAAAAGATTCTGGAAGTGGGGAGAGGTGTTCATGTGAAATGGTTAATTTCATAACAATAAGAATTGAAGTCATCCATAAAAAAAGTCTGAAAGGGGGATTGGTGATTTGAGAAAAATTCGAAAACTTTTGCAATAGTGGGAATTTGATAGAGTTAACTAATAAAAGGATTGGCAAGCTGCAACTTTAAGGGATCTACTTGATCTCTCTGATTCCTTTTGGCTCTCAAAGTCTGTGATTACCAGTTCTAACTGGGGACAGAATATTGCTTTTTTTTTTTTTTTTTTTTTTTGAGAAACTGCAGAAAGTCTGATTGGGTCAGTGTTCTCAGCAGACACCCAAATCAACGATTCCAGGCCCACAAAACCTCCATACTGCTTTGTAGCATCCCTATTGAGCACATTTCTTCCTATATCAAATCAGGTGATCAACTGCAGTCTCATAAAAAAGGTTCCAAGAGTGCGGAAAACAAGTTGTATCTAGGGATTGAGAAGGCAAACATCCTCAGCCCTTTGAAAGAAGCCTAAAGAGAAAGGAGATTGAGCCAGTGGTAGCAGTTAGATGACACAGAGCAATATCCCTCTAAGCCTGCTGTCATTATGAATTGTTTTGCTAGAGGTTTTTATTGTTCAGGGTGGAAATGCTCAGAGCTGGGAACAGGGCTTTCCTAATAGACCTAAGCCTCAAAACCAAGAATACCAATAGATGTTTGTTTTTTTCCCTTCTAGTCTGCTCATATCAGGATGACTTGTAAGTGCCTTATTTGATCTGCAAAAATAACAATTCCTCTACTGAAAAAAAAAAAGAAGAAAAGGAGGACTTTCTAGATGGGAGAGTTTTTGTTTCAGAATGTTTATTTCTTCCACTATACTTCCTCCAGCTTCTTTCCTTCTCCCTTTCTCTCCCCTTCCTTCTGCAGTCTCTGTCTCTGTCTTTGTCTCTCCCTCCTCCCTGTCTCTCTCTGTATCTCTCTCTTTGTCTCTGTCTCTCCCTCCCTGTCTCTCCTTCCCTTCTCTTTCATCTTATCCTTCTTTCCCTCTTCTTCTCTTCTCCATCTAAATTTTCATTTATATGTGAGTATACATTAAATGGATGTGATTAGGAGAACGAGATTGTGTGTGTGTGTGTGTATGAAAGTTTTGTAGAAATCAAAGCTTGCTGGATGCTTGCATCAATGGAGGGTCTTTGACAGAACTATTTCTGTACACTCTGACTTTCTCTTTTACTTATTGTTACTTGTTCTTAGTCCTGGAAGACAACTGTCATATCAGGGATGTAATGCCATGACATGCTTATGAATTGGATTGAAGTGAGGGTCACTGTGCAAAGGCACCAGCCTCAGTTTCTCCTCCAGAGCCACCTGGATCTAGTGTCAAGATGCAGCTAAGGATGACTGCAAGTAGTCCAGGATGCAATGGGAGACCTTGGCCTTTGTAAACTAAGATCTTTAACAGGTCTCAGATTAATTGAAGCAAAGCCCAATCTGGGGCTAGGAAAGAAATGAGGCAGATAATGGCCTCTTTTAAAAGATCTAATATGTTTTCTGAGACTGATTAGCTTATTTTTTTATTTTTAATTTTTCTTTTTACATTTGGGGCATTGTGAAATATATTGTTAAGTGGAAATTCTGGCTCTCCATCAGTGATCCCAGAATACCATGTGGAAGGTGTTGTATAATAGAGAGAACATGTGGAGAAAGCATAAGGCATGACTATTTTGCTTTTTTGTATTTTTATCTCTAGTACATACTATCATGACTAGAACCTAGAAAGTAAATGCTTATTAATTAATTCATTCATTCATCTGATAGTTTATTAGTTGAAAAAATTATTCAAATGAAAATGTTAAACTCCATTGTTTCTTCTGAAAAACTGCAAGTATTTTCAATTTCCCATAAATTTGGTTGCCTGAGGCAAAGCTGTATTTACTGTACTCTTGTTAAAGGTCTCTTCTAGCTTGAGAATCATTTGCTTAAGAGGGTGTTGGTTTGACATTTTTAAGGATTGTGATCAACATTCCAGGATGCCATTTTAATTTCATTTCCTCTTAATAAATTTAGAAGAAAATGATTAGCAGTCATTGCCAAAACAGAGCTGTACAACTCAATCTAAATACAATTAAATATTGAGATGTGGTCCCTGCAAAATTATCTTATGTCCTGAACATTTGCTTGACATAATTGTATTCTCCCGGATGTATTAGAATAGAGAGAGTGTGGGGCATTGGAAATGAATGCTCTGTCTTCTGCATAGAGGTGGCTGACTTACATGGCATAGTAGGAAAAAGAGAATATTTGAGCTTAATCTAATCTAAATGTCCTACTTATCATGCATGGGAAGGAAATAAAAGTTTTTGGTTAAAGAAAATATATTGAGAAAATGAAGATTTAACTGCATAATGCCTTTATTTTTTTTTCAAAATTCTACTATTACTAATTGTACTACTAATACTAGTAGTAGTATTATTAGTTGTACTACAACCTAGTATTTATATAATGTTTACTGCGTGCCAGGCCCTGTGCTAAAAACTACAGTTATTATCTCATTTGATCTTCATAGCAACACTGGCAGAGGTAGGTGCTCTTACTATCCTCATTCTACAGCTGGGAAAACTGAGTAAAAGGTAAATGATTTACTTAGGGCCACACAGCTAGTAAGTGTCTGAAATTGAATTGAACTCAAGTCTTCCTGACTCTGGGAACCAAGTTGTATTTACTGTGTAAATTGGGGCTCAAGATATGCACAGAGGATTCATCTCTCAATCCTGACCACACCTCTAAATTGCTAAGGTTTGGGATTATTGCAGAAAGAGCTCCAATCAAGAATAATGAATTATTGGATGGTTACAATTGATTCAAACTATATGATTTTTGGCAAGTCATTTTTCTCTCCTTTGGTTTCAATTTTTACAATTTTAAAATGGAGTGGGGGGGGGAACTGGTCACTTCCAGTTCTAATGTTCTATTTTGTAAAAACTAAAAAAAAAAATCATACTAAGAAAATACTTTTAAAAGATATTGGGATTTGGGATAATAGATTCCTTAACTTTCCTCTTCATTTTTCCCCGTGCTTTTCTTTATATCACTGACCACGCGTGGGAGAGGTTATTAAATTATGATAATTATTGGCAAAATGGGCCTTTGTCCAGCCTGAGTACTATTCCTGAATTGATATTTTCTGAATGATATGAGTATATGATGAAAGTGATCATTTCAGCTAGAAGTCTTCCAAGAGGACTTTAACTTAACCTTGTAGGATTATATAGAAAGGGTGGTATCTAAAAGCTATGCCTTAGGTATCTAGAATTAATAATAAAAATTCTTGGAAGTACATGGGTTTATGTGCCTTAGGTATCTAGAATTAATAACAAAAATTCTAGGAAATGCATGGGCCTATGTGAATTTGGAGAAAATGAAATATTGTGTCTTTGAGGAAAGCCCAAAGTCTGAAAATTTGACTTGTTAATAAGATTATTCACATCTCCAGATATGTTACTCTCTGGGACTGATGCTTCATTTTTTTACTCATCCATATGCTGCAAAACTCAGCAACTTCTAGGATCAAAGTTTCATTTCAAGGAGCCCAGTAGGCCTCAAAGGTTGCTTAGAGTGGGCAGAAAAATTACAGAATCATAGTTGGGAAGTTTAGCTACAGAGACTATCTAGTCCAATTTGTATTAGAAAAATTTCTTTGTAATATTCCCAGTAACTGGCCTTTAGTTGAAAAATTCCAGAAAATGGGAAATCATTATGTTGCTAATCCATTCCATTTCTGTATAACTGTAATTCTTAAGAAAGTTTTCCTTACATTGAGCCTAAATTTACCTCTCTGCAATACCCAATAATTATCCCCCTCCCCCCACCCTCCTATCCCTTAGTTCTGCCTTCTGGGGTCAAACCAGAAAAAAAATTTTTTTTTTCTTTCACATGAAAACATTTCAAATACTTAACTCATGTTCTCATACTTCCTCTGTCTTCTCTTTTTTAAGACTAGAATTATTTGTCATGAGAGAAATAAAATTTGATGGGATTCAGATGACCTGGTTTTAAGTACTAAATATTTAGTTTTCTAGCTATGTGATGTTAGTCAAATGTTTTTCATTTTTATGGACCTGTTTTATTCTTTATAATGAGTAGGTTAGATTAGATGACTTTTAAAGATCCTTCTGGTTCTTCATATATTATCCTAAATCTCCCCAGTTTTCAAGAAAGCCTTGGTTGGCTTCTTTGTAAACGTTCTTAAAATATGGTACAGAGGACAGAACATAATACTTCTGACGTGGTATAATGGGGGATAAAAAAAAGCTGAACTATTAAACTCATGTTCTAGATATATACACAAACAATTCTTCTCCAATTGGTAAGCTGAAATTTGGATAGCCACATATTACCAATTTTTCCCTGAAAGGGAATTAAAATGGAGGCAAGTAAAAATTTGGAAATCTTTTCTTTTGAATAAAGTGTAAAACAAGATTGTTTAAATTTAAAATATTATTTCTTTAAATGTAAACTACTGTTTATATTTAAAATACTATTTTCCAATGCATTTTATTGATTTTGTTTTTAAAAGTGGAAAGTACAGATACATGTGACTTCTATTTTTATTCTTTCTTCTATTTGTGTGAATTTTAGTGTGTTATTTGGCCACTCAGGATCTCAGACTTCATCTTTCTTACTAAGTAGTTGGATTTGATTTTCTTTGTCCCTTTCCAGTTAGAAAATTCTTGTTGTTTGTCTTTTATGATACCAGAGGGGAAATCAGTTCACCTACTTACCTCAGCTTCCTCATCTGTAAAATATGATGAGTAATACTCACCTTGTATCCTGAGTTTGTGAGGACTAAATAAGAACATTCATAAAAAAATGCTTTGTTATATGTAAAGTGTTATATAAGTGTGAATTGTTGCTACTATGATTTTTGCTTTGGTAACTAGCACAGAGGAGTAGGTTAACTAAGTCTATGGGGTTTTTGAGTCTTGTACTTCTCTCTATGTTTTACTCAACACTCACAGTTGGTATTGAATTCAGTTCTGAAGAAGCCTGACCTCTAATTAGAGGAATTTGTTTCCCCATTTTCACATTCATTGGATTACTTTCAAACTGCTATTCAAGCATGTAAGGGATAATGATAATAATTACAAACAAGTATGGCTCATAAGTCCTAGGAAATCTCCAAGGAGGTGGTGAGTAAATGAGTTATCTAATGCTAAATATGAATTGGACATGGGGATATGTAGTTTATTCTTATACAGAAAGAAATACTAAATATAGAAAGAAATTCTGATTTAAACAGGATTCTCTAATTTGACATATAATTTGTGTCACAGTATGCTAGGATGCTGTATATTAAAGGCATAAAACAAGTTAAAAGAAATGAAAAAGCAGAACTAAATTAGCCATTTTATATTTCACTTTAGTTTGGCATTGTCCATATCAACAGCTAAGCATAGGTCAATCTTTTTTTTGTAGTGACTGACTCCTTTGATGGACAAATTTCCCTTGTAGTCCCTCGTTGTTGCTCCAGGGATGCTGAAACTACTGACCTCCCAAGCATCTCCTGAATCTTTGAGGTTCACAAAATCACTGCTTGTGCTAGATTTGAATACATTGGGATACTCACTGATCAGGAAAGAATACAAGAAGACAGAGTGTATTCATGTCTACCAGATGGAACACAAGGTAATTATTTCTTCCCTCATCTGATTTTCAATACTCATCTAGAAAAAGTCCATATGTTCCATAGCAAGAAAATATGAGGAGGGGAAGGTGCTCATATCTCCTTTTGAAATCAGGAATAATGATTTGAAATTGTAGAATGGAGAGGGAATGGAACAGAATATTTTAAAGATACAAAACACACTTTTCAATTAAAATATGTTAAATCCAGTTGTGAAAGGTTGTGGACTGTTCCATAGAGAGTTCATCTTAGAGTCGGGAAGTCCTGGGGTTGTATTCCAATTCTGACATATATCTCCTATAATCTCCCAGTGTTCTAGACACTGTAAGTTTGAAAGCAGATGACTTACTCTCTAACCTCTTCTTTAAAAGGAATTTCTTTAAACTAGACTACCCTATACAATGATGTCTTCTGCACCACAGTTTTCCTCATCATAGTTTTAATATATTTTGAGTAGGCGTAAGAAATTAAATGAGAATTTTTTGAGTTTTGCGGAAGCCACAGATGATACATGGAGGCCAGCAGACAACACAGAACCCTGACCAAATACTTAATTCAGATTTTACAGTAAGATACTATAAATACCCCATGAAAAAAAAGAAAAAGAAAAAAGAAAAAAGAAAAAAAATCAGACTTCTTGAAGGGAAGGCCAAAAACTTCACGTGGATTTTCCACATCATGGAGGCACAGTTCCTCTAATTCATGCAGTGTGGAAGAGATAAGTGTATTTATAGTTATATTAAAAGTTAAATATCAAACTATTTCACAACATAATATTTTCAACATCATTCAGAAATTGGGGGGGTCTTAACATTAAAGCATTGTGTCACTGTGGGAAGAGTAATAGATTTTTTTTTTTTTTTTGCCAGAGGAACTGTGTTTGAATTCTGAATTTGAAATCTGCTATTTCCTATTTATGATTTATGTGACCTTGCATAAATTACGTAACTTCCTCAACTCTCACTTGGACTAGATGACTATGCTTATTGTTTTAAATTTCAAACCTATGATCAGATGACTAGTTCTCTCACTTCTATCATTAGGATTGATTTCCTTAAGTATCTTAAACAAAGAAGAATAGGTAAATCTCCATATCTGACTCCAAGTGCTCACTTCCCAGAAATTTTAGAGCTATTGGAAACTTTTGAATAAAATTATAATATCATAGATGTTCATAAGATTTAGAGCTAGCAGTAAGCTGCTACAGGAGTATGACATGTACATAGGTAAGTATGACACAAGGCAGAGTGTGATAGGACTAAAAGAGAGATCCAGTCAAAATTTAGGAGGAAAGAACAATTTCAGCTGTGATGAACAATCAAGAGGTAACACTTTGAGACTACAAAAGGAAAAAAGGGTTCTGAAAGGCAGAGATAATTGTTCAATTAGTCACCAGTACACATTTATTGATATTTAGTATGTGAGAGGTACTGTGTTGAGGAGACAGAAGAAAAGGCCCCCCCTCAAAAAAGGTACCAAATCTTAGGGACCTTAGATTGTAATGGAAGGTAGAACAGGTATAGGAATAGGTAAATATAAAATACAAAATAGATAGAAAATAATCTGAAATCAGCTCCTGGAGGGATTGAGAAAGGCTTCCTACAGAAAGTAGCATTTGATCTAAGTTTTGAAGGAAGTTAGAGATTCTAAGAGATAAAAGTGAGGAGGAAAAGCCTTCCAGATCTGGGCAAAAGTTTCATCATGGTGGAAAAGAAGAAAATAGGATATTAAGTTTGGGGCGAGGAAATAGGAATATTCACAATAGTACTCTGGGTGTTTGCCACAGAGAGCCGACCAGTTCTGTTGGAAAGCAGATTGTGAGAAAGGGATATATGTGAAATTAAACTGGGAAATTCAGTTGGACGTAAATTATGAAAGACTCTAGATGCTAGGCTAAGGAATTTGTGCTTTATCTCAAAACAAAGGCAAAACATCAGATGATTTTGAGTAGAGGAGATATATATAAAGAGAGCTGTGAATTAGGAAGCTTATTTGAGCATTTCTATGAAGGATGGATTAGAAAGGAAAGGGTTTGGAGTCAGGAAGACCACTTGAATAGAGAAAGACTCTGAACTCTCATGGTGGCAGTGACCCAAGGGAGACACACATGAAACATTTGGAAGTAAGATGAGAGTATTTTACAGCTGTGTATATATGGTAGTAACGGAGAGAAGGTCAGAGATGATGGAGTTTTCAAAAGGCCCAGACCATTCAAACTTGATTTTCAAACTGTTGAATTTAATCAAACAACTGGTCATTTGAAGAAAACAAAAAGAAGACTTAATTACAGGTTACAATTCACTTGTTAAAGAATAAATCATTTTTTTAATAACCAGTTATAAATTTTGTTGGCTATGAGGAGAAATAATTCTTTCTAACATACTTAGCACCTGACTGACAGAGAGAGAAGTATTTTATAAATTATTAAAATATATGATTTAAGTTCCATAGATGCCTGAGAGGTGGGAAAGATTGAGAATGGAGAGCAAGTGAAATAAAATAGACATACAGACCCTAGAGGATAGAAAGACAGCTGGAATCTTTGAAGCAGTAAGATGGGTATTACTATGAATGTCTGTAATGAATTTTATTCATTTTTTTTCCCTTTGAGCTCATTTCACCAAGTGAATTGTCAGGCTTAAAGTTAAACACTGATTATTTGCAAATAATCTTGTAATAAGCACCTTAAGATAGCAAGTCTCCAGTGAGTCATAAAAATCTCAAAATTAGAGCACACATATTTAAATACAAATTATGCTTATGCCAACCTTTTTTTTAATAAAATGAAAAATGACTATTCAAAAGAATTTGTCTCAAATATAATCACCAGTTTAAAACCTTTATCTACCACAAACATCCTACTTGAAAAAGAACTTATGAGGATAAATATAACAATATGTTTTGAATTAGGGAGAAGAATTATCTTTAAATTCAATAAATCAAATATTTATTGAATGCTATTATATGTCTAAAGTTGTGCTAGACTGTATGGGACATCCCCATAATTCAAGACCCAAAGTTCTTTGTGTCCACGTCCAAAGAAATAATAGCTCATAAGCCCCCCACCCCAATATATATTCACCTATGTTAGCCAAAGGATTTAGTGAGTTCAAAGCAAAGGCATATAATGAAATGACAGAGCAAGAAAATAGTAACAAAATATTTCCCTTCTAAATCTGGGGCACATTTTCACAGAAATACTCATACCACCATCAGTGGGAAGCATGAGCAGGGGACATACATGGAAAAACAAAAACGTGGGAAATACTTATGGCCAGGGCACATGGGTGGTGGGGCAACTCACACATCTGCCAAAGTGTTCTGATCTCTCAGGGATGTTATAACACTGCTGCTGCTGGGCCTGCTGCTGCCTTCTGGTTTCCACTGCTAACTTCTCTACTGCACCTGTGATCTAAGCCTGGCTGCTGCTACCCTTTGTTTTCAGTTTATGATACCTGAAATCCAAGGCTTTTCCTCCTAAGAGGAGGGGGCTATGTAGTAGTCTTTTACCAAAACTGAAAAGTCAAAGCATTGGGAAAAATTAAAACAAAAATAAACAATCACCGCCATAGGACTTGAGAAAATCCTGGCTAGAGGTGAAGGGAAAATAGTGAAGTGTGACCCTTTTAGCTTATTTCCCTTATAG
>JAJPUD010004064.1:126808-164797 GCA_023553655.1 Myrmecobius fasciatus
CCTTCCTTCCTTCCTTCCTTCCTTCCTTCCTTCCTTCCTTCCTTCTTTCCTTCCTTCCTTCCTTCCTTCCTTTCTCCCTTTCTTCTCTCTCTCTCTCTCTCTCTCTCTCTCTCTCTCTCTCTCTTTCTGTCTCTTTCTCTGTCTCTCTCTTTCTGTCCCTCTCTCTCTCTGTCTCTCTGTCTCTTTCTTTCTCTCTGTTTCTTTTTCCCTCCCCCTTCCTTCCTTTCTTCCTTCTTTTTTTTTGTTCCTTTATATATCTTCTAAAGATAAACTTATTATTTGGTCAACATTCATGTAAGAGATATTATTTAGAGTCTAGCAGCTCTGGAATGTAGTCCAAGTAATTTTTTCGATTCCAAATTATTTTTGCAGTTCCATGTAGATAAATAGACAAGGAAAAAAAAAAACTGAGACAAAGCTAATCCCTATGGGCCAAGATCATTTTCTATTCCTAGCATATGCATAAACAGCTAGCTAAAACCTAAAATCTCTGAGTTTACCTTTACAAAAGAAATAAATGACTAACTCCCCAGTCAAGACACAACTTATATTTGGTTCCCCTGGTACTCAGGGCTCTCTCTTCCTCTTGAAATTATTTTGTATAAGGAGCAGAAATCTGGAATTGAAAGGTTCTTCAGAGGTCATCTATTATATTTTCCTCATTTTACAAATGAGGAAACTGAATTCCATGGAGCTTAAGTGCTTTTGCCTCAAGTCACACAATTGGTAGCAGAGATTGTATTTGAATTCAGGCCCTATTACTTCACTTTCAGTACTCATGATGTTGCACTGAAGTTCATTGTAAATATTTTGTATTTACTTATTAATATGTTTCCCATCCATCTTCTCTATCTTTCTGAATTTAAACATTTTGGGGGAAGGGACCATTTTATGTTTGTTGTTTTGTGCCTTACCAAAACTTATCTCTTTTACTTTTACCCAGTGTATTTCTTAGCACATAGTAAGTCCTCAATTAATTTTAAAATTGAATTGAGAGTGAGGCAGTGACAAATAAGACGTGCAAATGTAAAATTATCATATGCAAAAAAAAAACCAGACACCAAATTAAGAGACTAAGGAGTAATATGATAATTCAAACATGAACATTGACCAATATCATTGTATACCATAATCATTATATATTCTCCCAAAGGATATTATCTATTTATCTATATAGTACATTGCTATAATCATCATTTACATCATTTGGTGTGAATTCCAAAGCTCATTGATATGGAACTATCTCATTGCTGGAGATTAATGTCCTGCACCTGTGTGAGGGTTAGGAGAAGAGTTAGTAAAAGTGGGAAAAAGGAGGTCTTTTTAATTTTCTTTGAGATCTTGAGTCTTGCTTTCTGGTTTTCAGCTCCAGAGAACATATAGATGATGTCAATCACATTTCAAGTTTCTGAAGAAAAGACTGTGGGAAGAAACTGACCTGAGAGCGTATGGCAGTCTTCATCATGTCCCTCTCCTAGCTTGCTACTCTAGAGACTTCAATGAATTTCTCTTTGAGTAAGATTTGGTGTTCCTTTTATGTTTAATGTGTCTTACCAAAGCCTCTCCTCTTTATTTTCATCCCTTATTTACAAATGAGGAAACTGAGTTCTATGGAGTTTAAGTGCCTTGCCTAAAATCACACAAATAGTAATAGTGAAATTGGATTTGAGTTCAGGTCCTATTGCTTCAATTTCAGCACTCATTATGCTGCACTGAAGTTGATTGGAAATAGTTCGCATTTATTTTCTTATAGGAAAGCTCCTTCTTGCTGTCTCATCTGGCATTTATTTTCCAACATATATTTTCATTGTTTTCTGTTTTACTATCAACCTAAATATATAGCCATCTACCTGCTATGTGTGTTCATTGTGGAACTGTTTTTAATGGGAATAGGGTCAAGACTTGAATATAAAGCTTATAGTCCTGATCCCCCTAATAATGAAGTAATGACCAGAAGTTAGATTAAACCTGAAAAATCACACCTTCTAGACTAATAGTATTTTAGAGGCAGAGAAATATATTCCTAGCTTGATTCCCTCTCTCTCTCTCTCTGAAGGGAGCAGAATGGCTTAAATGACCCTTGGAGAAGAGTGACAGTAGGAGAGAATAAAGATTTCTAACCGACTTCACTTCAAGGCATGAAGAAAAACCCTATGCTACATATAAATAAAGTCCTTCCCAAACCACCCAACTATGATTTCATCAGTACAGGGATCTCCTCATGTGAGAACACTCATTAATTCAGCTCGCAAACAAGTTATGATTTGTTATATGTGTACTAAGACAGCAGTTCTTGAAGTTTTTGTCCTTAAAACTCCTTTATACTCTAGAATATAATTGAGAACCCCAAAAAGCTTTTTAGTATATGGGTTTTGTCTGTTTATATTTACCATGTAATATATCATTTAAATGTTTATTAATTCATTAAAATAATGCTAAATCCTTTGCATGATAACATAATTTTTATGAAAAATAATTATAATTTCCAAGACAAAAAATAGAGAGGAGAGTGGCATTGTTGTTCATATTTTTGCAAATCTTTTGATGTTTGTCTTAACAGAAGAAAGATGGATTTTCATGCCTACTTTTGCATTCAATCTATTGCAATGTGTTGTTTTGGTTGCAATATATAAGAAAATCTGGCTTCACAGTTGGAAAAGCAAGTAGTTGGAAAAGGGAAGAATGTTTTAATAAGCATATAATTTCTTAGCATTATTATTAAAATAGTTTTATACTCACATATGCCACCAAAGGGTTTTGGGGACTCCTATAACTCCATGGACCACACTTGAAGAATCTCTGTACTAGGGTTTTTCATGAGAAACATAAAATCACTTAAAAAAAAAGAAAAAAAAAACTCTATCAAAGTAGGGATTGTTTATTTTTTACCTATTTTTAAATACCCAAGATTTAGCTCAATGCTTAGCATAAAATGGACTTAGTAAATAAATGCTTATTAACTTATATAGATACAAAATTTAAATAACTTTCTCAGGGTCACATAATTATTAAGTATTAGAGGCTAGATTTGAATATAACACTTCTTGACTGCCAGTCTTGTACTATCCCAACTACCTTATGTGAACTTTGCTTCTTTTAATCTTACCCAGATCATAGAAAGGGTTAATGTACTCCTTTTTAAAAGTTAACCAGTCTGTCAAGTTCTTGACATCATTTCCCAGCACAAATTTTATCTTTAAAATATTCAAACCATTCAGTGGTACAGCTAACATGATATTTTTTCCCCTGTCAAGGGCAACCCGATATTTAAATTAGAAGGCAGGATTGCTGTAATGAAACTGTAATGTATGTTTCAGTATTCAACTAATATAGAGTTTGAAGGCTATATTTTTTCTGATGTTACATATATTGAGACTGCTTTATATTGTACTCAGACATGAATCTTAATAGCCTGGTGATGTGTTATTTTTGTATTCCCCAAATTAACATTATTGCATTTACCAGCAGAACTTTGAATTTTACCAGCATTATTGCAAATAAGGCCTTTCTACCACAAGTGTTTTTACATTTTAAATGTTGATATTGGCGTGCATATTTTTACATAATGCAAATCTGCTTTTGAAGAAAAGTATCTTGAAAAATAGTCAGTTTATTACCTTAAATATGTTATTTCTCAAGTTCCCAACTCTCATTAATCACAATTTTGAGTGAATCATGAAAGAAAGAAGCATTTTCCCTCATCATTACCATTTACTGAAAATAGAAATATTAGATGACAGAAAGGGAATAAACAAGTTTAAACATATAGCAAATTTCAACTGTATGTAAATATGTAGACCACCTACAATTCCATAGGAAAGATTTCTTCAATAGGTGGGCTTTTTCCCCCCCTACATGTGGCTGGGTAGCTTGGCTGATTCAAAGAGTACTTAGACCAAGGTTACTGGTCTTAGTCTCATATGGCTCAATTAACTTTCCTTTTTTCCCACTTTACATTACTTGATGGCAAATATAGGCTTTCAAAAAAAAAAGTTAAGTTGTGATGAAAAAGCAAAAATAAACTCATTAAAAACTTATTAATTGTGCACTGAACCCTGTGATATGCACTGGTGTTATAAAGAAAAAGTGAAAATTTTTCTTGTACTCATGAAACTTATATTCTTTTTTTTTTTTTTTTTGCTTTTTGCTGAGGCAATTGGGGTTAAGTGACTTGCCCAGGGTCACACAGCTAGGAAGTGTCTGCGACCAGATTTGAACTCAGGTCTTCCTGACTTCAGGGCTGGTGCTCTAACCACTACCCCACCTAGCTGCCCCGAAACTTATATTCTAATAGAAGAATACATATATAGGTATATACAAGACACAAAGTAGTTACTAGGCAACCTTAAAGAGTAGACACCAGCAGCCAACAGAATTAGGAAAGGCTTTCTACAAGAGTGATTTATGATGAATTTTGAAGGAAGCCAGTGATTCAACACACACACACACACACATACACACACACAGAAAAAGACAGAGAGAGAGAGAGAGACAGGGAGACAGATACAGACAAACAGAGACAGACAGAGAGAGAGACAGGGAGATAGATACAAACAGAGAGAAAGACAGACAGAGAGAGAGAGAGAGAGAGAGAGAGAGAGAGAGAGAGAGAGAGAGAGAGAGGGAGATAGATACAGACAGAGACAGAGACAGAGAGAGAGAGAGAGAGACAGGGAGATAGATACAGACAGAGAGAAAGACAGGAAGAG
The DNA here is from genome assembly GCA_023553655.1 of Myrmecobius fasciatus. NCBI lineage: Eukaryota > Metazoa > Chordata > Mammalia > Dasyuromorphia > Myrmecobiidae > Myrmecobius > Myrmecobius fasciatus. Next base: position 131,518 of record JAJPUD010004064.1, read on the forward strand.
AAAAAAGAGAGACAAAGAGAGACAGACAGACAGACAGACAGAGAGGGAGAGGGAGATAGATACAGACAAACAGAGAGACAGAGACAGAGACAGAGAGATAGGGAGATAGATACAGACAGAAAGAAAGATGGGAGAGACAGACAGACAGACAGACACACAGAGAGAGACAGAGAGACAGATGAACAGAGAGAGACAGATGAACAGAGAGAAAGACAGGGAAAGAAAAAGAGAGAGAGATACAGAGACATATACAGTGAGAGAGACAGAGAGACAGAGAGACAGAGAGAGAGAGAGAGAGAGAGAGAGAGAGAGAGGGAGACAGACAGATGAACAGAAAGAGCGACAAAGAGACAGACAGAAAGACAAGGAAAGAAAAATAGGGAGAGAAAGACAGAGATACAGTGACAGAGACACCCATAGAGTGAGAGAGACAGAAAGAGATGTAGCATGTATATGAGGAAAATGTGTAAGAAAACTGGTAAGATAGAAAGGGACAAGATTGTAAAATATTTTAAAGGTCAGAGCAATTTATCTTTGGTCCTAGGGATAATTGGGATCTGCTAGAATGTATTGAGTAGGAAAATAACATGGCTGGCACTAAGCTTTAAGAAAGTCATGTTGGCAGCTGTGTACAGTGTACAGTAGGTAGAAACCTGAGGCTTCTAGGCCAATTAGGAAGCTATTGCAATAGTACAGGTGAAAGGTGATGCAAAAGGGTGATGATTATGTGAATAGAGAGGAGATGTGTCCTAGAAATGTTGAAAAGACAGAAAAGGCAATATTTGACAATTCATTATGCATTTTGTGTGAGTGAGTAAGGAGTTAATTATGATATCAAAGTTATGAACCAGGTGACTTGACAATTGAAAAGGGGTTCAGAAGAAAGGTAAATTTTGGGGAAAAGTTAAGTTCTGTCTTGAATATATTGAGTTTGTTGTGCTTAAGGGACAACTATATCTACTACATAGCTGGAAATACAAGTCTGGAAATCAGGAGTGACACTAAGGCTAGACATAGGTCTGTGAGTCTTCTGTCTAGATAAAATATTTGAATTAATGGGATGTCCAAATGAGACAATGCCGAAGAAAAATGAAAGTTCAGGTTACTATCTTGGGGTCCAAAAACAGTATAAATGACAAGGATAAAGATAGAGTAAAGCATACTGAGGAGGAATGGAAGACTGGTAGGAGGACAATGAAGAGAGAGCAGAACCATGAAAACCCAGAGAAAATGTACAGAAGCCCAGCCAGCCTCAGGATAGATATTATGTGAGAATACCTACATAAATTTCTCTTTGTTCTTCCCTCTAGGATCAAGTAGAAAATAACTAATCTCTTTTCCATGTGATAACCCTTCAAATACTTGTACCTAACTGTCATGTCCCCATCATCTCAAAGTTTTTACTTTACTAAACATAAATTAACTTAACTTGATATAGCACTTTCCTCAGTATAAATCTGTAAAGTAGGCTTCCAGCATCTGAATGTCTTGCAGTTTATTAATGCCTTTCTGGAAATATAGCACCCAGAACTGAATTTAACAATGGTAATCTTACAAGGGCGGAATACAGTGAAGCTATTAACTTCATGTTTATGCAGCTCTATACCTTGCTTAATATAGTCAAAAATTCTATTTATCTTTTTAAAAAATTTATCTAATATGTTTTATTGTTGACTCATATTGAAGTTGTAATCCTAATACCTTTGGGGGGGAATGTTATCTAGCTTTGCAGAATCAAATGATTTTTTTAATAAGGAAAAAGCCAATAAACAAAGATGGGTCTAGTGTTCTGTACAACTTAGTCAATTATGTGATAGTAAAGATGTGGTTTGGTGTAGGAAATCATTCAAAAGAAGCTTACTTCTTCCCTTCCTGTATCTTCATTAAGCATACCCTTGAGATATGTTTAGATCATTTTCACAAGAGATTTTACATAAATGTTATCAGATAGATAATATCCCCTTCACAACTTTTGCAATATAGTGATAACATTTGTGATTCCAATTTCTTTCATGTCTTTCTAGCACATAGTAGCCATGTTAATAAATGTTTATTGATTGATTGATCCCCTTCTTGCAAAGTTGCATCACTTTCAGCATAGCCTTCTTACTGGTCTGATCCAGATATCTATATACAATAATAATAGCTAGCATTTATATGCTGTAAGGTTTGCCAAGTACTTTTAAACATATTATCCCATTTGATCCTCACAAAAACATTATGAAATAAGTGCTTTTATTATCTCTATTTTACAGATAAGTAAACAAAGGCACAGAAACTTGTTCAGGGTCATACAAGTACTCAGCATCTGGAGCTTGATTTGAACTGTCTTGCTGACTCCAGGTCCTGCACTAGATCATGTTGAAACATTGCATACTCATATGAGAGTTGGTAGTTACACTTTGGGGCATCCAGATGTGAGGTAGCCTTGAGTCAGAAAGACTCACTCATCTTCCTTAATTTAAATCTGGCCTCAGACACTTACAATTTGGGTAACTGAAGACAAGCCACTTAATCTTGTTTGCCTCAGTTTCTCCTCTGTAAAATGAACTGGAAAAGAAAATAGCAAACTGCTTCAGTATCTTTGTCAAGAAAATTCCCAATGAGGTCGAGTTGGACATGATTGTAAGGATAAAATGAGTTACACTGATATTAACAATGAGGCTAGTATGCAATAGAGACTTCAAATACTTAAGTCCCATATTTTATTCTCTTTTTAGTTTCACATATAAATGTTTTTTTTTGGGGGGGGATAATCTGGTATTGTTAGTTTGCGTGCTAGCTTTTCTACAGACGCTCGTCCCATGGTTTTTCAGTTTTATGAGGCAGCGGTGTTCATAATCTGTGTCTTTCTCTTTGATACGTTATAAGTGGCCTGATGCCAGTCATTCCCAATGATAGGCTCCTGATAACTCCACTAACCTTAGCTACTGGGATAATGCAAGTGATTGATTCAGCACAAATAAGGTTTTGTTTTTTTTTTTTTAAATCTATTTGTTTGATTTTCAAACACAGGGTAAGGATACACCTTGGCAATTCTGGTTCTTGCTAAATCTGGCTTTTCCTCCCTTGTCTCCCTTTTTTTTTTCCTGCATAGAGATGATGTGTAAGGGATACCAAATCTGTCAGAATAGAGAAAACATGTTCCAATTCTGGGAAGGTAGGAAACTTTCTCTAGGGTCTCGGAAATTTAGGGATGTCACTCCTATAGGCAAAACCATCTGTTAAGTGTGAAATTAAAAAAAAAACCAACAACCTTATATTCCTGTTCTCTCCATGGCATGAGTTCCTGCCAATCAACATTGCTTAATTCTCAAGTTACTTGTCATAGTATTTGTAACTAACAAATCTGTAAGGACTACCTGCTTGAAATCCTGCCTGATCATTTGGGCTTGCTCCTTCCCTTGTAATGAGTTTGAGATTGCCAGATCCTGCTACAATTAAGGTTATCCTGTGTTTTCTTGCTGTCCCTGCTCAGCTTAGAGAGCAAGGGTTTGGGGAGGCAGAGTCAAGATGGCAGAAAGCAGACAGGTCTTTACCTGGGCTCCTTCTGGCATCCCTGGGATCAATACCAGATCAAGCTTCTGAAAAGGTTTGGAGTGAGAGAACCCACAAATGTAAATTTCCAGCAGAAGATATTTTGGAAGAACTTTAATAAAAGTCTGTCTCAATCAGACATGTGTTTATGTGTGTTGGGGGGGAGGTGGCCACATAGGTGCAGGTGCAAAGCAGGGACCAGGGTAGGTGATTGATGTCTGTGCTCTGGGGGAATCTTAGCCAAAACACCACAGCATTTACTATTCTGTCCTGGTTCAGAAGCCAGTGGGTCACCAGACCAGCTGTGAAACATCCAATACAATTACAAAAGGCAAATGTGGGTCCCTGAACCCCAGAATAATGCGACTTGGCCACACCAGCCCAGTGTGGGAAAGAAAGTCAGCAGCACCGGCCCCAGAGCAGCATGAAATTGCTGTCATCTGTAGAGAAAGCTTGGAATGATCGCCCCTTTACCCTAAAAGCAGAACTCAAAAAAAAAAAAAAAGCAAAAAGAACTCTGTTCATAGATAGCTTTTATGGAGACAGAGAAGAACAGATCTCAAACCCCAAGGAAACTAAAGGCAAATCTCTCCAAATAAAGTCCCAAAGGGGTGATATGATTTGGCTTCCATCTCACAAGGCTCTCTTGAAAGAATTCAAAAAGAATCTTAAAAGAGAGTTAGAAGAAAAATGGGGAAAGGAAATGACAACTTTGCAGGAGAGTTTGGAAAAGGAAACAGAAATTATCTGAAGAAAATGCATTAAAAATAGATTTAGAGAAATAGAAAAAGCAATAACTCCTTACAAAAGAGATTTGACAAAATGGAAAAAGAAATCAACTCATTTTTAAAAACAGAATTTGTGAAATAAAAAAGAAACCCAGTGAACAAATCAATTCATTTAAAAGTTCAATTGGCCAAATGCAAAAGGAGATAAAAAAGCTAACTGAAAAAAGAATTCACTAAAAATAAGAATTGAACAAATGGAAGGGAATGACTCAATGAAGCATTAAGAATCAATTCAACAAAACCAAAAAAATGAAAAAAAATTGAAGAAAATGTAAAATACCTCATTGGAAAAACAACTGATCTAGAAAATAGATCCAGCAGAGTCAATCTAAGAAACCTCCCATGAAAAAAAAAAAGAGCCTAGACAACATCGTTCAGGAAATAGTAAAGGAAAACTGCCCTGGTATTCTAGAACCAAAGGGTAAAATAACCATTGAAAGTATTCACTGATCATCTTCTCAAGGAGATCCCAAAATGAAAACTTCAAGGAATATCTTAGCTAAATTTAAGAATTATCAGATTAAGGAAAAAATATTGCAAACAGCCAGAAAGAAACAAATTAAGTATTGAGGAGCCACAATCAGGATTACCCAGGATTTAGCAGTTTCCACTTTAAAGGCTAGAAGGGCCTGGAATAAAGGGCAGAGAAACTTGTATTGCAGCCAAGAATCAACTATTCAGCCAAATCAAGCATTATGTTTCAGGGAAAAAAGATGTGAATGAATGAATGAATGTGAATGAAATGTGAATTTCATTCATTTCTAATGAAAAGACAAGAGCTAAACAGAAAATTTGATATTCAAATATAGAACTTAAAAGAAGTATAAAAAGGTAAAAAAGAAAGAAAAAAAACTTTCTTTTTAAAAATTAAGATATATTTATCTTATATATGGGAAGATGATATGTTTAACTCTTGAGAACTGTATCTCTTATTATATGTAGAGGGTGTACAATTTGATTTTATTGTGATTATATATATATATATATATATATGCATATATATATATATATAACTAGAGGTGGAAAGGGGATTGTACTGGAAGAAGAGGAGAGTGGAGATAAAATGAGGCAAATTACTTCTCATGAAAAGACAAAAGAAGACCTATTACAACTGAGGGAAAGAAGAAATAGGGATGAGCATTGTGTAAACGTTATTCTCATTGTATTTGTTTCAAAGAGAAAATATCAAACACATTTAGCTTCACAGAGAAACTTGTCTCATCCTGTAGAGAAGTGGAAGAGGAAAAAGGGAAAAGAAAGGGGGAGGTTAATAGAAGGGAGAACAGAAGTAAAAAGGGGAAGGGATAAGAAAGGGGAAGGGGCTGCAAAAGGAGAGTACTGTTTGAGGGAGGTAGTCATGGGAAGCAAAAGACTGGTGAGGAGGGAAAGGGGAAAAGGAAAGAGAAAAGTATAACTTGAGGAAAACAAGATGGTGGGAAATACAGATTTAGTAATTTTAACTGTCAATGTAAATGAGATGAATTCTCCCATAAAACAGAAACAAATAGCAGATTGGATTAAAAGTCAAAATCCTACAATATGTTGTTTACAAGAAACACCTTTAAAGCAGAGTGATACATACAGAGTGAAGGTAAAGGCCTGGAGCAGAATCTATTATGCTTCAGGTGAAGTAAAAAAAAGCTGGGGTAGTGTTACAGATCTTAGATCAAGGAAAAGCAAAAATAGATCTAGTTAAATGAGATAAGGAAGGAAACTATATTTTATTAATAGGTACCATAGATAATGAAGTAATATCGATACTAAACATATATTCACCAAGTGGCATAGCTTCCAAATTCCTAGAGTGAAAGTTAAGAGAGCTACAAGAAGAATTAGACAGTGAAACTATATTAGTGGGGGATCTCAACCTTGCTTTCTCAAAACTAGATAAATCAGACCACAAAATAAACAGGAAAGAAGTTAAGGAGGTAAATAGAATTTTAGAAAACTTAGGTGTGATAGACTTTTGGGGAAAATTGATTGGATACAGAGAGCAATATACATTTTTTTTGGCAGTACATGGAAGCTACAAAAAAGTTGACCATGTATTAGAGCATAAAATCCTCATAATAAAATGCAGAAAGACAGAAATGATAAATGAAGTTTTTTCAGTTCACAATGCAATAAAAGAGAACAAGTATTTGCTAGTTGAGGTTGCTATATGGCTTTTTTTGTACTCCTTGCAATTGCTATAACTACTTTATTTTAGTTATAATCAGAGGTATTATCTTTTTATCCATTTCCCATTATTTTTTTCTAGTCAAAAGCTATTTTAAAGAGGTCAAATTGAAGTTACTATAATTTCAAGAAATATCTTTTCATCTTTATTCTAAATTGGTATTGATTTTTAACTCTAAATAGGCAACAGTGTGTAGGTTGTTCAGGAAATACTAGTACCTCTGATGTAAGAGATGCTGAGCCCTTTTCAGGACTGCTTTCCACCTTTGGTGTCCACCTATTCATCCAACTCTTAATTGTGGCTCCAAGAAGCTGTAACATGTGAAAAAGCCATATACCGGTAAATGTTTTTTTTTTTTTTTTCCAAATGGAACAAACCAGGTTAAGAATAAATGAGGAGTCTCAAACCCATAATGAATTAGGAGGATGTCTACCCTAAGCACCTGAAAACTTTCCCTGATGAATAGGCAGATGAGAACAATTCATTCCAATGGACATGAAGTTGACTGAAGCAGGTACTGTGGAGCACTTAGAGATTGATTAGAGATTGAAGATTCCAAGCCATGCTAGTCATCTTGACTTTTGTCTTGCCCTTGAACTTCAGTGACTCTGAAAGAGAAAGAACAAGGCACATAGGCAACCCAGATCATAGGATCATTTTCTCACTGGATTAAAGAAGCAGTGGGATTCAGCAGATGGGTATCTGAACCATCTTTTTAAGGATTTCATTGCTCACCTCTTAGTCTGAGGAAGGGGATAGAAAAGGTGTCCTAAAAATTCCCTGCTTCATCCTGGCATATTTGTCAGAGCAGGTAGGATTCTACCCTGCAGTTGAAACATTTAAAAGTATAAAAAAGCAAAACTTTTGGGAAGATGATTCCACCAACCATTGGTAAATGGAGTGTGAGCACCCTTATGGACAATACAAAGTCCAATGGACCTGAGGTTCTTGTAATTGAAAGAATTCAGTGGGAATGGCATTCAATAGCATCACTGAGTAAAACAAAGCTGGCAAATAAAAGTCAGTATTAAAGGCAGAGCTGGATACATATTTTTTTTTCCGGAGTGGCTGCAGTGATGTAAATAAATATGGCACATATTTGCAATCAAAACTCTTCTAGTCAAGAAGCTTGTGTGTCTTCCAAAAGGAATGAATTACAGATTCATGACAATGTGATTTTCCCTTCCAGGAAAGTGCCACACAAGCATCATCATCCCAACATGATGAACCCTGATGAGATCAAAGAAAAAATGTATGAAGACCTGGAGTATCATCATCAATATGCTTGAAAGAGGATAAGGTTATAATTCAGGTGACTTTAATGCCAGGGTAAGTACAGAATATCAGACATGACAGTGAGTCCTTAATAAGAATGGAGTTGGAAACAACAACAGTAATGGTCACTTACTACTGAAGATTTATGCACCTCGCAACTAACTCATCATTAACACTATCTTCTATTTATCTAAATGCAATAAAATGCCATGGATGCACCTTCATAGAAAATATTGGTATGCAATAGACTATGTCATTGTAAGGAGAAGAAGAAGCAAGATGTGAGAGTCCAGATGTGGTACAGAGTGCTGGACTAATAGTAGACATCCTCTTCAAGCTAAATATTTGCATTCAACAAAAGCAGCAGCCCTGAAGCTAGAAGAATCCCAAAAAACTTAATGTTAACAAATTAGAGCATTACTCCAAGTTTTAGTTACTAATTTCAAGAGGAGTCTGAGCCAATACACAATTGACAACAGAGAAGTAAAAAAGAGTGGGCAGTTTGCAGAGATTTAGTATATTTGGTGATTCATCTGAGTCAGAACACCAAAAGACGTCAAAATTGGTTTGACAAAAATGATAGGAATATTCAAAAGTTACTAAATGAAAAGTGAGAATTTCACAGGGTTCATTTGTGGATAGTTCCTCTATCTCTAAGAAGGCAGCCTTTAAGACCACCAAAAGTAAAACACAAATGAAGCTTACAGAGATGCAGGATTCTTTGCTCATTAAGTAGGCAAATGAAATTAAGCTTTATTCTGATAGTAACAATCCAAAACACTATTATGTTAATCTGAAGACTATTTATGGATAAAGTCATGGTGCATCTCTATTCAGTGCTGATTTAGCTACCTTGATTAGTGATCCTGGAAAGATCGACTGAACATTTCCATAGTGTTCTCAATAAACCGTCATTAATCAAGGCTGAAACAGTGATGTTATATCTCAGTTTGAAGTCAATTCCTCTCTAATCAGAATTCCAACTGAAGAAGAGGTTTTTAATATCTTTTAACTCTTTTTGTGTGGCAAAGTTCAGGTGCTGATTCTATTCCAGCTTATGATGAGATCAAAAAATGTTTTATAGGTAGGTTGACAAGATTATGCTGAATCTTAATCACTGTTTTTTTTACTCATTTCAGAAAACAGTAGAGACACATAGAAAGTTTTTGCTTATTTGTTTTTTAAACAGAGGACTAACTTAGGAAGATATTGTCAATGTCATGGAAGATTTGGAATAGAAAAAAAAGATACTGGAATCATGGAGACCAACTATGGCAGCTGTAGCAAAGATATAGACATAAAAGCATTAGATCATAGTGTAAAACTTAGAATTAAGACAAAAGTAGATAAAGGAGTTATTTAGAAGGGGAAAAATCAATAAGACTTGGTTGTTAGCTAGCTATTTGGGAATGAAGGAGAGGAGTAAAAAAAGAAAACAAACTGAGATTTTGAGGCAAAATTATTGGAATTGTTATTGGCAGAGACCAGAATATTGGAATGAGAGCTTAATCAAGAGATAAATCAATTTAATTTTAGTTGTGTTTAATTTTAGGTAGCACTAAGATATTCCAATGGAAATATCCAGTAGGTAGAAATGTAGATCCCAGATCAAGGAGAGATGATAGGCTAAAGAAGGGATATTTAAAAGCTCACTAATAAATGGACTGTCCAAGGAAAATAATACAGGTAGAAAAGGAGAAAATCATAGACCAATAAGAAAATTTGGGGGCAAGAAAGGGAAAAAGAACCAATGAAAGGAACAGATTTTACAAAGGTGGGAAGAAAACCAGGATAAGCTATCACATAAACTGAGATGAGAATTTCAAAGAAAATCAAGAATATTTAATTTTGTTTTAATCATCTAGGGATGGATTGTGAATATTGAGTTTATCTGTTCCCTTTGTTAGCTGTCTAAAGTGGAAGCATCACTTAGTTTAATATGAAACTCATCTTGAAAATTGCTAATTGAGTGAGTGGCTTTTTGTTATTTTTAACCTGTGCATTCTATTCTTTGGATAGCTCGGTGGGGCTAATCTGGCCTCAGAAACTCGTTAGCTTTAACAGAACACTGACATAATAAAAACTATGACTCAGGAAGATACTGCCAATGTCAATTGCCAATGAGCAAGTCATTTATTTCTATTTACCTCAGGCCCCTTGTCTATAAAATGAACTGGAGAAGGAAATGGCAAACCACGTCAGCATCTTTGTTGAGAAAACCTCAAATAGGGTCATGAAGATTCAGACTTAACTAAATCGACTGAGCAAAAACAACACAAACAATAAATCCCATTCCTTGAGAGAATGGCTTCAAGTAGGGTTTCACATTCTTTTCCGTGCTTTATTTATAAAGAACATAATTTAATAAAATTTATTGTCATCCTTTAATAACTTTTAACTCCATTAACTTTAGAGATTTTTTTCCTTGATAGCTGCATTTTCTTATAATCACTGATTTGCTATCAATGACATGTTACCAAAGATATTAAAATGAGATGTTGCTGATGTTAAATAAATTCTTTGCTTCATTAATAAATCAAACAAGTATCATGTTGATGCCACAGATCAAAGTTTTAAAAATCCAATTAAATTTTTACTGTTATTTTACTAATGGCAACTTATACTTATCTGCATCTTCTGAGATAATGTTGATTGCATATATTAGCTGAATATATTAGTATACATTTCCATTATAATGAAAAATTGAGGACAATCAGGAAGAAAAATGTTCAGTTATTTAAAAATTCACAAGTTATATTTTGCATATATGACAATAGTTTCACAAAAGATAAGTGTGTAAACTACCACCATCATTTTATATGTATCATTATTATTAAGTGGTGTTTGTATTGGTAATAGTAGTAGTAGTTGAAGAATTTATCATCAATGCAATAGCTGACTTTCATGCCATGTTTGTCCTCATCGAAGGCATTTGACAATGTGGCTGAAAACATGCTAAAAAGGTATGGGAGCAAACACACAGCTTTGTTTCACTTCAGAACTTGGGAAAAAATTCTGGGGGCAAAAAGACTGGGAAAGCTCCAGCGCATTGTCCATTGTCCAGAACCCAGGCAAGTGTGCTATCATGAAATTGACATACTATACTGATGAACTTCTCAAGGGAACCAAATTTTGACATAAAATAAGCTCTCATGACTGACAGTATCAAAAACCTTGATCAGATTTACAAATCTGATCTCTGTTCTGCTCCTGGAATTTCTCCTGTAGTTGTTACTGTTCTTTGGCCCCTTCTGAAGTCTCACTGGCCCTCAGGTAAATGACCTTTTTCTAGATGTAGAGTTAATCTATTAAGGAGGACACTGGCAATTATCTAGCCAGCAATGACTGAGAGATGGCTCTCTTCACCCCTCTCCCCTGTGATTGTTACAGGACAATCTATTCCTTTTACCTTTATAAAGATGGATAATGGAGGCATCCTTGAACTCCTGGGGCATAACTATAGAGTCGATTGTATGACATGAGAGACACTGGCACAGGACTGCCCAGTATGGTGTGCCCTCATCAGAGAAGTTGCTGTGCTCCATGAGCAAAATAGAATTGAATTAGCCCAAAGGAAACACGAAATATGCAAAATTAGAGAATCCACCCCAAATGTTCACATAGATTATTTGTGTCCGACTTGTGACAGAGCATTCCGAGCTCATTAGTCTCATCAGTCATAGTTGGACACACTCTTATATAGTGATATCATTTTGGTTCTCTTCAAAAATGGACAACCAGCATTAGTAGTAGTAATAGTCATGGCTGTCTTTATACTCATAGTCACCATGGTAGTTGTAATTATAGGAAAATTTTGATGAGGAAAATGTATATTTGGATAGTGTCAGTTTATGTTGTAAGGGATATTTTTTGGTGGCGAATCAAAAAAGAAAGGAATATTCTCAGATCCTTTCTTGGAACTAAAAATAATTGCTTTGTGCTTTGCTTAGTTGTTAAATACATTTAATTTCATTATAGCTAATTTTGAGTGTCCTCCATTTGTCGGAAGCCTTCAGTAAAGATGAAAATGGCATCAAGGTTAACTACCACATTGATGGCCATTTATTTTCAAAAGGCTATAAGAGAGGGGATTAGTGCATGATTTTTTTGGTCTGTAGATGATTTTATAGTTAATGCAGCCTTGTATTAAGTTGAGATTCAAGAAAATATGAATCAATTCTCTACTATTAGTGCTAATTTTGACCTAATAATTAACACCAAAAAAAGCACAGATTTTCCACCAGCCAGCACTACACCATCTATATGTGCTACAGCAAATGGAGAAGTTTTAAAAACTATGGATAAGTTTACTTACTTTGGCAGTATACTTTCTTGGGCTGTACACATAGATGATGAGGTTGACAAATGTTTATTGTCAGAACTAATTCATGTTTGGAAAGCTCCAAGGAAAGTATAGGAGATGCCTACCAAACTGAAGGTCTACGGAGCTATTGGATTGACCTCCCTGGAATGTTGAATGCCTGTGAAATCTGGACATACTGCCAGCATCACTCCAGAAAACTGAATTGTTTCCATTTTAATGGTCTTAGGAAAATTCTGAAGATCACCCGGTAAGATAAGGTACTGAACACTGAGGTCCCTTTTCAAGCTAAATTGTCAAGCATTCAAGCTCTCCTACAGAGAGCACAATTCCAAAGGCTTGGTTGCATTATTCAAATGTTAAATGTACATCTTCCTAAAAGCTATTTTACAGCAAACTTAAAAGGCAGGTGCTTACATGAAGGTCTGGGGAAAAAAAAATACAAGGATACTCTCAAAGTCTCCCTAGAAAACTTTGTAATCAATTGTAAGACATGGGAGATACTGGCAAGGAGCTGTCCAACATGGAATGTCTGCATCATAGAAAGTGCTATGCTCTCTGAATAAAGCAGATTTGTAGTAACTCAAAAGAAACATGAGATGCACAAATTTAGACATCTCCACTCCAAATGTTCATAGTATTATTTGTGTCTAACTTGAGCTAGAGGGTCCCAAGTTTTTATTGATCTAATCCGACACAGTTGGATTCACTATACCTTGACCCCAACATAAATGATAACATCTTGGTCATCTTGGAGAACAAAGAACAACAATCAAACGGTCTGCCTATCAAATTAAAAGTTCCATGTTGGTAGGGCTGTATCTATTAATCTCCTTTCATTATCTGACACAGTTGAGTGCATCAATTTGAGTCCCAGCTTCTCCATTTGCTAGTTGTATAACAATTAAGTCACTAAACATCTATTAGTTTGAATTTCCTCATCTGCAAAATAATGATTACTATTGTAAAATAGCAATGTACACTCTCCCTTCCAAGATCACTGGGTGAACTACTTGCTACTATCATCATCACCATCACCACTACCACCACCATCATCATCATCATCATTATTTTCATTTTCCTCATATCTTATGGAATTCAAGAAAAAACTACTGGGACAAGTTCTACCCAACTATTTTTTTCCTTCTTGTTTAATGATCTGTACATTATTGAGCAGGTTGGGAAAATGAATGCTTTTTGGGTAATTGAATTAAAATATAAGGGTATAAATTTATCTTCTGCAAGATCACTGAAAGAATTTTTAAGACCTCTCTAGTAGGAGGCATAATGACAGAATTGATACATAACTCAAACTGCTCCCAAAAGGCTTTGATTTCTTCTGTTAGTTCTCTACAATTGGAGACCTTCTTATTTCATTTAGTTTGGAAGTGATATATATTCAATATGATATCTATTAAAACATTCTTTGATTTTTATGGGATATTTATTCTTGGAACCGTGAGCAAGAATTTTGTCTATAATTATGCTCTTCTTGCAGAATTATATGTATTTTTTTAATTCTCAAAGATATTTTGACATTCATTTTTGTAACATTAGAAATGTTTCTTAATTTATGAAGAAAAATGAATACAACCTAATTCTCACTACTTGATCATATCTTTCTAGGCATTTAGTAGGTATTAAATTTTTATAAGCTGTCATGATATATTATGTTGTACCTTTACAAAAATCTTCATAGGTCCACAATTAGCTGGGATCCTTGAAGATGGCCCCTTTGTAAATTTCTGGTAGAAATCATATTCTTCAATCAGTTTTATAAATCTATCTTTTTTATAAATAAATTCTCATGACTCATAAATTTCAATGTGGCAGTAGCAGCAGTAATAGTAGATTCTTTAGCATGTTGTTCAGGTGTCTCTGAATTCTTGAATGAGTGCATAAATTATGTTAAGACTTAGCGGACTGGAAAAGTTGTGGGTAATGAGATAAATATCAATTGTTTAAGAACCATGATAATAGAAGGGCTTGAAACTAGAAGATTGTGGGGCAATTGATTATTTTTTATAACAAGCTATGAAGATTATTTACTTAGATATGAAGAGGTTATAATCTGTCAGTGAAGGAAGTTACTATTATGAAGAATTAACCTATCATTTGAAATATTAAAGTATTGTTAGCAAAGCACAATAATAGCAACAACAATAAAACTAGCAACAACATAATAATAGAGTGAAGAACGGTAAATTTGAAAAATAATAACAGGACAGTGACTGGTCCCAGCATCTCTTTAATCTGAATTCCACTGAAAAAAGTTTAGATGAATAGTCATGAAATATAGTATTATGGTTAGGGTTCTGATTTGATAATCAGAAATCCTGGGTTCAAATTCTGCCTTTGATAACTGAAGACTGATGATGATGTGATAATGGATAAATTATTTAAAGTTCCTTGGAATCAGGTACCTCATTTGCAAAATGAGGGAGCTGGACTGGTTTGTCTTTGAGGTCCCTTTTTGTTCTTGATCTATAATTGACTCTCTTGAGGATTCCTGATAGTTGGAAATGGAGAATTTTGACAAATAATTTACAGAGCATATAAATAACACATTTACATAATATTTCAAGGTTGGCATAGTAGATCAGCACAGGATAAACACTGGATATGTCACCAACAGTAAGAAATGGTATTGATAAAATCACCAAGTAGTTTTGCATCTGGGACTAGTGTCTGTTCCAGGATAGAATTTTTTTGGGGGGAGAAGTGGCTGATAGAAACTATTATGGAAGATAAGAATATTTAAAATAAAGTATTTTAAACATTGTAAAAAATGAATGAAGATTAATCCAAAGACTTTTACTTTTCTGTAAAGTGACCAGAAGAAATAGCTAGGAAGCAGAGTATACAAAATGCTGGATTTGGAGATAGGAAAAACTGAATTCATAATATTTCCTCAGACACTTCCTAGCTGTGCAACCCCAAGAAAGTAATTTAATATTTCTGAACATCAATTTAGTCATCTTTGAAATGAAGGGAGAAGTGGGGAATAGACTCAATGACCCTTCTAAATCTATGATCCTTTTTTTTTCATTTCCGCTTCATAGAAGTAGATCAAGGTAACTAAAGTCAAAATTCAATATTATTTTCCTTTCCTTTCAATAGAACATTTCTGCTATGCAATGATAACTTTTTAATAATAACTATAATAGAATTCATTTTACACATTCTTTAAAAGTAATTAACTTGAATAACTATGCAATTAAAAGCAGTCCTACAATTATATAACAGTGGGATTGTGCCATCAAGGGAAAATTATTTGTGAAGGAAGTATTTTAATTTAAGGTATCTAAAAAGTAATTAGAAAAACAGAAAGGGAGAAAATATTTAAGATGTTCTGACAGATATCTCTTTGAAGGAACCTTCCATGGTTCTTTCTCCAAAGGACAAAGTAGACTTTTAAATTAAGCAATAAAATATGTTTGTGTATGTATGTAGACCTATAGATGCATGCATATACACATGTGTATATATACACATATATATGTGTGTGTATGTGCATGTGTATACATAACATACATATCCACAAATATATTTGTGTAAGAGAGATGATCTCATTAAACTAAATTTAAATATTGACACAATGAAATTAATGCAATCGAATCAGCCTTCACACTAAGTTGCTAGAAGTTTGTCACAATTTTATTCTGAAAAATACATGCATTCATATTCATATATATGTGCATATTTATACCATAAAAATAAATTCAATAAACTCCATTATTATGATACTTAAATAATATTTTATGTCCTTGTTAAGAATCATAGTTTTAGGTATAGTTACGTATAATTCGATTGTCAGAATATGTTTGAGTAAAAAAAAAAAAAATGGAAGCCTCTATTCATTTTCAAGGTTTTTTGTTTTTTTCTTTTTGCTAATAGCAGCTTTTAAATAACAAATTTGGCTTAGATACTCTATATCTCAATTGCTATCATTTTTTATTTATTTCATTCATTTTTTATGGCTATTTAACCATGTTCTCTTGGAATATGGAATTTATATTTTGGCATATCATGAAGACAATTCACCTCTCATACTCCTTTTATGATTATAATTTCCACATAGATTGGTCTATCAATGTAGAAAAAGAATATGATGATATTCTTGGCAATTAAAAATAAAACCCTATAAAAACCACATTACTAAGCATATAGTAGATCCCTAATAAACATTTGATTTAAATTGAACTGCACAGGCACTAGATCTGGGGTCAGAAGAGCTTTGTTCAAATACTAGTTCTGTCACTTATTACTTATTTGACTTTGTTTAGTCATTTATTCTTTCTGGGACTCAGTTTCCAAATAACTTAAAATGATGATGATGATAATTATAGTAATAATAATAATAATACTTATTTTGTGCTAGACATTGTGATCCACACTTTACAAATATTTTCTCTGTTGATCCTAACAATTCTGTGATGTAGGTTCTCTTATTATCATTTCTTTATTGTTAGCGAATGGAAGCAAACAAAATTTAAGTGGCTTGAGTGGGGTCACAGAGCTAGTAGCATTAAAGTCCAATTCTGAACTCTTATCTTTTTGACTTTATGGTAAGCTCTATCTAGTATTTTGCTCATTTTTAAATGTTGAGCTCTGCTCCTAAGGCACAGGGTAGATTATCCCAAGCTTCTTCTACAGATTGATGAGAGCTTCTTGCTGACTTTGCTGAGGCTGGTGTGGCAGGTTTCTGCACTGCACTGGGGGGGCCTGGTCCAGCCCCACCTGTTATATTGGGGTTCATAGGCTTTGCCTTCTGTAGGTGCACTGGAGGTCTCATAGCTATTCTGTTATTCCTCTGACTTTCTGATCCAAAACAGAGTAGCCAATGTTGCTCTGTCCAATTGAGACAGACCTTTCCTAAATCCTTCCAAGACATCTTATGCTGGAAAATGATTACACTATAAATATTTGTGGGTTCTGTCACTCCAAAATCCATCCATTCAGAGTCTTGACCTAGTGTTGATTCTAAGGGAAGTCAGGAAAATCTCAGGGCAAGTCCTGTCTACAAGAGTAGAATGCCAATAAAAAGCCATTTTTGGTTATAAGCTCCCTTTGTTGACTTTATCTAGAGATTTTTCAGGGATTTACTACCCACTTAATTACACTTCAAAGCACATGGGAATCAAAATAGATTTATTTCCTAAGTGATTTAAAAAAAAATTCTTCTTTGTGCTCCAGGGTTTGTGTGACACTGAGAAAGAAACATTCAAATCCAGAAAACAAAGTAACCCTTGTCTTCTCTAACATTCACATCTTTTTTCTCTTTCCTAAGATTTGCTTGTTCATGAACCCACACAAATTGATTTAAAATTTCTTTATGCTTGTGACCTAATGGTTCAATTTTAATGAAAATTAGTCACCTTAAATGAAATAGAGTTGATTAATCATTCGGTTCCCATGATGTCATGCCACTAGGCTATTTGCAAAATAGGAGGTCACATTGGATGTTTCCTTTAATCACTAGATTTTTTATCATTTTATGAATAAGCTACATGTTTATATTTAGTATACAAAATATTGTAATTTTATTAAAACCAAGTTACATATTTTATATTCCTAATAATAAAAAGATTTTAGAGTTATAAATCATTATGTGCATTTCAAATTTCCCCAAATATTAAACTTCCCACTCTTAAGAAAAGGAAGAGTTTAAAATTTTGTTAGTTCTATTACTATTTTAGATAAAATTAAATTCAATAAGTCTCAAAAGGATATGTAGTAAGGAAAGAAACAATTATTTCTAAAAGCCTTGGGGTAGGGTTATAAGATCAACTCAAGAATGAACATTTATTATTTTTTTAGTTGTATCTAACATTATATGTATGCAAACAATGATTTGATCATTATAGTAGAAACGATTGGTCACAGTAATACAGAAACATGTGTGTGTGTGTGTGTGTGTGTGTGTGTGTATGATTAAAAATACTGAACATCATTTAGGCAATGAATCAACTGGTTAGCTGATTTTGCTAAATTTAAACAGGTTTTTAATTTAAAATTAGTGCAACAGATTGTATATAAAGACAACCTTAATCAAATGGCATATAAATTGAGTAAACTAAGAAATTTGATTATCTCACTCTTCAACTAGTGACTGTGGCATCATATAGACAAGGCCATAATTGACCATTTCTTCAGAAATGTAGGTTCCCTTATTTCTAATGATTGAAATAGAGTAAGAGACATCCTATTCTGGTGGATGGATAAGCCTTCAAGTACAGAACACTTGTATTAGAATCATGTTTCTTACATATTATAATCATATAACTATGTGTACTAACCTCATGGGACTCCAGAAAAATTACTGATGAGTAACTGAATCATTGGTATTCATGGAATTCCCTTCAACAATGACTAGACTAAAAGAAATAGAAAAAAATGAGTTTTATTAAAACTTTGAAATCATAGTGAAGAGAAAACAGTAAAGGACAATCTCAGTCATATTACAACATTACAACATTAGCACCAGACATGAGTCAACTATTAACTTTGTCTGAGATTCTTCTTTTGGCATTAAATTTACCACTCTCTCTTTGACAATCGGATATTTTAAAAAGGATTAGTTTGTTTAGGTGCTTAAGTAGATAAAGTCACCTTTTTCACAATATAATTTAAGAGATTAGATTTCTGGGTTCTGCACTTTCAGAATGAAAACTACATCCTAAAATTATTCAATGGGAATGCATTGTATCACAATCAATAATATTCCTACTAATAGAAATATGTTAAACAAAACTCAGAATATTTGCCCAAAATAGATGTAGTCTGAAAGGATTACATCACACTACCTTAATCTAACTAGAAGTCACCAATTCCACAATCTTATTACTATCAAGATTTAGAGATTCCCCCAGTTTTCATGATGTCAGGATACTAGGCCATTTGCAAAATGGCAGGCCAAACTGTATGTTTCTTCCAGTCACTAAAATATTGACAGATGACAGAACACACATACCTGCCACAAAACTGCCTTTTCATCATTAGTATTATACACGTGACCCCATTTCATATAGTGGCACTTTCTTGTGTGTGTGGCTATTTCAACAAGTGAAGTATAAAACAAGTGAATTGAAGATTATTTTTCTGATCTGTCATACTTCAATACATCAAGAATCCATAGTTCTTCTATGTGTGAATTCTCCATCAAACCCTCTAAGGGTCAGCATAAATGTTATAAAAATAAATGGTCTTTGTATACTATTGTGATCATAGCAATTCCTCAACTGGTGGCCAACCTTCTGACGATGATTCATTCTAGACTCTGTTGGGCTGAACATCATATGCTAAACATATAGGAATCCATTTTCAGGTCCAAGGACATTGAAAACTGTTGAAGAATTATCAAAACTCTTATTATTTCCTTTTAGAAGTTAGAGTTACCTCCACACTATGATGAGTAGAAGAGTAATTATCTTGGTGTCTCAAATAATAAATGCATCAAATTAACTTTTTTATAGTTTGCATAAGCAAAATAATTTATTTACATATTTGAATACTTATGGCTCTGGCCAAATATGAAAGATACATAGATACTTTATATATTGAAAATAACTATAATCCAGCAATTATGTTAATCTATATTCTAGTTCTGGATATGGGGAGGAATCTTTCTATGATACTGGAAAAAATTTCACTAGTATAGATAGAAGTGAAAAGAAAATGATTTGAAGCTTGGAAATTCCAAATTTGTAAAATTTAGTCTGTTTCAATGTTTTTAATTCATTATATGAAGAATTGAAGATTGACTTTTATTTTTCCAAATTCATTTGTCTAACCTTTTTCTATTTTATTTTACTAGCTAGAGAGATGCAGTATGGTATAATGGTGAAAATGCTGGTTTTAGAGGGAGAAAACCCCAGTTTCCATTTTCTGTCTCTGGTACTGCTTATATGATCTTGGGCAAGACAATTAACCTCTTGGGACCTCAGCTTCCTCATCTTTAAAATGACAGAGTTTGATTAAATTACTTTAAAATTCCTTCAAACTCTAAATATGTAATCCTGAAATCTTGTGAAACTAAGATCTCATCCACTCAGCTTGAGGTTATCTCAAAATGGACAAAAATTGTGATGCTTGAATACTATGATAGAGGAATTGTTTTTAACCAGGATCAGTACTATCTCCATTAATGCTGATTATAACCTTTTTTGCACTATATTTCCCCCATGTAATTCTTTCATGAAGTTTAATTTTAAAAATAGAATAATTTTAAAGAAAAATCATATTTCAATAGCAAGCCATATTTTCAATGGGGCTGTAAGTTGTACAATCTGCTGAATAACTGGCTATGGTCACACAACTACCTGCCATTCTTAAAAATGAATTAATTAAGTTTATATGACTAGGAGCTACCGAAAAATACTTTGAGATTCACTCTTACCAGTGTGTCTGCTCTCTGTGTGTTTGGTATAAGTAGACCAGGGATGAAAAGATTTTTATGTGATATTCCTTTTAATGAGGCAAGATGATCTGGATCATAAAAATATGCCCACCTTACAAAGCACTGAGGCAGACAATAAAAAAAGAACTTCAAAGGGATAGGATGCCAGTAGGAACTTGTAAGGAACAAAGCCCTTCATATTATATTCATCTATTCATCCATTGCAACAAAATATTAAATTAATGTTTTCAGAACACTGTGCTAGAGGCACTAGAAGGTAATACAAAATTTGGCAAGGACAAAGTCCCTGTCCTCAGAGTTCAAATTTTCATAAAGGAGCAAGACATATCCATAGTGATAATAAAGTCAAGTTAACATTTATTAAGCACTTACTTTGTCCCAGATACTTTGGATAATTAAATATTCAAATGGATCTTTGGTTCTAATTTGAAGATCCAGCCCTGCTTATTGTGCCTAACTTATCTATATCCTCCCCTAAATTCCCCACTTGCTCCACCCAATATGCTAGAGACTTTTCTTGCTTTTTTTTCCAACACAATATACCTCAGAGCACTGGCACACTTTGCTACTTGTCATTCCTGGCTTTTGCCAAATGAGCACCTTTCTCTTTTTTTTCTGTCATACAATTCGCTGATAATGTTCTTTATACTTGTTTTTCAGAGTGACTTATTGATTAGAGTTGTAGAGTTAGAGCTGGTCAGATTACTACCTCTGATCAAATCCATGATACAGTTCTCTGTTGTCCACTTTCCATGTAATTCTCATCTTTAGTTCTTCAGAGATTGGGGTCTTCTGGGTCTTGTTGCCACAAAACTACAACCAAAAAATGTCAGTGTTGACAAAAATATACATTTGCTTTCACGAGAAGCCTGGACAACAATCATAATACCTTATACCTATATTACATGATAAAGACCTTGGGTAGTTGCCAAAAGATCAAGGGCAGGAGGAGACCGTTATGCACTAGCAGGATCCAGGAAAGTTTATGGAAGCATGTGGAATTTATAATGTATAGGAATTTGATAGATAAACAGGGAAAAGAGGGAATTCTAGGTAGAGGGAATAAGGAATACAAAGTCATAAGAGATGTGGTCAAGGGATAGAGCAGGCTAGAGCAGATGACTTCCCTACTTTCCTTCCAAGTCCCAGATAGAATTCAAGATACCTTTCCTGATCCCCTTTAATTCGAATGCCTTTCCTCCCCAATCATCTTCAAATTATCCTCCCTATATCCTATTCAGACATAACTATTTGCATGTAATCAGTCCCATGATGTCAGCTTGAGAGCAGGTAATTTTTTTTTGCCTTTCTCTGTATCCATGACACTTAGCACAGTGCCTGGGACATAGTGGGAGTTTAATGGATGCTTTTTGATTTTTTCTCTGATAGAGGGGAATAATATAACATAAGACTAGAAAATAGGACAGAGTCAAACTGTGGTGAACTTTGGATGTCCAACAACGGATTTTGAACTTTGCTTTGTGAAGGAGACACTAAATATGGCATACATCAATAACACTGTCCTTGTTCACCTTTTGTTACGACAACCACCTTCTCAGTATCGATTTTAGCTTTACAGGATCATAGGACTTAGAAGTTAAAAGGACCTTAGAGATCACCAAGTCTAACTCCTTCATTTTATAGGTGAGGTAAAAAAATTTATCTTTTATCCATCACAACTGGATCTGAAAATAATCAACTCCCTTGGGTGCTATGCAAGGAGAAAGGGGATTGCATGTTAGTTTTAATCAAAGTGCGCCTTGTTTTTAGTGCTAAAACATTCATCAAACAATGCATGTGCATATTTGTTTTGGAATGTACAAAGCACGTACATGTTTATTTTGTGACATTCAGTGTTAGGGATATCATAGTGAAGGCTCAGAGATTCTCATAAATACAGTATTAAAAAGTAGCATAATCATTGATCTTTGTCTGGCAGACTCAAATACCTTGTCCCAGCCCTCAACCAAGACCATGTAACCAGATGTAGATAATTGACCATTGCACTTAAATTTACCAATTGATAGACAATTTTTTTCTAAGTTGATGAGTTAATGAGGCTTATTATCCTAGAGTTAAATCTAGGAGATATAGTAGTTGTTAACTGATTGAACTCTCATTTTACAGATGAGATACAATGAAATGCACAAAGGTTAAGTGATTTGCCCTAGTAAGTGATATAACAAGGAATTAATTTAAGTTCCCATGAGGTCAAAGCCCAGCATTCTTTTCAGTGCAACAGAATGCTTCCCAAATCTTTTGGTTTCTAATTAAATCCAGGCTACTAAGAGAATTAGTGGTTATGACTGACAATCATTGAATAAGTTTTGAAATATTTTAGGTAATAAATAAGAATGCTATTGTTAAGTCATTTTTCATTTATGTTTGACTCTGTGACCTGTTTTGGGCTTTTCCTTGGCAAAGATACTGAAGTGGTTTGTCATTTCCTTCTCCAGTTCATCTTACACATGGGGAAACTGAAGCAAACAGAGTTAAATTATTTAGTTAGTGTTGCACAGCAAGTCAATGTCTGAAGCCAAATCTGAATTCAGGAATGTGAGGCTTCCAAAGTCCAGTTCTAGCACTCTATCCACTGTACCCCCTACTTGCCACCAAACAAGATAGGATTGTAGAAAAGCAAATTTTCCCATTTTCCAAATAAAAATAAAATAAATAAAATAAAAAAGGAAAGGAAAGTCAAACTGTTAAACTACTGGGTTTTGAGCTTTATTTAATTTCCTTCAATTTTCTAAAATGTACTTTATAGGAATGGTTAGTGATTATATGAAAAACAAGGCACTGATGGAAAGGAAACAGTATGGCTTAATTAAGAAGAAATAGTGTAAAGCTAGCCTCATTTCTTTTTGTGAAAATTATCAAACTGGTAGACCAGCACAAAACTGTAACTATGGATAAGAAACCAGGACTTTGTTCTGGCATGGAGGTATTAACAAAATAGGAAATTTATAGAGTTTCTGACTATTTAAACTCCTGTGAGAAAGAAAGAATGGAAATTTGTAGTGCGAATGGAGCTTTACTTAGGCAGACAAATAGAGAATGTCCAGAGGAGGAATGAGTTGAATGTGCATCTGAACTGTCTCAGAAGTGGGTAAGGTTGGGTTGGGCAGGTGAGAAGAAAACAGCCAATAGTCAAACCTCTGAACTTCCATCAGGGACTGGAAGACTTGAAGTGAGGCACTTCTTCTTAGAGCAGCCTTCACTAAAACACTCTTGGTGTGTTCCTCTCCTGCCCACCCCATGCCCCCATTCTAGATTCAGAGGGGAAGATGGTGATGGGAAGGGAGGTAATAGGGCTGTGCTCAGTCTTTAAATTTTCCTATTAGAATCAAGCTGTGTATTTGGTCACAGGAATGTTCAGGGACAAAGGGATAAGGAAGGAAGAAAGGAAATAAGAACTTATTAAGGCCCTACTATGTGCAAGGCACTTTGCTAAGCATTTTCCAAATATTATCTCATTTAAGAAGCACAGGGTTGTACAACTTTCCATCAGATGGCTCTTCAAGGGACCGCACTAATCATTTAGGTCCCTAACCCAGCTAGGATCTTACTTCTGAGTGTTGCATGGAAAGCCCAGTTTGGGTAAAAACCTATGCTTGGAGCATCCTCAAACCAGCAGCAAATATCTTGAAACAAATCAAAGTCTGGGAATATTGAGATGGATGTCCAAGATATTATAGACACTGAGGAGAGTTGACATAATCTGCAGTTTTCTGCTTATCTTTTCTCCTTTCCCCACACTGAAGATAGACTCCATCTCTGGATGGAGGGTTGGATTGGGTCTCTCCTGCCACCTCTAATTGGGAAAAATTAATGTCCAGGCAAAGTCTGAAAGTAGAAAAGATAGTGCTGACAAAAGAGAAAACAGGTAAATCAGTGGAGAAGTGTGGAGGGACCTAGCCCTTCTAATATTAACAGAGATAAATTACATATGACCTCACCTACCACCTAAATATCAAGAATAATTATTTAAAATATGAAGCTTTAGGCCCCTAAATTTCCTCCCTTTTGTAGTCAAACTTAAAAGTTTGTGTGTGTGGGAGAAGTCTTTTCTAGATTCTTGTTTTGACCTCCTCTCCTCCTACTCAGTTTTCAAATTCTTGCAATTTGATTTTTAATTATCACTCAACTGAAATTTCTTTTTCCAAAGTTATTAAAGATCTCTTAATTGTTAAATTCAGTACTTTTTTGGGTTTGTTTTTAATACTCATCCATTTTCGACTCTGACATTTTAGATACTGCTTAACATTCTCTTAACTTGACTATTCTCTCTTTTCTCACCTTTGCGACACTATTTGATTTTGATTCATTTCCTAATTGTTTGACACCAGCTTCTCAGCCAGTTTTTGCTAGATATCTATGACTCTATTCTTGAGAATTGCATAAAAGTTCTCTTCTATCTCTATCTCTTTCTGAGTTCAATGAGTTATAAAATCACTGTAGATGCCTCCAAGATCTTTATCTATAATCTTAATCTCTCTCTTGAGCTTCATCCAGTCTCATGCTACTAACTCCTTATTGAATATTTCCATCTCAGTATGTCATAGGCATTTTTAACTCTACAATTCCAAAGAACTGACACCTTATCCCTACTTAAACCTCTCCATTTCACCAAACTTCTCTCCCTATTGAAGGAGCTCACAGGTATCTCTGTATTCAACTCTTCTCTATCTGTACCTTTTTTTTCCTTTTTAAATAATTTTAATAACTTCCCAATTGCTCATTCTTTCTTGACTTTTTCCTTAGAGTTTCCATTTCTGTGTCTTCCAAATAACTTTCTTTAGGTTTTCTTAGCACCTTCTAAAATTTAGCATGATTAAGCATCTTGCCCAAGATCACACAGGCATTAATAGCAGAAATGAGGATTATATTGCCTCTGTCTCTAATCTGTTGCTTCTTTCATTTGAGCTATGTTGCCTTTACAAGGATGAATTATGAGCAGTGTGAATTATTTTTTTAAATAATATTTTATTTTCCCAACAATTATATGTAAAATAATTTTTAATATTTTTTAAGTTTTGAATTTTCAAATCTATGCCTTCTCTCCTCCTCCATCCTTAAAATAGTAAGAAATATGATGTAAAACATTTCCATATGAGTAATTTTGTGCAAGAAGTCTCTTAATAAAGAAAAAGGATTAATAAATGAAAGGAAGAAAAAAAGAAAGAACAAAGGAGAAAAATAGTATGCTTCACTCTGTATCCTGACAAACATCAGTTCTTTTTCTGGAAGCAAATACATTTTTTTTCTATCATGAATACTTTAGGATTGTCTTGGATCATTTTATTGCTGAAAATAGCCATTTCACAGTTCCACCTTTTATTGTATTGCTTTTATTCTGTATAATGTTTTCTTGGTTCTAACTTCACTGTTTACTGCTTCAGTTCATGTTAATTCTTTTCAGATTAAATCTTTGTAAGGAAATGAAACTCAGAGGTAGTAGTGTTTTCTTAAAAGGTATCGATGAAAACCATTATAAGAACACTGAAAAGTTTTTTTTTAATTAATTCCTTTATTTTTAAAATTGTATATAAAAATATTTCCATTCCTGATGATAAACTTTCCCAAGAGATTAGAGGAAAGTAAATTAAAGAATGAACTATGAATTTATGAACTGCCCTTTCCTGTTACTTGAGAGCTGTCAGTCATTTAAAAAATCCTCACTTGTTGTAATTGAATATTAATTAGCAAAAATTTAAAGATCACCTCAGAAAAAGATAAATAGTATTTTTGTTTTGTTTTGTTTTTTTTTGCTTTCAGAGAGAGAAATTATGTGTGTGTGTCTGTGTGTCTGGGTCTGTGTGTGTCTGTGTGTATGTTGTATCCAACCACATTTAGGCACACTAATTTATTCAAATTGTATACAAATTTGAGTGGCATTTGAATTTGGTAAATAACATGAATATAGTAAAACCTCACTAATAGTAAATGCCAGACGCTACAAGAAATGGATTTTAGATGAACTGACTTCCTGTTACCCTTTTAAAATCACAGCCAAAGAACAATAGGGCACCTTGGCAGCTAGGGAATAGAAATTACCCCTATTTATGCTCTGTCCTAAATAGACTACTGTCTTAAGGAAGTTCTCCCGCTCAAGCAATCACAAATTGCCAGAGACATTAGATTTTACCTAATAGAAAATTATTGCTGGCTGCATTGATCAACTCTTGAATAAGCTTCTCTTTCAGAAACAGTTATTCTTTGTTTAGTTTTTCTTTAATTTATTGATTTTTTCAGTGGCTACTAAGTGCAAGCATTCAGACACTGGGAATATAATAATGAAAAACAACATAGTTCCTGCTCTGGAGTTGTTTAGAATTTAATATGAGCGTAAAGCATGCAAACAAATAACTAGGACACAAATTGGGAAATGATTAAGTGCCTAGAGAAAGTCAAAAAAAGAATTTGAGATTTAATAAAGGGAGAGATTTAAAGACGTAAAAATCACTTCTAGCTGAGGTCAGGTAGACTTCATAAAAGGAAGGCTCTGAAAGAAAAAGGATGCCAATATGCACAGATGTAGAGAAAAATATGTCCTAAATAAATAAATAAATAAATAAATAAATGTGTGTGTGGAAAAACAAAACCAAACCAAACAAAAACCCAGAGGCGGCAGTAGAAGGATGAGATCTGGGAGCAATTTATGCAGAACATGGAATGTTCCAAGAGGATTAATGTGATATAAGGGAGGTTTTTTAATTTGTTTTTTTTTTTTTTTCTTGACCTAATTAATGTGAATAGGAAAGCCTGGGACAATTCAACTAAATCAATCAATCAAAAATATAAACTAGATGTAAATAATTCTTTAATTAATTTGAAAGGTTTATAAGGTTTAGGTCATTAAATGAAAGGTCGATGAAGGCACACAGGAAACATCTTTTGATTGGCTAAGAAGATTATACCCACCTCTTGGGCTGTGGTTTAAAAACAAACTAGTTCAGCATCTTTCAGGCAAGCAGTGAAATAGGCTGATATGGGAAGAATTTCAGTTCTGAGGAATTTGAGAGTTGATTCCAAGTTCATGAAAGGGAATTGATTTTGGGAAGAGGTGAGAAAGGAGAATTTTTTCTCACCTCCTGTCACTTCTTCACATTGAGAATGTTATTGAAGTGACATAAATAGTAAAACAATTCATACAAAAGAGATAATAGATACTGAACAAGTAGGAATTAATACATCCAACCAGAAATCATATTTATCCAAAGAAAGGTAGCTTCAGGTAGTATGACCTCTTAAAGCTAAGAGAAATGTACTTTTTGTATTCTCTAAAAAGGTACTTGCCAATTGCTAAAGTTCAGTAAAGAGCTACAACTAAAGGGAATATCAGGAGAATTGTACAGAAGGGCAAAAATAAAGGACTTCCAGTTACTGGGATGATTTATATAAAGTAGTTAATAAGTATTTTAAAAACCATGTAGCCTTAATATTTAAAAAATGAACATGGGGAAAAAAAGCTAAACCTGAAGATCAAAGATGATGACAATTAGCACCCATATATGTTGTTTAAACAAGTTTACAATCCAGAATTTATTGTATTAATTTTGATGCCTTGACCCAATATTCTTAATAATTATACTGGTTTTTATTTTTGAATTTTTTCCTTATTCCTTGGATTGAGTCATCCTCATATGCTAGTAAAATTTAAAAGATAGTGAAAGGTTGCTTTAGTTTTAGAGAGCAAAGAAAAAAAAAGGCAAGAAGGAAAGAAACTTCCTTCATTTATCTTCTAAGGTGTTAGAAATTCCCAGAAGCAAAGTTGCTTCATTATTTTGAGAGTTTATCCTCAGAAGGTTTCCAATGAAATTAAATGTTAAATCAGATGAGTAACTGAGTTCCCCACTCACCCACTAACAATTCTAACATTGGCACTGAATAGTCATATCAAGGAAAAGGATATACAGGATGTAAATTTTGATTATATTCAATTTAACATACATTTATGATTGAATGTGTGGCAATGTAACAGGGGCAATGTTGAGGTGGGTCAGAGATACAAATTATATTTGTAGCTAGAAGATAATGTAGATTTAAGTCGTTTTCTGATCCTAAGCTAGGAATAGTTAAAAGGTTTACTCAAGAAATATCCATACCATTATCTGTCTCACAGATTCATACACTTGTTATCTTTCCAGAGTATCAGATAAATTCTGGAATATAGCAGAAATTGCACAAAATGCAAAATTCTAAAATTCTCTCCTTTTTTGAGATTTATTAAAGTTTTTTATTTATAAAACATATAAGTAATTTTTCAACATTGACCTTTGCAAAACTTCTGTTCCAAATTTTTCCCTCCTTCTCCCAACGCCCTCCCCAAGATGGCAGATAGTCTAATACATGTTAAATATGTTAAAATGTATGATAAATCCAATATATGTATACATATCTATACAGTTATCTTGCACCACAAGAAAAATCAGATCTAGAAAGAGAAAAAAAACCTAAGAAGGAAAACAAAATGCAAGTAAACATCAACAGAAAGTATTACAAAACTATGTTGTGGTCCACATTCAGTTCCCACAGGCCTCTCTCTGGGTGCATATGGCTTTCTTCATCATTGAACAATAGGAATTGGTTTGAATTACCTCATTGTTGAAGAGAAGCATGTCCATAAGAACTGATCATTGTATAGTCTTGTTGTTGCCGTGTATAATGATCTCCTGGTTCTGCTCATTTCACTTCTTTTTTATTAAAGCTTTTAATTTGCCAAACATATGTATGGGTAATTTTTTAACATTGACCCTTACAAAGCCTTCTGTTCCAAATTTTTCTCTCCTTCCCCTCACCCCCTCCTCTAGATGGCAGGTAGTCTAACATATTTTAATTATGTTAAAATATATGACAAATCAAATATATGTATACATATTTATACAGTTATCTTGCAGCACAAGAAAAATTGGATCTACAAGAAAAAAAACCTGAGAAGGAAAACATAATGCAAGCAAATATCAACAGAGAGCATGAAAATGTTATGCTGTGGTCCATATTCAGATCCCTCTCTCTGGGTGTATATGACTTTCTTCATCACTAAATATTTGGCACTGGTTTGAAATATTTTATTGTTGCGGAGAGCTATGTCCATCAGAATTGTTCATCATATAGTATTGTTGTTGCCGTGTATATTGATCTTCTGGTTCTGCTCATTTCACTCAGCATCAGTTCATGCAAGTCTCTCCAGGCCTCTCTGAAATCGTCCTGCTGGTCGTTTCTCACAGAACAATAATATTCCATGACATTCATATACCATAACTTATTCAGCCATTTTCCAATTGATGGGCATCCACTCAGTTTCCAGTTTCTAGCCACTACAAAAAGGGCTGCCACATTTTTTGCACATGTGGGTCTTTTTCCTTCCTTTAAGATCTCTTTGGGATACAGACCCAGTAGAAACACTGCTGGGTTAAAGGGTATGCACAGTTTGATAACTTTTTGAGCATAGTTCCAAATTTCTCTCCAGAATGGTTGGATTTGTTCACAGTTCCACCAACAATGTATCAGTGTCCCAGTTTTCCCATATTCCCTCCAACATTTGTCTTTGTCTTTTCCTGTCATTTTAGCCAATTTGACAGGTATGTAGTGGTACCTCAGAGTTGTCTTAATTTGCATTTCTCTGATCAATAGTGATTTGGAGCACATTTTCATATGAGTAGAAATAGTTTCAATTTCTCATCTAAAAATTGTCTGTTTATATCCTTTGACCATTTATCAATTGGAGAATGACTTGAATTCTTACAAATTTGAGTCAGTTCTCTATATATTTTAGAAATGAGGTCTTTATCAGAACCTTTGAATGTAAAAATGTTTTCCCAGTTTATTGCTTCCTGTCTAATCTTGTTTGCACTAATTTTGTTTGTACAAAAACATTTTAACTTGATAAAATCAAAATTATCTATTTTGGGGGTTAATAATTATCCCTACTTCTTTGGTCACAAATTCCTTCTTCTTCCACAGATCTGAGAGGTAAACTATCCTATGTTCTTCTAATTTGTTTATAATATCATTCTTTATGTCTAGATCATGGATCAATTTCAACCTTATCTGGTATACAGTGTTGGGTGTGGATCAACGCCTAGTTTCTGCCATACTAGTTTCCAATTTTCCCAGCAGTTTTTGTCAAATAATGAATTCTTATCCCAAAAGCGAGGGTCTTTACATTTGTCAAACACTGGAGTACTATATTAATTGACAATTTTGTCCTGTGAACCTAAAAAATTCCACTGATCAACTACTCTGTTTCTTAGCCAGTACCAAATGGTTTTGATGATTGCTGCTTTATAATATAGTTTTAGTTCTGGTACAGCTAGGCCATCTTCATTTGCATTTTTTTCATGAATTCCCTTGAAATTCTTGACCTTTTTTTCTTCCAGATGATTTTCACTCCAGCTCCCCACCATAGTCAGCTTGTGCTGCTGTCTGGGCTTAGCAGACTGTCCCCCTGCCTGAATGAAACAGACCTTGTTCTGAAGTTCTTCCAGGGTATTTTCTTCTAGAATTGTGTTATACTCCAGATATTTGTGGATTCTTTAACGTCAAAACCAATTTAGAGGCTTCATCTGCTGTTGGTTTGAGAGAAGGTTAGAGGAGGTTACAAAGTCCTGTCTGCTCTCCACTATCTTGGCTGTATCCTGGAAATCAATTTTCCCTTTTCTTAATCCAAACACTTAACTTCATGAATATCACAAGTCACTATTAATAATCATGAAATTTATTAGAATACAATAGCATACAAATAACATCTAAGTATTAATATACTTCATAGGAAACTGCAAGAGCATTCCAGTTAGAGTTGAAATTATCTTTGCTCCCTACTCCTCCCAACTGGTCTGAATGAAATAGAAAGAAAAGGCAGAGAGATGTATATTTTAGAAGGAAATATCCCCAGGACAGTACACTGAGGAAGTTTGGGGTATGAAGGAGCTGTGGAATGAACTTGGCTTGTAATTGACAACTCTTTACTTCTACCTGGGATTAGCCCATTCCTGGTCTTCGGTTGGATTGGAGGTCTTCCTTCAATTATCTCCTGTTTTCTCTTGGTCTTCTAAAACCTTTCATAGCTATTGAATTCACTTACTGCTTTTTCTGACTGTCTCCAATTCACTCCCAGTGTATTCAGTAACTTGTGACTACTCCCTTTTTTCCCTTCTATTTACCTCTACTGGGCAGAGTAACACTTACTCATCTGCTACATAACCAGAGGAATATGGTATCTGAGGAGTTCTCTTCTGTTTTTTCCTTCTCATCATTCTATTCCTTACTTCTCTACCTCTCCTCCTTCCCCCAAAATATATCAGAACAAAAGATCCTTTCACAGCCACTTGAACTAGAAACAGAGGATTTCCTATATACAGCAGCCCACCAAGATTTATAACCTGTGATTCTGTGCTCTATGATAGTATTTCTGAGTACTAGTCTTAACCAGAATTAAATAAATAAATAAACACAAAGAAATACATAAATAAAATATAAATATATGCTCTTGAAACTTACTTTACAAAGGAAAGAAAGTGAGAGCATAAATTATTGATGGCAAGAGTAGAAATCATGATGGAGGATTGAGAAACTATTTCTTTTTTTTTTTTTTCTTGCTGAGGCAATTGGGGTTAAGTGACTTGCCCAGGGTCACACAGCTAGGAAGTGTTAAGTGTCTGAGACCAGATTTGAACTCAGGTCCTCCTGACTTCAGAGCTGGTGCTCTATCCACTACACCACCTAGATGTCCCAAGAAACTATTTCTAAGACAATTTAAGACGTGTAAGCAAGGCTGAATGGTAAAGTAAGAAAAATCCCAGATCAATTTCACTATCATCACAATCTTGACCTACCGATGTTGATCATCACCCAGTGGCCACAGGGCCAATATTCTTTAATCCATTGTGACAAGCAGTTCCTCAATTGCCTTGAATCAAGTCAAAGCTTAGATCCCAACTTTTCCTATACAAATATATACTTAAAACCAATTTTTTAAAAAGCTTTCAGTGAATTTAATCCCCATTTATGTTTTGCTTTTAGTTATCCAAAACATTTCCTTACAAATTGAGAAACTTCAAAACAAATCAGAACAGGCCTCATTAGAAAGTGTTTCTTGTAATTATTGTAAATTATTTTTCTTCTGACATTTCTAAATAGAGGAATAAGCCTCCAAGGAATACAAATAGGATTTCCCTATGTACTGAGTCAAAAAAGAAGCATGAGGATTTGGCCAGGATCCAAGCCCAAGCATTTTCATTTAAAAAACTATTGATCACAGCCTTTTATTAGAGTCTAAGACCTATAGATAAAAAGAAATAATGCTAAAGTCTCCAAAGAATAATAAGGAAAAAGGCACATAGCCATTCTATGAGTTACTCTAAATGTTAATAATGAAGCATATTGCATTCTTTAATCATGCTCAAGATACATGCCCACAATATGAATGTTTATCTAAATTCAACTATCATTCTTACCGAGGTCATAGGTTCCTCTCATTTCAATTCTTTTATTTTTCTAGATTTGTGATTACAAAAGTCATGATTTTAAAAAAGTAATGCTTGATGTAATATGTGTTTAGTGATAGAAATATATATGAAAGGGACCTTATAAAACCCTTAGTCCAAACCTCTAATTTTTTTTTATTAAAGCTTTTTATTTGTATAACATGTATATGGGTAGTTCCCCAACATTGATCTTTACAAAGCTTTCCATTACAAATTTTACCCCCAGTCCCCTCCCCTCCCCTAGATGGCAGGAAGTCCACTACATGTTAATAA